>OZ017787.1:14464077-14556671 GCA_963969325.1 Lycopodina hypogea
CTCCAACTAGTTAGTTATTAGGTATGAACTATTTATAATTTTGTGGCTGTCTTTCTTTTCTTTTCTTTTTATTATATCAACTTATTTGATGGGGTTGTGAGAGCTCATTTTATTGTCTCAACTCAGTTTAAAAGAAAAAATAATGCCAAGGTCTCCAAAATTATATCTATGAAATCTCACATTGGTGTACTCAATGGAAACTCTTTTTCAAGCAATTTGTTCACTTAACATTCTCACCCAGTACAACTCCAGTATCTGCATCTTTTTCTCAATTTTGAGATGTAGATACTGGAGTTGTACTGAGTGAGAATATCAGGTCTATAAATTTCTTGAAAAAGAATTTCCATCGAGTACACTAATGTGAGATTTTATAGATATAATTTTGGAGATAAATGCAGTCCTGGCAAGATGCAATTGGTAAAATTCACTTGATATCATTAGCAAATATCAGGGCATGGTAATACTTAATAGAATGAGGAAGATTATCCACATAGATTAAATAGAGCATAGGCCTACTTCCCTGTGGCACTCCAGATAAAACAGGTTTAAAAATAAAAAAAAAACATGGAGAGTTGATGATTTATAAAGACACAGAGAAATCTGCCCATGAGGTATTCCTTAAACAATAACCACAAGTCCCCAGTTATACCATAGGTCCACAACTTTATCAGCAATTCTGTGTAAGGTACACTTCAAAGGCCTTTTGAAAGTCCAAGTATATGATGTGCACTTGAAATCAGCTTTCAATCTCTTTATAAACTTAATATACAGGGGTGCAGAACTTTCAAAAGTAGGTGGGGGGGGGGACTGACATTGAATTGGTTTAAAATCTGGAGGCATCCCAATAATATATTTACACCCATTATATCTCCAACTTTGAAATTTTAATATGTGAGGGCATAGCTTATCGACCATACCCTTGTAAATCAATATCAAGTTAAGCAGAAATTATACCTGCAATTGTAAAACTTTTTTTTTGGTTTGTTTATTTGTTTTTTGTTTTTAAATTTTATGTGTCAGCAAGTTAAATCTCGAGTTGAAGTTGTATATATGTAAAGAAATAAGTATGTTTAAACTTGTGTTTGTGTTGATCAGCCCACCTCTGCGTTAAGTCAGTTAGTAATAACCTTGAAGATGGGCTCCCATAGTTACAAGCATGGGAATGTGTTTCTTTAATGGATGTAAACGTCAAGGTTAGCAATTTTCCTGCTTGATAAATTTGTAAATGTCCATGGCTGACCACTAAAATAGAAGAGGAAAACAGTTGCATAAGCACTGAGGTTCAGAATGCATTTCTTTCTTTTCTCTAGAGAAGCACATCTATAATTTATTATTTGCTTATTTATTTGTTAGTTCACTATCTCTCCCAGATGATTAGGTTTACAGGGCTCATATTTACAGGGATTGATGGGGGGCACCCAAAGATGGTTTTAGGTGAATTTTGGTGAAGATCAGAGTAAAACCATGCTCATAGGGCTGATTTGTTTCCATTCTTTAGGGGTGTGGCTCAATTTCTTACATATGTAACCATCTATCCTGTGGAGAGTTCGAACAGAAGCCTTGGATTCCATTTCATAAAATTATTCACCATGACAGTGGACATGGGATAGAGCCAAGAAAACTATAAGAACACTGAAATGAAGGCTCAAATTACAGGAGTTGCTAGTTTAATTTCTTATTCGGAATTAAACTTGATGTAAGTACGTTTCAATGGTTAACAATTTTTTTTATAGCACTTCAAAAAGGAATTTTATCTGCATGTGAAGGTCAGACTGTTGTCAAAACAATATTTTTAAGCTATTGAATCTGAAAGATCTAATTTGGACTTTGATCTCTTCTGGAAATACATTGTGTAGAGATCAAAAATCGATGTTTATTTCAATGCTTGAATATCGTAAAAATCTTACAAGAAGATTTAAAGTAGGTGATGCTCCTCTGAGTATAATGTGACTGTTCAAGATCAGTATTGAATGAAATATTTTAGGTTTCTAAAGACATGGTAACAACAATTAAAGAGAGGTTTCAGCAGATAGAGTATCAAATACAGCTGGAAACTCATTTGATAAAGAAAGAGGTTAGTGATGAAGCCTTTACAGAAGTGGTTATATTTTTATTGAGTGACCTAAATACAGAGTCTTAAAATCCAGCTAACCCCACTTCATAGTTCATACTAATCCTGAGATTGAAAATAATTTGAAGTCATTATTTAAATATCTCAAGAAATATTATTAAAAATCATTATGCTGTTAATTTGATACCAGTACTACTAATACCCAATGTTCTCAAGGGAGATGATTCAGTTACACTGGATAAAAACTTTGCCTTGTTCAAGGACAAATCAAGCTCTGCTTAACTGGTGCATGACCCTTTATGTGCACAAGATGGAAACTGTCTCTCTCCCCATTGCACACACTGATACTTAGGCAAGTGACTGATTTCTTTCAGTTACCTTATCTACATCAGAGATATACTAAAATAAGCAAATGAATTCAACATGTGGACATAAATTCAGCATTTTTTTATGGGATGAGTTGTTTGTTAAATATACTAGTCTATCTATAGATAAGACATTCAACAGAACAACAAGCTCCTGGTTATGTTCACTTTTGCACTCAACGTTAGTCAATGAAGCAACATCTTCCTTTACAGTTTGGAAATATCAGCACCTTTCACACAGAATATGGCCACTACAAGTGATTCCAGAGCCACTCATTACTCAGCCACAACTATAACTTATCTGGGAGGTCAGACATAGCAGCTACAACTTATCCCAGATCAAGGGATCAGTTATAGCAGCAATAAATGATGGGGGGGGGGGGGGGGGGGGGGGGGGGGGGGTCAGCTATCATGGCACTGACAAGCTTGGCTTTAAAATGTGGTGTTAAAGAACCATTAATGACACAAGTAGATTTGGTTCAGAGCACATGAGCAGTTTTAAACTCTAGCACCATCAGGGAAAGTCCCTTCCAGGTAAGGGAATCAGATGACGTGAAGTATGTTGTGTTCACTAGGAAGTTGGTGATTTGAACTTCCACTTACATGATCAAAATTATAAGCATAATATTTTGACATACATTTTTAAATGTCTCACTTAGTATTTAACTTTATCCCCCTTTTTTTTAAAGAAGAACTGTAGCAGGTTCAAAACAATCTTTTTGTGTTGCTCATGCCTTTGGCTTGTCTTTAGTCTTTCTCCTTTCTTTTTTAAATTTTTTATGCTGAGAAGATTGAGCATGCCTAACAACATTCTTTTCCCCTTGGACAACCACAGCAAACATTTTTCTTGAAGATGATGCAGTGAAAACTGTGGGGTCACCTCTCATCATGGAGATGTATGGAGGAGTCTGTCCCCACACCTTATTACACTTGGCTTCATACTGTGCTGCACCACTAACCTCCTCTGGTCCACCACTAACCTCCTCTGGTCCACCACTAACCTCCTCTGGTCCACCACTAACCTCCTCTGGTCCACCACTAACCTCCTCTGGTCCACCACTAACCTCCTCTGGTCCACCACTAACCTCCTCTGGTCCAGCACCATCTGCACAGGAATATCCTGCATCTATATATTCTTCTTGCAAAACTTTGAAGCACAGGGCAGCTGTGATATTTTTATCCAGCTAGTTTAAACTTCTATAGATCAAAGATTCCTATCAAGAATATTTCTCTGGAGTCTGGACAAGTGAAACAGACCCTTTACCCAACCATTTCCCTGGAATGTTGGATAGCTTTTAAATAATTGAATTTTGGTTGCTGTATATATTTTCAGCTCTCTTCAAATTTCACGTTCCTAATTAGCTATTACAATTGTTGGAATAGCCCTCATGGAGAGAACTGACACACTGGACAAATGATGAAGCTATGGTATGGTGAAGGAATGTTGTCTTGTGGTCCAGTCTGGTTTCCCTGCCGATGGGTCTTCGAGGGTCAGTTCAGTATATGTGACCTCTCCTGTTCTCTGAACCAACACCACAGAACTGGTCCTGCACAATGTGACACCACACCAACAGACAGACAGGGTCACATTGAACATTAGCTGTTATTACAGATGTACATATGTGGGCACATACCTTGTGCCGTATTGCTGCCCATACAAACTGACGGGACGCACAAAAATGGACGACACATTGCGTAATATAGCCTCACTGAAACCAGTGTCGGCCACACCAGGATCAGGGTGCAAGCTACATCAATAAGAATACACATCACACTCACATTACAGTGTTGTAAATGTCCACGCACCATGTATCATCTTTAAGCAACTCTAGCAAACTGTCTGTGAGAGAAAGTCGGTCTGATTGAGAACTTTCCTGTTCCAGCAGAAGCTGAAATCTGTTCCTGCCTCTCTCCACCTTCCTCCAGGGAGTGTCCAAGAGAGCATTACTCAGCCCATAAGTTCCAGGGCCGAGGTCTCTCACACCTCCATCTCGGTTGGAGCAATATACAACTTCTGCACTGTCATAGCTGCCACTAATTGGAGTAGGTCTAGAGTTAAAAAGTGCAGAGTAAATGCATGTTAGCTGTGAATGATGATGCACATTTTGGGCAGCTGATATTTGAAGGGTTCCTCTCGGGTACCTGAGGCTGGCAGTGAGTAAGGAGAAGCCGTTATACTTGTCTCCTTTGTCCAGCACAGAGTGGCAGTAGTCATGTGGGGGAACATCACCAGCAAGGAAGTCACTCACCAGCCTACCTGATGTCACATGACAGGAAGGAAAATAATCTACATTGTACCGCGCGCGCACACACACACACACACACACACACACACACACACACACACACACACACACACACACACACACACACACACACACACACACACACACACACACACACACTATTATGAACCAAATATGGTTATCTTGCACAGACTCTGGCACAAGGAACACCGACCAGCTTCACAACAACATAACACCATTACCTTGTTAGACAGACCATCTTCTATACTGCTTCCCCCTCCTCCCTCCCCTCACCAACAAAACACTAACACACACCTCAGCCAAAAAGGTAAGGGAAAATAAGGAAACTGTCTAGACATCAGTATTTGGAGATACTTGCCTCTTGGCATGCCAACATTATATCAGCTGTCACACAATACAATATCAATATAAGAGTAGCATAAGAATATCATTGAGATTACAAGCAAACACTCTCCGGACACTTTGGGTGTGTGTGTGTGTGTGTGTGTGCAGTGGTGGGGGGTGGGGTGGAAATAATTAGTCAACAAAATTGTCCCGATAGGGATAAGCACTGTTGAAGCAGACCCACAAGATGATGCAATATAAGTCCAATAAATGGAGGAGGCAAGTTCAAGCAATTGCCTCTTCCTCACCTCTTGTCATGGCATCCTGTTTTAGTTCTGAGGCATGACACCTGAAGTTGGTGAGGACAGCTAACCTACCAAGCCTACTGACCCCCATCCATGTGCCCCTCTCTCCCAGCTCTTCCCTCATCAGATCTCTGCCACCTAGCAGAGCAGGTTGATCCCGCCAAAACTGCAGTGGTTGAGTGGGTCTGCTGAAGAATTCATCCCTGTTGACAGCAGCTACCAGTACGTAGGGGCACTCACACTTCCCCACCCCAGCAGACATGGGAGAGCCAGCGGGGGTGGAGGAAACCGAGGAAGGATGGTAGTGAAGGAACAGAATGCACATACTCAGCCAACTCAGGATGCTTGGGATGGGGTGGTGTGTGTCCCGCAATTAATCTTGCCCTTATCAAGGTACAGCCTCTGTGTAGTCACCAATAAGCCACCCCGTGTCTGGTCTCACAGTGGCAGTCCGCCTGGAAAACTGGTTCATTTTAGTTGACTGGACGACCCTTACCTGCCCACGTGGCTATTAGATGGGAAGATGCCTCTCACCAAGCAGTACTTGACTTACGCTGCTCAGTGTCAGTATGGAGTAGTGGCTGGGAGACAGGGAGGGGCGTGCCTGCTGCGGGGCAAGAGGGGACGCTTGCTAGCTGTCTCTGCAGCGCTGGAGGATGTGAAGCTGTGGGACCCCAGAACCAGCAGTGTGGTAAGCTTTCTACCAGTATGTGGTTCAGATTCTGATGTCCTCATGCACTCGCGGAATAGTGCTACCTGTGGCACACAGGTCTAGGATCACTTAGAATGATGGGCCCAGGTAAGGGGGGAGGGGGGATACATCCACAAGTTTTACTCTTAAAGCTTCAAAAAAAAAAAAAAAAAAAAAATTCCAATTTGACTTGGCACTTAATTATAGGGGAACTATATCCAATTTGCATACATGGCTGCTTATAACTATGAGCCAACATAATGAAAAATTAACTCAGATATCTTTGGCACTATAATTACGGACAAATATAATTCTAGCAATAGAGTGGCACTTATAAATAGAGTGGCACTTTGAATACAGAAATATGATAATTAATACTAAACCATGTGGTTACAACTAAGTATTTTGTCAGTATAGGAGCCAAAAGTTGTAAATCTCACCCAACTTTACCCTCCTCTTAAGTGTTCCAAACAATTATTTTGTTTAGTATAAAATACTATTTTTTATAATAAATATTATAGTAATTATTTGCAAGGGTTTAGTGTGGAACCACTCTTGTTATTAGTGGAACTAGATGATCCTTTTGCAGCTTTGCTGGCAAAGTTGGAATATTTATCTAAATCAATTATTGTCCTCAATTCTGTAAACAATTGATCAATTTTTAAAAACTCAATGTGCACAACATTTCTTGTCTTCTGGCCAGTGCATGTAATCCTTGAGTCAACAACTTAATTGTTCATATTCCTTCTTTCTCCCCCTTTTCTGTTTACAATAATTCCCCATTTAACTTTGCAAAGTGAGGCTCTATACCAGATCTTGGTTCAGTGGTTATTATGGTTGTGTCACCAAGACTTGACCACCTACCCACAGAGGGTTGCTGTTTAGCCAGGAATTCTATAGTTAATTTTGGTTCTCATGTATTAAATTGAGTGTGCACTGAACTGTCAAGAGTATGCAACTTCCCTTAGGGCTTTTCAATACAGCTGCTCCCGTTAATTAGCCTGAAATTACCCTTTTTTTCTTAGCTCATGGATATAGCTACCTAGGTCTGTGTTTTTAGAAGTACTATTTTTGGCATTTTTAGCCTTAAACACAAAGAGAAAGAGGTGTGGCTATATAGGACCCACCCCATGTTATTTGAAGAGCCAAGTTGTGTCTGCATGCCAAGTTTTAGGCCTGTGGCTCCATTCTTTTTCTGGTAAAAATACCATTTTTGGCTTTTTTTAATACCGAAAGGGATGTGGCCATATAGACATTTAAAACCACATGAGTGGGTGCAGTGCTTGATTTTCATTCTTTTAATACCCCTATTGACTCTGTAGCTTCAAAAATGAAGAAATGTATAGCGAACACACACACACACACACACACACACACACACACACACACACACACACACACACACACACACACACACACAGATTAAGAGGTATTTCTAAGTAGATAGGAGCAAGCTGGTGTCAAGTGGGAAGGATCTTCTGCAGTGAAATAATAGTTGCCAACTTTTTCAAATGGAAAATAGGGCTAGAGCTGGCCCACACAATCACACCCACAACTCTGCCTACTACTACCTGTGGCACAGGTCTAGGAACACTTGGAATGGTGGGCCCGGGTAGGGGGGGGGGGGACATCCACATATTTTTAAATGTCAAGAATGTAATTTTAACAAATTATTTACTATATGGAAACACAAAAATTGTTGTTACAACTTAGCGGTTAGAACTGAAGTCCATTCACCTTCACTTTGCAGGTCAAAAAATCACTATAAAATCTCAATATTTATCCATTTCCAATATTTCAGGTACCATTCAACTCTGCCTGAAGTGGTGTTCCTTCCTATGTTACTCATGAAGTTCTATAAGGAATCAGGATTTAGCTGTATAGTTCATGAGGAAAGTACAGACATTCTTCAGACAACACGGAATGTAGCTGGACCATTGTCCCTTACCAACTGATATCTGGCAATTAGCTTCTTGTTGGTCGCTGTACATTCAATCCACGATTCTATAAATACAGGTCAGCAAAACTGTGTCCAAACCACTTCCAGTTCTTTTTCTTTACAAGAATCAGGACAGGACCGAATCAGGACATGATTAGTATCAGGACAGGACCAGAATCAGGATGTTTGGCACTGAGATGGTTAGACAGAGCAGAGCTCCAGGGGTGTTCCACTTGATGCAGTCTCCACTGCTGATGACCCTGTACCAACCCTCCCCACCACCTAAAGTCAGTTTGCTTTGACTTTGCTGCTCGAAAAATCGCTATAAAAGTTTCAATATTTACTTATTTCCAATATTTCAGATATCATCCAACTCCGCCTGAAGTGGCGTTTTTCCCTATGTTACTCCTGAAGCTCTGCGAAGAAGGAATCAGCATTTAGCTGTATAGTTCATAAGTAAAGTACAGGCATTCTTCAGACCAAAGGAATGTAGCTGGACTATCGTCCCTTACCTACTGGCAGGAAGCAGAAACTCAGAAAAACTGATGTCTGACATTAACTTCTTGCTAGTGCTGTACAACCAGGTTCCTTCAATAGATAGGGAAGCATAAAGCAAATATTTGGCTAGATATTAATATGTGGCAAAGAATTAATGAAGAAGTTATTTAGATGGATATTAATAGATTTAGCTGTGACAAAGCATCAATTCTGTTGGAGCTAGCAAGACACACTCCTGATAGCAGACTAAAATTTTCATGTTGAACTTATGGGGTAAGATTGTCTTCATTGCATTGAAGAGAACTATGGAAGGTGGAGGGGCATTGTGCTATAAAATTGCTGGGATGACATCGATTGAAGCTTGGTTGTGATGTGAAACTGCTGAGGTAACATGTTGATTACATTGAAGACAACTGTGGAAGGAGGGGTGTGGGGGGTGGGGCATTGTGGTATAGAACTGTTGAGGAAAGTTCCATTGTGTTGAAGATTGCTGAGCTGGTTGGAGAGCATTGTCATGGAATTTCTTGGGAAAAGTGTGCAATGCATTAAAATTGCTGAGAAGGTTGAGAGTGTTATGATGTAGACTTGCCAGGTAACATTTCTTACTGCATTGAGCGTGGATCATCAGGAAATACTAAGCAATTTATTATGTACACTGCATTGAAGATTGCTGTGGTGGATGGTGGAAGTATTTTGGCATGAGGAATTGGAAATATTGAGGAGAAAGTTAGGGTCCATATTTTCTATTGTATTTGTCAAATTGTGTTGAGAGTTTGTAGTTGTATTTGGTTCTGTTGTTACCTTCACTTTGTTGTGATAATTGTAGTGCCATGTCAATTAAATGTCTGTCGGCATCCTCATCTTCAATAATTATTTCATGTACCATATCTTCTAGTCTGTCTTTATCAAAATAGTCATTTTTAATGTCCACCATGTGCCTACAAAACTTTCTCCACATTATTCAATAATGTCATGTTTACATATGAATCATTTACTGCCTTTGTTGTAGGAGAAATCAATAATATGAAGAAGTTCCCACAGACAGAACCGGACTCCATTGAATATTCCATCTGTCTTTCCCTTCTCAAAAACAAATGTACCACTCTTCATATTGCTTCATTACTGAAGGAGTTTGTATTTATTTTAATCCTTGAAGTGGTGTGACACTTTTATCAATGATAAAAACTTCTAATCATTAGCCAAGAACTCTGTATGAATGTTACTGAGACACTTTTGATATATGCCAGTTGCCCCAAACAATCCATCAGATATGTCATGCTTTTGTTTAAGCAACCGTTCTTCTTTTTTTTCCAAAAAAAAAACAATAAACAACAAACAAAACAAACTCTGACCATCTCCACAATATATATTGTTTCATTCATCTACAAAGCATCTTTCCAATTTCATTTTTAGGAATGATATTAAAATCCTTGGAGCTGCAGTCATTTTCTTGACCCATTGCTAAATTAATAACACAGTTATCCTTTTATTATGACAGAGGTTTTGTATTTAAACATGTTGCAAGACTAAGCCATCATATTAAAGTATCTGTCTATTATGAGCCCTGGTAGTAGGACCAGCAATAGAACTATAGCAAATCTCCAGTTGCTTATTGTATCCCTAAAGGGAACACAACTACACTACAACTTAGGCAAGTATTGACCTAGGTTCTTCAAAGAGTTGTTTTAATAAAAAAAATGGAGAACTTGGAATTTGGGAGAACTTAGAACTTGGGAGAACTTGGAAAATTTTGTTGGAGTTGTAGCTATCTGACTTCAGTGCTTGGCCGTTTGCGGGAAAGCTTCAAATACCTTATCCCCCAAAAATTTAATTGCGGTCACTTTTAGCTGGTACTGGTCACTTTTAGCTGGTACTGGTCACTTTTAGCTGGTACTAGTCCTCCCGTTTGTAAACCTCTCACTTCCAGGTGGCAAAGTCAAACCGAATAGAGTTTAGTGCAGTATCCACTTATGATGACCCTGTACCAACTTTCTCCCCACCATGGCTGGTGTCCCAGTGCAACTTCAACATATTGTGGTGCACACACGTACATATGTGTATGCAGGTGGCAGAGTTGAAGGGCGGAGATGTGCAGGTGTGTGTGTTGTGTGTGGCTGGGGGAGGGGCTCCAGGAGAGGGTGTGGTTGCTACAGGACTGGAGGACGGCTCAGTGAAGCTATGGGATATTGGGCGGGAGACCACCACTGTGACACTGAGGTGAGTATGACCCTTTACCATCTTAGCCTGTCACCAGTTCCCGTTGAGAATGAAAGCACACACTCAATAGGGGACTTGCATGATTACGTCACACACACAACCTGCCATGCCCACTTATGGTATCTGTGAACCTCCAGCACCATAGAAAATGTATTAGCATTCACAACCTGCAATGATGTTTTTAAGAACTGAAAATAGCTCGTGCTCTCACCACACTGCAGGAATAGAAACTTTATAAAATTTCCAGCTTGCTCATAGCAAATTCCAGAATAATCAGAGCTGTGGTTATAGATAAAACCCAGTGTGAAAGTGAAGAAAGTCTAGTTGAATTATTGCCAGGAGCCTGCCCAGCTAGTTGTAGGAACTCATTGGTTGGCGGCAGTAGCGGTGAGTGTCACACAGTTGTCAGACAGTGTCACAGCAAAAATAGCTGCTAATTTTTCTCTAAACACTTTTTTAGGCCACACCTCATTTCCAAGAATTTCTGGATTGTCACAGGTGCTGTGTGACAGGGTTCTGAAAAGTATTGCAGCCTTTAATTGGCCAATATTAACCCTAGCAACCATCTGACGCTGACCGCTACTGCCGCCTACTTTTGAGTTCTGGGAACTAGCAGCAAACTCGCTGGCCAGTTCTTAACTATCCTTTCTGTCACTTTCATGCACAATTTTTTCCACAACCATAGCTTGGAATATTCTGGAATTTGGTATCAACACGTTGGAAATTTCATAAAGTGTCTATTAATATAGTATGATAAAAGCAGGAGCTATTTTCCAATTGCAGTTCTAAAAACATCATTGTTAGTCATGAATCCCAATATATTTTCTATGGTGCAGGTGTTTCATTGATACCATAAGTAGGCGTGGTAGGTAGTATCTGACCTAATCATGCAAGTCCCTTATTGAAATATTTATCATCTATTCTGTTTGGATTTAATGATGCTTTTAAATTTAGAAATTGTGTATATTGTACTTCATATTCAGTGCTAGGCCTTAGTTGAAATTGTGTTAATACTTTTGATGTGCTAAATGTTTGTTAGTTGCACATGCCAATGAAGTTAACCCAATTTGCTTACCAAATGTTGTGAGGCCTAATTTTATTTGGTGCTGTTCCTCTGATGTGAAAGATAATTTTGGCCAGTTCAATGTAATATCTGTTCTTGTGAGGAAAAGATATATATATTTTTTATTTACAAAGAAAATTAATTAGTTGATTGAATGATGCTCTCAGTAGAAGCATGTCATACTACTGCGATATTTGCTGGTTCAGCTGATCTGCTCCTGCGCGCGCACACACACACACATGCACACATGCACATGCACATAGTCGCCATTATAATTGTTTGTGTAGAGGGAAGGGCGATGAGTTGAACACCAGCTGGGGTTGAATCTTCACTGGTCAGTTCAGAGGAGAGTATGATGGTCCACCCCTTACCCAGTCCCTCCCTCGGTGTGTGTGTGTGTGTGTCTCTGCAGTGGCCACAAGTCGGCTGTGGCGTGTCTGCGCTTCAATCACTCAGGCACCCAACTGGTGTCAGGATCAAAGGACACACATGTGATAGTGTGGGATGTGGTCACTGAGGCTGGTGTGGTCAGGTATATGCTCACATACACGCATGCACGCACACACACAGTGAGTGTGTCTGTCTGTCTGTCTGTCTGTCTGTCTTATTTGGTGCAGCCTCCATTGAGGAGGTCACTGAACTGTGGTATACCTCCAGCATGACCTGTGCAGTGGTATACTGTACACAAGCACCTGAACTGGTTCTGTCTGACACACACACACACACACACACACACACACACACACACACACACACACACACACACACACACACACACACACACTCAGCCTGACAATTCATAAGGTCAATGAAATAGACAGTAGTTTATTGAGATTTCTGTATTACTTTCAGGTTTAAAGGCCACAAGGGAGCTATCACAGATTGCCAGTGGTTGCCCGATAGAAATATTCTCATCACTAGGTAAGGTGTGGAAAAATCTACGAATATAATGGATAGAGACCAAGTGAGGGGATGTTGGTGTGTGTGTCATCAGGGAGTTCAACATGGAGGGTGAATCTCCCAGCCTTGAATTCTCTGCCTAGGCTGATTTATTAGTTTAATGTGGTGATTTGTTTGTTTGTTCATATATTTTGATGATGTGAACAACTCATTGTTCACCCTGTGGAGCACAACAAGGCATTGGAGTGCCCTGTGGGCAGTGGCTGATGGTGATGTGTGTTTCTTGCTGCAGTGCTAAAGATGGTCTAGTGAAGCTGTGGGACCTTGACACACAGCATTGCTTCCAGACCATTGTCTCTCATCACAAGGAGGTGTGGTCACTTGAGCTAGTGGGTGGAGTTTCTCAAGGAGGGGGTGTGGTGTCACTGCCTCGTCTAGTCACAGCCACAGGGGACAACAAGGTGCGGGTGTTCCAGCTGTCCCTCCTGGCTGCAGGGGTTGGCGAGGAGGCTGCAGAGCAGGTGATCCACCCACACAGCAAACAACAGATATGTGCCTCAAGGGTGCATTCCCCCCCCCCCCCCCCACTCACTGCCCAGTCCATGTGTCCATGCACTCACTGGTCCTGACACACAGGTCAATGTTGCCCTGGCAACCCACACTAGAGCAGTCCACTTCATGTGGGATGAGTTGTGCCTGCATGTTTGTGGATATGTAGCATTTATTATTGTTACACAGTCACTGTTTGTTTGTTTGTTTGTTTATTTGTTTGTTTGTTTATTTGTTTGTTTGTTGCTGTAGGTGCCTCTAGTGGCCACAGAGCTGGGAGAGGTGGTGATGAGTGGCCTGGAGCATGTGTCTGTGGTGAGACAGGACAGCTCAGGCAGACATCTGGCATGTCTGGTGAGTCCATCACACCTACACACAGAGAGGGAGCAGACTAATGTTGGAGGCCACAGGTTGCAGGTTACAGTCCACATCAGGGAAGAATTTAGAATTTCATAAAGGGGGTTTCTTTTACCTTCCCAACAGTGGGTGTGGCTTCTCAAATTCATAGGGGTGTGTATTTTTAAAATTTTTATATTCATCACATATTTTTAACTTGCAGAGGTACCAGCTTGGCATGGGTAATGGTCACATAACAACCTGCACCCAATGGCAGCAGATGGGAGGCAATTCCAAAACTGACTTTGCTAAACTCATAAAATTGTATGTATATGCTTACCCATGTGGCTAATATACTGCCCAGCCCTCAGACCTAGAGACAACTTGTCCTACATAAACAACTTGACCAGGGGAGTAACTTGCCAATGTTAAAATCCAATAGCTGGATTCTGAAGGGCTCAGGACACTAAAAATGGGAGATTAAGTGAGTGGGTGATGTGAGTCTATTCCTGACCTTAAAAGAAAAAACTGGTCAGAATAACACTGAATGCTAGTTATCTCTGTTGAAATTATCTTTAGCAAATTGAAATAGAATGGTCACTAACCCCCTCCCCCCCCCATCCTACACCTATCCTCACACCAAATTATTCATCTACCTGCTACCTCAGGAAGTACCCGTTTAATTTTCATAGCTCTCAATTTTTAGAAATAATTTTCAGAACCAGAAAGTCGCAGCTGTCACACCACTGTGAGTGTCTGTGGGGGGGGGGGGGGGGGGGGGGGGGGTGATGGGGAGAGAGAGAGAGAGAATGGGAAGGGAGAGGAAAACCAATCTGTTTAGGTGCAGACAACCCCAGCTGCTATCCAAAAGCTGTGGTTGAGACAACTGTACCTGGATTTTTCCTCCCCAATTTCATATATGTTGTCATTTTCTAATTTGTTAAAAAAAATTATATTAAAAAGGTAAAACTATTTGAAAATTAAACCTGATATCTGTGCCAGAAGTGGCAAAAATAGAGGACTTGATGAGCAAACAAAGTTTCAAAACTGTGCAACGTCACTTCACTAAACCCACCAATTGTATGTTTGTACTTACCTTTGTGGAATTATTCGGCATAGTAAAGGGATAAGGGTGGATGGGGGTAGACATCAGAGTCTAAGGAAAGTCAGAGCTTGATGGAGGACCAGTTTTCCTTTGACACAGCTTTGTGGCAGCATCAAGAGTTGGTAGCTCTTCTAGTTTTGTACACCTTGAAATGTTTATAATTGATTGATATATGGTAAGTCGTGGGAAATAAAATAATTTAAATGAACATTCAAACCTTGCAGGCAGAAGCTGCAAATGGGCCTCTAGTACACCCCAACCCAACCAGGGGATCTTGTCATATAATGGCTCTCAAGATAACTGACTCACTATACCAATAGACTGAATATAATAATTGTTGATTGTGTGTTTAGGGGTAGTCATAGTTATTGTTGTGTGTTTAGGGGTAGTCATAGTTATTGTTGTGTGTTTAGGGGTAGTCATAGTTATTGTTGTGTGTTTAGGGGTAGTCAGTTATTGTTGTGTTTGTGGGTAGTCATTGTTATAGTTGTATGTTTAGGGGTAGTCATGGTTATTATGGTTATGGTTGTCATCTACCTCAGCTTTTGAGAACTTATTCACGAGTGATGCGTTCGCACGAGTTACTCCACTTGTTTCCCCCTACACATTGGGAACACGAGGTGGTATGGGGAGGTGGGTGGCAAGCAAGCAAGTTTTAAGCTAGCTAGTACTTGTTATTTAATATATCCTTCCTGTGTGAGTTGACCAACACTACCAATTCGGAGTTAGTCATATTGTTTAACTCATTCTCTCCTGTGGGAGGAGGTTGTAGCTTGTAACCTCATAGCAACATGGTCATCAAGGGGAACATACGTTCCCCACCCCCTTACAAATATATTCTGTACACCTGAACAGTAGTGCATTCAATGGAAATGTGGTAGTTGTGGATATATCATGAGGTATCACATGATCTCATGTGACTTGTAGTGCCAGTCCCGAGGAGTGGAGCTCTATCAAGTTCAAAGTGCAGAAGAATTGGAGCGAAAACTGAAGAAGAGGATGAAAAAGGCTGCAAAAAAGTGTGCAGATGTTAATCAAGTGAGTGGGTAGGGGAGGGGAGGATGGGTGTGTGTGTGATACATCACTGTGTGTGTTAGCTACTGGCCCACCATGGGCAAGTGTCCCTGCCAGTATGCCATGCCATGTCTGTCTGTCTGTCTGACTGACATACCGACAAGGTGGTGGGTGATTGTGGTGGTCAGTCCTCCAGCTGCGAACATAACTAGTATGATGTGTATGTTTGTGTGTGTGCATGCAGGAGGTTCCAGAGGTCACTTTGAGATTGACGGACGAATTCAAGATGATGTGCACTATAAAGGGAGGTGGGAAGCACAGGTGTGTAGTGCGTACCTTAAAGTGCACCCTGTCATCTGTGAGAGAGGGGGGGGGGGGGGTGTGAGTGTGTTGTGTGTGTGTGTGAATACATCTGTCCACCTGTGTGTGTTTCTCCTGTAGATGGGTCGACCTTATGGCTTCCTCTGAGCAGTTGCTAGTAAGTTTGTATTCCTGCAACTATCTGCCAGATGGAACTCTGTATGTGCCCTTTGACCTTACCCTTTCATTATTATGAATTTTCTATTAGGTTCTACTAACAATGCAGAATAACATGCTGGAGTTGCATGCAGTGTCAGGAGCGTCACCACGGCAACTCTACTCTATAACCACCCCAGGCCACAGAGCCGATGTGAGGTGAGTTGCTTGCAGGCCACAACTAGAACCTGACATCACATTACCTCAGGTGGAATGATGTACACTAGACACAGCTCCCCAGTCATGGCAGGATCTTGCTCTAACCAAATAGTCAGGACGTGGGGCGCTGTTAGCTCTAGACATGTCTGCACATGCCCACTGTGTGTACGTTAACCTCAAGACATGCCACTATGTGTTGCTATGCCAATGCATGCAGCCTTTCACCACCAGCAGCTGTCCTTGTATCTCCTGTGCCTTGTGGAAGTGCCAGCCCAACTTCCTCCCTCATCTGTGTGCACATGTGGTCTGTCTACTGGTGGCACTAGCACAAGGCTAGGGAGTGTGTGTGCAAGGTGCAGTGCCTGGCACAGATGCTCATTCTTATTTTATACAGACAGAGTGGTGGGGAGTGTGTTGTCTCTCTGAGTTACATTTGTCCTGTGTGCCTCCTCTGTCCTGTGTGCCTCCTCTGTCCTGTGTGCCTCCTCTGTCCTGTGTGCCTCCTCTATCCTGTGTGCCTCCTCTGTCCTGTGTGCCTCCTCTGTCCTGTGTGCCTCCTCTGTCCTGTGTGCCTCCTCTGTCCTGTGTGCCTCCTCTGTCCTGTGTGCCTCCTCTGTCCTGTGTGCCTCCTCTGTCCTGTGTGCCTCCTCTGTCCTGTGTGCCTCCTCTGTCCTGTGTGCCTCCTCTGTACTGTGTGCCTCCTCTGTCCTGTGTGTTTGTCTTGCAGGACTCTTTGCTTCAGCTCAGACAACTCGTGTGTCCTGTCTGGGTCAGCCAAGGAGGTGAAGATCTGGAGGAGGTGAGGAAGTCACATGGGCACTGTATATATGTATGTATGTATGTATGTATGTATGTATGTATGTATGTATGTATGTATGTATGCAGACATGCCAAGTGGCCCACAGTTGTGACTTCAAACCCACCAACTTACCAGACAAACCTGACATACCCGCATTTAATAATTGCTGGTGATTTTTTTAAAATGGCTGATGAACCACCGTCATCTTCCTCTGGTTGGTGTTCTAGATTGTCTGAATCAAGTGCTGCATTTGAGGGAGGAAGTCTTCTTGATCATAACAAAGCATCTGACAGCTCTTCCAACCCTCCTAGGTCCCCAGGTGGTGGACAAGGCCAACAACAGCTCCTCCAACCCTTATAGAGACACTGCAGCAGCTTATAGAGACACTGCAGCAGCTTATAGAGACACTGCAGCAGCTTATAGAGACACTGCAGCAGCTTATAAAGGCTCTACAGCAGCTTATAGAGACACTGCAGCAGCTTATAGAGGCTCTACAGCAGCTTATAGAAGCACTGCAGCAGCTTATAGAGGCACTGCAGTAGCTTATAGAGCCACTCCAGCAGCTTATAGAAGCACTGCAGCAGCTTATAGAGGCACTGCAGTAGCTTATAGAGCCACTCCAGCAGCTTATAGAGGCACTGCAGCAGCTTATTTCTGAGAAGTTTGAAGAAGTATTTATAAATAGTAATATTCCTTGGTCAAATTGCATAGCCTTTCAATGAATAGTGCACCAGTTAATATTGGAAGGCACAATTCTATTAAATCTCAGTTAGTAGGTAAGAACGCTGCACTTTATACACTGCCTGGGGTGCCCTTATCGCTTGACCTACAATGCTACTCGCTCATTATGCTGCTAATAAACTTGTAGGTACCACTGGATGTGATGTAGAGCAATTGGTTGTTGGTTGATGTGTACTATTTTGATCACTCTATGAAAAGAAAGGAAGAACTTTGTGATCATGCACTTTTCTGTGATGTTGCATATTGCACTGTGCGTAAGTATGTATCCACACGTTGGCTTAGTCTGCAAACCTGTGTTGAACGGATTTTGCAACAGTATCCAGCACTACATTTGTATTTCCACTCTTGTAAAGAATTGTCTCCTAACCACTGTCTTACTCATCTACAAACTAGTCAGCTGCCTTCCATCTACACCTGTGCCACCTAGATGGCCTTCCATCGGCGTCTCTAGGGAAATTGCACTTGATTCCCAGCATTCCATCTCAGGAAATTGTGCTCCCCTCACCAGTCAACGGTGAACCACCAGGTTAGCTGGCGGAGGAGGCGACCCACAGGAGTTTGCCACCCTGTGATAGTTGTAAGCTGTGGGCTAAGAGAAAGAAATAATAAAAAAAAAAAAAAAAAAAAAAAAAAAATTGCTTTAGTAGCCCCATGACTGAAGCCGACTTGATGTGTTATCAGTCAGTCTTGCCTGTGTTCACAAGAACCAACCTTCTCCAACTAGACAGTCCTTCTATCCACATTCTACATGATGTTATGAAGGTATCTCATTTCAGTCAGTGGAGTACTTCATGACAAGGTTTTCACACCACTGTCTACCACCACATCTGTCTACCACCACATCTGTCTACCACCACATCTGTCTACCACCACATCTGTCTACCACCACATCTGTCTACCACCACATTGTGCTGGTGAAGTCTGTGATAAGTATCGTACATGTCAATGTCTGCCTACACTGCCACAAGAGGTCATTAGTGTGATAGGAGTTGATGGAGGTACTGAAGTAAGACCTGATTCACTCCAGCATTTTCTAGAGAAATTAAAGATGTGAATGGAGTGTCCAAATTCAGTTTGCTGACTCCAATAGCAAGACTTATTTTAACATTTCCACACAGTAACGCAGGTGAAGAATGGATATTTAGTTCAGTTCAAAAGAACAAACTGCTTTTCCCCCAAATTTGTCTCCAGAGTCAACACTTCCAAATATAATTACATTGTTAAGTGAATGGTTTTAGTGATCATAATTGCTGTGAATTGTAACCATCAAATGACCTGCTAGAGCAAGCCAAGAAAGCAACATGACAATATAGTAAAGAATATTTAAATCATCAGTATGAATTGTAAATCTCTTGTAACATTCATTGTACAACTTATTCAAAATTGTTTTTATGTAGCAAGTCCTTCATTATTTGCTATATAGTTGAAGTAGAAATTATCTGTCCCCAACTAAGTTCTTTTCACCAGTACCAATTGATATGCAGTGGAAAAAAGGGATTGGGGGGGGGGGGGGGGGGAGAGTATTGTGAATAATAAGCAATATATATTCCTCACATTTGGTCAATATGACCATCCTCTGGTTCGGTTATGATATGCATAATATGCTCCTGCATGTGGCCCTCATTTTGTCCAAAAAGACCCACAATTTTGTTCAGTATGACCATCATTTCCAATATGGCAACTTGGCATGTCTGTATGACACACATGATGTGGTCACTCGTGTATGCGTCTGGTCATGTGATCTGCCTGTACCTGTAGGTCCACTCAGCACTGCATCTGCACCTTGGCCTCCAGGTACGCCCTCTCCTCCACCTTCATACCTGGCAACAGGATCGTCCTCATTGGAACCAAAGTACGTAAAACTTCATGTTGGAATCAAAATTTTGTAAGACTGCATGTTGAAATGAAATTATGTAAGACTGCGTGTTGGCACCAAAATAATCTGTAGTTAAGGAGAGAAGTGGTTTCATGGGGCATGTGATAGTAAATATTGACCAATCCCGTGGCTTACATATGTTTGTTGTCTGTTGTCTGATTGCAGTCGGGCCACTTGCAGCTGTTTGATGTGGCGTCCTGTGAGCTGCAGGAGGAGGTGCCTGCCCATGAGGGAGCTGTGTGGGCACTCTGTCTCTCTGCAGACAAGCATGGCATCATCAGTGGGAGCGCTGACAAGACAGTCCGGTTCTGGGACTTTGACCTCACATCCCCTGAGCAGTCAACAGACGTCGTTGGTGGCAAGAGGTCAGCAGCTGGGAGGAGAGGAAGGGGCAGGGAGGAGAGGAAGGAGCAGGGAGGAGAGGAAGGGGCAGGGAGGAGAGGAAGGGGCAGGGAGGAGAGGAAGGGGCAGGGAGGAGAGGAAGGGGCAGGGAGGAGAGGAAGGGGCAGGGAGGAGAGGAAGGGGCAGGGAGGAGAGGAAGGGGCAGGGAGGAGAGGAAGGAGCAGGGAGGAGAGGAAGGAGCAGGAGAGATAATAGGAGAGAGTGCCTAGCTGTTGGGTCTGCTTCATTTGTAACATTCTAAAATGTTGTCGGTCAAATCGCATCTCTCCCACATTATCATAGAGTATAGTTTTATTCTGCCCTCTCGCCATGTGGTGTGTAGTGGGTGTGGCATGTGTTGCCGTCTCTCTCAGGTCTGTCTGTCTGTCTGTCTGTCTTCCCCTCAGACTAACCCTCTCTCCCACTCGCACACTCAAGCTCTCTGAGGACGTGTTGTGTGTGCGTCAGAGTCCGAGTGGTCACCTGTTGGCTGTGGCTCTACTAGACTCCACCATCAAGGTCTTCTTCACCAACACACTTAAGGTACACACACACACACACACACACACACACACATGCACACACACACACACACACACACACACACACACACACACACACACACACACACACACACACACGCACGTGCACACCATCTGGCAATGGCTAACACTCCACCACACTGCATCATGTGTCCACCTGTACCTCTTCTTCCCACATTGTGACATATATTGCAGTTCTTCCTCTCTCTGTATGGACACAAGTTGCCAGTGCTGGCCGTGGACATCTCCACAGTGAGCCCATTGAAAGGGAGAGGAGTGGGGAGAGGGGTGTGGAGAAGGGTGTGGAGAGGAGTGGGGAGAGGAGTGGGGAGAGGGGTGGGGAGAAGGGTGTGGGGAGAAGGGTGTGGAGAGGAGTGGGGAGAGGAGTGGGGAGAGGAGTGGGGAGAGGGGTGGGGAGAAGGGTGTGGAGAGGAGTGGGGAGAGGGGTGGGGAGAGGAGTGGGGAGAAGGGTGGGGAGAGGAGTGGGGAGAGGAGTGGGGAGAAGGGTGTGGAGAGGAGTGGGGAGAGGGGTGGGGAGAAGGGTGTGGAGAGGGGTGGGGAGAAGGGTGTGGAGAGGAGTGGGGAGAAGGGTGTGGAGAGGAGTGGGGAGAAGGGTGTGGAGAGGAGTGGGGAGAGGAGTGGGGAGAGGGGTGGGGAGAAGGGTGTGGAGAGGAGTGGGGAGAGGGGTGTGGAGAGGAGTGGGGAGAAAGGTGTGGAGAGGGGTGTGGAGAGGAGTGGGGAGAGGGGTGTGGGGAGAGGGGTGTGGAGAGGAGTGGGGAGAAGGGTGTGGAGAGGAGTGGGGAGAAGGGTGTGGAGAGGAGTGGGGAGAAAGGTGTGTAGAGGAGTGGGGAGAGGGGTGTGGAGGGGAGAGGGGTGTGGAGAAGAGTGGGGAGAGGGGTGTGGAGAGGGGTGGGGAGAGGGGTGTGGAGAGGAGTGGGGAGAAAGGTGTAGAGAGGAGTGGGGAGAAGGGTGTGGAGAGGAGTGGGGAGAAAGGTGTGGAGAGGAGTGGGGAGAGGGGTGTGGTGTGAAGAGGGGTGTGGAGAGGAGTGGGGAGAAGGGTGTGGAGAGGAGTTGGGAGAGGAGTGTGGAGAGGGGCGGGGACAGGAGTGTGGGGAGAGGGATAATTGGAGAGGTGGGGGTGGGTGTGGCTAACATCTTTGTGCCATGGTTTAGGATGGTGCTCTGCTGGTGAGCAGTTCGGCCGACAAGAACTTGCGTATCTGGGGGTTGGACTTTGGGGACTGCCATAAGTCCATCTTTGCCCACGAGGACAGCATCACCAGTGTCCTCTTCCTGCCCTCCACTCACCTCCTCTTCTCTGCCAGCAAAGACTCCACCATCAAGTGCTGGGATGCTGACAACTTCCAGCATGTGCAGACACTGAAGGTTGGTGCTCACATGACTCTGGGAGGGATAGTGGTCACATGACTCTCTGGAGGGATAGTGGTAATGGTCACATGACTCTGGAAGAATAGTATTAGTGGTCATATGACTCTGAAGGGATAGTGGTAGTGGTCACATGACTCTGGAGGAATAGTGTTAGTGGTCACATAACTCTCTGTAGGGATAGCAGCACTGGTCATGTGATGCTCTGCAGTACGGCTGTGTGCTAGTTGCATGCACTGCAAAGGCTAGAGTGCAATGTGACAGAGTTTTGCAGTGTTACTCTGTGTTACATGTATTGACACAGTCACTAGAAGAGGGAGCCCATTATAGAGACAGCCATCATGTGAGTGGTGATCCCCACGTGGCAGGCTGGCAGGGAGTGTGGGTAGGAAGTCTCCATGCTGCACGAGTGTTTGCTGCTGGCCTCCATGAGCCATGGCCTCAGGAGGTGTAGCACACTGCAGCTGCTCCTGTGGGCTCCACTTGAAGCATGTGGCTGGCTCAATAAGTCATGTGACTCATTAGGAACTCACCACTTGTCATGTGATCAGTGTTGCTGTTGGTATAGCTCATGGGACGAATCTGGTTCAGGGAAATCTTGTGCTTGTTGTGGAACTGGGAGTTGAAGAGAGTACCAGCTTATTATTTTATGTACTTGTGTGGGTTCAGTTCAGAGGTGACTGGACTAGTAGCAGACACATGTGGTCATGTCTACACGTGTGGTCATGTCTGCACATGTGGTCGTGTCTGCGCAAGTGGTTGCATCTGCACATATGGTCGTGTCTGCACATGTGGTTGTGTCTGCACATGTGGTTGTGTCTGCACATGTGGTCATGTTTGCACTAATTCAAAGGGACACTATAATAGTTCCTTTTCTCTATATGCTCTGTGTATGGTATAGGGTCATCACTCCGAGATCTGGTGTTTGGCAGTCAGTGATGATGGGGACTCTTTGGTGGGTGTGTGTGTGTGCTTGTGTGTGTGTACTGGGTGTTGCTAGGGTGTCTACGCTGTGTTGCTAGGGAAGGTTCTCTCAGTTTGCAATGAAATGTGCATATCAACAACCAGCATATAGTGAGTAGTGGTGTGGTGTAGGCTGTGAGACGTTGCCCTGTGTGGAGGTTGGGCATGCTGTGAGCTCCCCTAGAGCCATTGAGTGTGGAGCAACTCTTGCAGTCGTCGTGAATGATATCATAGAATAGACTTTGTGATTGATTGGTTCATTGGTTGCAGGTGTCTGGGTCACATGACCTTTCCATCAGACTCTGGCAGAGAACAAGAGAGCCACTGGTACTGTCAGAACAGAAGGAGCTTGTGAGTGTCACACACACACACACACACACACACACACACACACACACACACACACACACACACACACACACACACAACACACACACACACACACACACACACACACACACAACACAACACACACACACACACACACACACACGCTCACACTGGACTAATTACTGCCTAGTTGCCTCTTTCTGGAGCTGTTGAATATGTTTGGATAGTTGGTATACATCCATGTAGCCCTTGGAGACGGAACCCTTGGGGTCATGTTTTGTCTATTATAGTTCTCTTGAAGGTTATGAACTGCCTGAGGGTGTGTGTGTGGATGAGTTGTCATGCTATTGGACTATCAACCCCATGTGGTCATGTCTGCACAAGTGATCGGGATTGCGAGTTCAAACCCAGCACTGACAGGGAAGTTTTCCTGTCCTTCAACATCTTCTTCCCACACCAGTCCACCCAGCTGTGATGGGGACCTGGAATTTTCTGGGTATATCTTCACTGGTCATTGCTTATCAATCAGCTAAAGGTCCAGGTGGGACTTTGGGTGCCCACACCCATAAGCTGTGAGTCTTGGTCAGTCCTCCTGCAAATTCCTAGCCTGGCTCCAGGAGTTAGCTTGCACTGGCTCATAGTGCCTGCTTAGTGCACAGGCACCCTTACTATGTCAGGTGCGCGTGACCGTGTTGACAGCAGCTAAAGAATTTGCATTTTGTGTGTGTTTTTTTCTTCATTATTTGGTGTGACCAGATGTTGTTTTTCTGTGCAGGAGAGGGAGGCCTTCATGGACCAGCTCACAGGGGCAGACTCCTCCATTGCCCAAGTGGTGAGTGACCCCTGTCCACCATTGTGGAGCACTTGCAACAACTCCATCCCTTACCTGACAGCTGCCATAGACCTGATGTCTGATCCTCAGAGCAACTTCCTTCTGGGGAGGGGCGGTGTTTGTATTTGCACATATTTATTTGTATTTCAATTTTTTTTCCACCTCTGTGTGTTAGTGTGTGTACGTATTAGTGTGTGTGTGTGTGTGTGTGTGTGTGTGTGTGTGTGTGTGTGTGTGTGTGTGTGAGAGAGAGTGTGTGTGTGTTTGAGCTACCCAGCCTGGTGGTTGGTGTAGAGGTGTAATATTTCACCTCATGAGGACAGCACTCCACCCACACTAGGGCTAGCATGTTGTTTTTTTTCTGTTTGTTTATATTTCTTTTTATTTCCCACCCACACTAGGGCTAGCATTTTTGTGTGTGTGTGTGTTTGTTTATATTTCTTTTTATTCTTGTTACTTCGCTTATGGTTGTTATTTTTTTTGTTGCATTTTTTTAGGCAATTATTGTTTAGATATTTTTTTAAACAAAATATGTAGCAATATGCTCTTTATTTGAATTTATCTCGTGTTTTGTGGACTCCGCATAAGCTTTGACCTCTGTCCTGCTCCCTTCAGATCCCGGGGGAAGTATCTAGTGAGGCATCTCTACCGTCCTCCACATCCAGAGACAAGCACAGTGTGGTGGGTGAGATACATGTGCACTGCAAGTGGGAACACTGTGTGGTGGGTGAGATACATGTGCATGGCATGTGGCAACACTGAGTGGTGGGTGAGATACATGTGCACTGCATGTGGCAACACTGTGTGACACTGCACCTCCTATTATCCTCCTCCCCCCCCCCCCCCCCTCCCCACTGAGGGCTGTTGGCTACCTCTTGTGGCCATTTCTGTCTCACTTGACTGTGTGTTTGTGTGCTGTAGGTGGACAAGCTATTGGAGGCATTGGTCATGTGGAGGGAAGAGGAGGATTCCATGAGAGAGCACAGGCTGCTGTGCGCTCAGGCTGGCAAGGATGTGCGTTTATGTGTTGGTGGGTGTGTGTTGATGGGTGTGTGTCAGTGTGCATGTGTTGTGTGTATGCCCATATCAGTGTTGTGTGTGTGTATGCTACACCAAGCTGAAGTGAATGTGTTAATAACATCCTTCATTACTATTTCCTATGATATCTATTCTCTAGTTGGCTGCTCCTAAGCGACATCCTCTTCTGGTTGCCATGGGAAACATTCAGGTGAGTGCTACTTGCATGGCCGGGCTAGTTAGGCAGGTATAGCATATCATATGCTCTCATCTCATCTCATCTCATCTCACCTCATCTTATCTCATCTCATCTCATTTTCCCTAGTCTGTGGTACATAGTCTAGTCTGTGGCATGTAATCTAGTCTGTGGCATGTAGTCTAGTCTGTGGTACATAGTCTAGTCTGTGGTACATAGTCTAGTCTGTGGCATGTAGTCTAGTCTGTGGTACATAGTCTAGTCTGTGGCATGTAGTTTAGTCTGTGGTACATAGTCTAGTCTGTGGTACATAGTCTAGTCTGTGGCATGTAGTCTAGTCTGTGGTACATAGTCTAGTCTGTGGCATGTAGTCTAGTCTGTGGTAGGTAGTCTAGTCTGTGGTACATAGTCTAGTCTGTGGCGTGTAGCCTAGTCTGTGGCACGTAGTCTAGTCTGTGGCACGTAGTCTAGTCTGTGGCACGTAGTCTAGTCTGTGGCACGTAGTCTAGTCTGTGGCACGTAGCCTAGTCTGTGGCACGTAGCCTAGTCTGTGGTACGTAGTCTAGTCTGTGGTACGTAGTCTAGTCTGTGGTACGTAGTCTAGTCTGTGGCACGTAGTCTAGTCTGTGGCACGTAGTCTAGTCTGTGGCACGTAGTCTAGTCTGTGGCACGTAGCCTAGTCTGTGGCACGTAGTCTAGTCTGTGGCACGTAGTCTAGTCTGTGGCACGTAGTCTTGTCTGTGGTACGTAGTCTAGTCTGTGGCACGTAGTCTAGTCTGTGGTACGTAGTCTAGTCTGTGGCATGTAGCCTAGTCTGTGGCACGTAGTCTAGTCTGTGGCATGTAGCCTACTCTGTGGCATGTAGTCTAGTCTGTGGCACGTAGTCTAGTCTGTGGCACGTAGCCTTGTCTGTGGTACGTAGTCTAGTCTGTGGCATGTAGCCTAGTCTGTGGCATGTAGCCTAGTCTGTGGCACGTAGTCTAGTCTGTGGTACGTAGTCTAGTCTGTGGCACGTAGTCTAGTCTGTGGCACGTAGTCTAGTCTGTGGCATGTAGCCTACTCTGTGGCATGTAGTCTAGTCTGTGGCACGTAGTCTAGTCTGTGGCACGTAGTCTAGTCTGTGACACGTAGCCTAGTCTGTGGCACGTAGTCTAGTCTGTGGTACGTAGTCTTGTCTGTGGTACGTAGTCTAGTCTGTGGCACGTAGTCTAGTCTGTGGTACGTAGTCTAGTCTGTGGCACGTAGTCTAGTCTGTGGCATGTAGCCTACTCTGTGGCATGTAGTCTAGTCTGTGGCACGTAGTCTAGTCTGTGGCACGTAGCCTTGTCTGTGGTACGTAGTCTAGTCTGTGGCATGTAGCCTAGTCTGTGGCATGTAGCCTAGTCTGTGGCACGTAGTCTAGTCTGTGGTACGTAGTCTAGTCTGTGGCATGTAGTCTAGTCTGTGGTACATAGTCTAGTCTGTGGCACGTAGTCTAGTCTGTGGCATGTAGCCTAGTCTGTGGCACGTAGTCTAGTCTGTGGTACGTAGTCTAGTCTGTGGCAGGTAATCTAGTCTGTGGTACGTAGTCTTGTCTGTAGTACGTAGTCTAGTCTGTGGCATATAGCCTAGTCTGTGGCACGTAGTCTAGTCTGTGGTACGTAGTCTAGTCTGTGGCACGTAGTCTAGTCTGTGGCATGTAGCCTAGTCTGTGGCATGTAGCCTAGTCTGTGGCATGTAGCCTAGTCTGTGGCACGTAGCCTAGTCTGTGGCACGTAGCCTAGTCGGTGGCATGTAGCCTAGTCTGTGGCATGTAGCCTAGTCTGTGGCACGTAGCCTAGTCTGTGGCACGTAGCCTAGTCTGTGGCATGTAGCCTAGTCTGTGGCATGTAGTCTAGTTTGTGGCACATAGTCTAGTCTGTGGCACGTAGTCTAGTCTGCGGCACGTAGTCTAGTCGGTGGCATGTAGTCTAGTCTGTGGCATGTAGTCTAGTCTGTGGCATGTAGCATAGTCTGTGGCACGTAGTCTAGTCTGTGGCACGTAGTCTTGTCTGTGGTACGTAGTCTAGTCTGTGGTACGTAGTCTAGTCTGTGGCACGTAGTCTAGTCTGTGGCATGTAGCCTAGTCTGTGGCACGTAGTCTAGTCTGCGGCACGTAGTCTAGTCTGTGGCATGTAGTCTAGTCTGTGGCACGTAGTCTAGTATGTGGCATGTAGCATAGTCTGTGGCATGTAGTCTAGTCTGTGGCACGTAGTCTAGTCTGTGGCACGTAGTCTAGTCTGTGGTACGTAGTCTAGTCTGTGGTACGTAGTCTAGTCTGTGGTACGTAGTCTAGTCTGTGGCACGTAGTCTAGTCTGTAGCATGTAGCCTAGTCTGTGGTACGTAGCCTTGTCTGTGGCACGTAGTCTAGTCTGTGGCATGTAGCCTAGTCTGTGGCACGTAGTCTAGTCTGTGGCATGTAGCCTAGTCTGTGGCACGTAGTCTAGTCTGTGGCATGTAGTTTAGTCTGTGGCATGTAGTCTAGTCTGTGGTACGTAGTCTAGTCTGTGGCATGTAGCCTAGTCTGTGACAATTAGTCTAGTCTCTGGCACGTAGTCTAGTCTGTGGTACGTAGCCTAGTCTGTGGCATGTAGCCTAGTCTGTGGCACGTAGTCTAGTCTGTGGCATGTAGCCTAGTCTGTGGCACGTAGTCTAGTCTGTGGCATGTAGTTTAGTCTGTGGCATGTAGTCTAGTCTGTGGTACGTAGTCTAGTCTGTGGCATGTAGCCTAGTCTGTGACAATTAGTCTAGTCTCTGGCACGTAGTCTAGTCTGTGGTACGTAGCCTAGTCTGTGGCATGTAGCCTAGTCTGTGGCACGTAGCCTAGTCTGTGGCATGTAGCCTACTCTGTGGCATGTAGTCTACTCTGTGGCATTTAGCCTAGTCTGTGACATGTTGCCTAGTCTGTGGCATTTAGCCTAGTCTGTGGCATGTAGCCTAGTCTGTGGCATGTAGTCTAGTCTATGGCACATGGTCTAGTCTGTGGCATGTAGTCTAGTCTGTGGCATGTTGTATAGTCTAAAAACTGACTTCAGCACTTACTTGATTGATTAGTGGAGTTTTAACAAAGTTTAAAGTTGAATTTAAACCCAAGATGTAATGCACTTGATATGTTAGTAACTATTGGCTGCCTATGCTAGTGTCAAGGCAGTATATCTGTATGTCTCTCTGTCTGTCTGTGTGCCTGTCCGTGTTGTGTGTTCTGTGCCATTCATTGTCCACCATCTGCTCATCCCCTCTGACCTCATGCCCTCTGACCTCATTCCCTCTGATTGTAGGCGGACAAACATGTTCTGAATGTGGTGAAGGGAATCAAATCGAGGTGACGTATGCACACACACATCATTTTTATTTCTGAATAAACAATTGCCTCTCAGTGTGTGCCTTAATGGATGTGGACACATGCATGCTCATGCATGTGGTCTCACTGCATGCATGCATGCCATGTGCTAGACGTGCATGCACTAGAGTGGTGCATGGGAGTTGATTATCTGTGTGGTAGAAGGCCCTCTGCACCACACAAACATTGGGACTGTCTATGTATAAGTGAGTGTGTGTGAGTGAGTGTATGTATGTGTGAGTGTGTGTGAGAGTGAGTGTGTGGTATGTGTGAATTATTCATCCTCTTCTGCAGTGAACTGGAGGACTGTCTGCTGGTGATGCCATTTGATCAAGTCATCCACTTCTTGCAGCTCTCCCAATGTTGGCTGATGGTACAGGCATGCTCTCTTTCTCTTTCCCCCCCCCCCTCCCACCTCTTTCCTTGGTGGCCTCCATCATGCTCTACACTGTGTCCAATGTAAGTCACATTTTGTGTTATTGTGACCCTCGACCTCTGTCCTATCGTGATATGCAGAATGGCCTTGAGGTGGAGATGGTGTGTCGTTGTGTGTTCTTCCTGTTGCGTGTGCACCATCCCCAGCTGGTCCGCAGTCCACACCTCCTGCCCTCCCTCTCCTCCCTGGCCAGGCACACCCACACTCGAGTCTCTCACCTCAAGGTGCACTTATACATGCACATGTGCACTCCACCACACAGTCTGTCTCCACACGCACCTCTACATGTACATGTCTAGATCTATGACTTATATACACAGGTCACATCTCTGTGGCTTTTAACCCTCGGCCATCGTAGGGGCAGGGCTAGGTAGACAAACACTCTCCCCCAGTGATGTGTTGACGTGCAACTGTGTTGCCTTCATGTGCAGTGACTGCTTTAAATATAACCACTGTGTCAGTACATGAGTTGTTTTACCACTGTGTGTGTGGTGTGTGTGTGTGGTGTGTGTGTGTGTGTGGTGTGTGTGTGTGTGTGTGTGTGTGTGTGTTCTCACAGGACTTGTATGGGTTCAACCTGGCCGGCCTGGAACACCTGCAGAGGGAGGGTGAGGGGTGTGGTGTAAAGCTGTTCCAGGATGCACCCACACTGCTCACCAGAAAGAGGAAGAGGAAGTACAAGTCATGATGAACTTTGACCTTCATCATGTAGACATGACTGTAGTGATCACTCTACCAGTTTCTTATTGACATGTTGCAACCATGACATGTCACTGGGGGGGGGGGGGGGGGGGGGGGGATCCTTCTGAAGGGAGGGTGGGTGTGTTTCCTTCCTGTTACACTTTTTAAACATGTATCTCCTGAAGCTCTAAAGAGTGTGTGACTCTCACTTCTGGGAGTGAATTCAGAGGCAATTGTGGAGTTATTTCACCTCCCCACCACATGGCATGCACGATCTTGGATTTTCGGGCAGCACGTACTCAAATGTTCAGAATCAATTCCAATTAGAATATGTTTTGATGTTTTATTTTAAAATCACCAGAACTAATATGTCCATAGGTTTACCTCTCAATCGCTAAGAGCAAAGATGCTGAACATTTTAAAAGTTACTCTCTAACTAAGTCATTTGAGATTATGAGGTCTGTGTTGCAACTTGATCACCAAGTCTGTCTTCAAGTAGGCTATTCTTGAACTGGGGCATCAGAGCACACAGCAAGCCCTACAATATGTTTGAGGCTGCTCCTATGATGTTCTTCACTTGCTATGAAGAGGGAATCAACTCTTGCTGATAAGTATTGTTTGTGCTGGTTGATGTTTGTCCATAAAGGAATGTCTACCATCCCTGATTGTCTGTGTGGGGCACCAAGTGTGTTCCTTCCACAGCTGCCATGTTATGTCTTGGCAAACCAGCAGCTCTCAGGATCCATCATAATCTTTGGATAATGAAAAGAATCTCCTTATAGCCAGGCCACATCAGACATGCACTTTTAGGGCAGAAATATGTTGTCCTTGCTGAATGGACACTAATACACTCCAACATGTTGACATTACTCATTACTGTGTAATGTTAGACTCTGTGTGGTCAGACATGTTTGCAATGGAGTGACAGTTATTGTTGGCCCACATTGACTGACCACCTCGTGAACCTCTCCTCCCTCCCTCCCTCCCTCCAGTGTGACACTGGAGGACTGGATGGAGTTGTGGTGACATGAACAACAGGACAAGCATTCAAGTTATTGTGAGTTCAGAAAGACCTTGCTGTTCATTAGTCCAGAGGATAATTTAGTCAACATCCACTTACAAGGGACTTGGTTTGCAAGATATTTGTGAGCTGAGAGAGATCAGCCTTGGCACACAAAGAAGCTCCACCTCTTGCATGCTTCAGCTGTGAAGTTGAAAACATCACCTCATCAGAGCAGGACTTATTTGCTGATGTACATCACTTCCTGTACTAACAATGCAGAAGAAACTGATCATCATCATGCAAGTAGCCACAAGGTGTTGCAAGTCAAGGATGATATTGTGCTGAATAGGAGTAAGACCAACCTAATCAGATCAAAGAAATTAATCATTCCACCATCAAAGAGATTAATCATTCCACCATAAACAGAGACCCCACATGAACCTGCCCCAACCATCCAAACTATCCTCTGACTAATGATCTAAAGGACACCGCAATGTGGAGATGAAAGTGAAGGAGGGAAAATCTAAACCCTATCCTATTGATGTCATGGGCGTGATCTTTTGATGTTATTTTTCTGCTGGAGAATGAATCATGTGAATAGTAAGAGAGGGAGGGAGTGTTCAAGCTGGCACAGAGATGTGCATGTCCACAGCAGTCCAAATGTGTGGGGGCATGAGGACTGCTTGAGGGATGGGACACCACAACACCCACTAGGCCTCCACCACCTCCAAATTAAGTTGAAGAAATGCTCTCTCCTTCCTCTTCTAGCAAGATGTGTGCCTGGCCACGTGTGCCTCTAGTTAAACTCTGTCTGTGCAACCTAGCAACCAATTAACATGACTTCCCCTGCATGCAGAGTGTGTTTTGTGTGTGTAAATTGTGTGTATATATAAAGAGCTATTGTGTTGGAAGTGGCGTACTGTTTTGTGGTGCGAACAGTTTCCTTGTGTAGTGCATGGAACATCAACAAATAAATTAAAGAAGAGAAAAGGAAATGTAAAACAAAATGCACCAAGTCTGAATAGGATTGAGTGGGTGAGTGATGGAGGACCTGTCCGTGCTGCTGGTAACTATGACAACTCCAGAGCAGGGTTGGAGTAATTGGAGTGCTTGTTGTTATAGTTGTTGGGTAGGCCCACCTGTTGCTGCTTGGGCCCACACTTGTGGATGAGTTGGACCCAGGACTGCAGTGTCTTGCGGGACCAGATCCACGTGCCGGTCATCACCCCTATGAGCAGGAACATGAAGGAACGCACCACCAACACAGCACTGTTGGCACGACTACAGGAGACACAATCTTCTGAGAAAGGCACCCACGATGGGCGAGCAATGAGCTCGTAGATGAAACAAGCAATCATGACAGAGGCAGGGATGATGTACACGCCCACGAATATCCCGATACGCACCATCAGCTTCTCTAAATTATGTCTCTCCTCTTGCTTGCCTCCGCGCTGCATGTAGGCCCGCACTCTGAAGATGGCCAGGAAGCCAAGCACCAGCAGCACAAGGCCAGTCAACAGTAGCCCCAGCAGAGGCAGGATCACTCCTATCAGCAGCCCCAGGAACGAGGCAACACTCGAGTCCCTCACCACAAAGCAGGTCCCTGTGAGCTCATCCGCCCCCACCAGCTGTGCAGCCAGCAATGCTATGGTCATGCCCAGTGGCGTCATCCAGCAGAGCAGGTGGAAGACACGCCAAATCTTGCTGACAGCTTCGTGGCTCCACTGCAAGGCAGCCACCAGGAACCAGCCCACTGCTAGCACCACCCACCAGAGGAACGCAGCCATCATGGTGTAGTAGAGGGCCACAAACACCAACACACAAGGGATGTGTGCAACGCTCCAGGAGTCTCTGACGCTCACAAACTGGTTGTTGGGGCATGTCATTATCACTCGTCCCAGAGCTGCTGAGAAGAAGTACGCTACTGAGTGGATGTTGAAGGTCAGCGCAAGGTACACTACAGGTCGCCATGGATAATCAAAGCGTGATGTGTCGAGGGCAAAGGTGAGGAGAGTGAGCAATGTGGAGATGAAGCACAAGATGGACCAGAACATGGTCCAGCCCAGAGAGAACGTCTTGGCAGAGTCTGTGTAGAACGTGTTGTTAGGGAGTGGGCATGTCGGGCTGGTGGACTTATTATTGTCTGCAGGACTGGGTGTGGTCACAATTTGCTGCAAGATGGGATGGTCCTGAGAGATACAGTTCTCAGAAGGGAACCTGCAAGCACAAAGGAAACAAAAAAGGAGAGAAAATTAGAGTCGTCAGTCTTGAGACCTGATGTCAGTTACACTGAGTAATTGTGACACACACCCATGGAACCTCATACCACCAGCTGTGGAAAAAAAAAAAAAAAAAAAAAAATAGGAGGGAGGTTGCAGGAATGTTGGGCCCCCAACTGAGGGAGGAGGTTGCAAGGAATGTTGGGCCAACTGAGGGAGGAGGTTGCAAGGAATGTTGGGCCCCCAACTGAGGGAGGAGGTTGCAGGAATGTTGGGCCCCCAACTGAGGGAGGAGGTTGCAAGGAATGTTGGGCCCCCAACTGAGGGAGGAGGTTGCAAGGAATGTTGGGCCCCCAACTGAGGGAGGAGGTTGCAAGGAATTTTGGGCCCCCAACTGAGGGAGGAGGTTGCAAGGAATGTTGGGCCCCCAACTGAGGGAGGTTGCAAGGAATGTTGGGCCCCCAACTGAGGGAGGAGGTTGCAAGGAATGTTGGGCCCCCAACTGAGGGAGGAGGTTGCAAGGAATGTTGGGCCCCCAACTGAGGGAAGAGGTTGCAAGGAATGTTGGGCCCCCAACTGAGGGAGGAGGTTGCAAGGAATGTTGGGCCCTCAACTGAGGGATATATTGCAGTTGGACCCCTAGCCATGAAAATTTCTAGAGCAATGAATATTTGTATGATGTATGTATCTCTATGATAATGTATTGCCTGTTGGAGTGAATTAGTACATTAATTAATTATGATTTCTGTGTCTAGTGTTTAGTGTTAGTGGAACAACACTTTTGCACTGTAACAATCACTTCTACAACTAGCTGTGGTGTGTATAAAGATGTGTTTGATACTGCCTGGCAGAGACAGAGAGTTGTACCTCCATGAATCCTTCATCCCAACATGATATGGGGGAGGGGTTTGTGGGAGTCTCATGCCTTAACATTGGGGCAGTGGACATGTGTGGGAGCATAACTACTTGCCATCAAGCACACAGGAAGCTATGGGTTCATGAGTTAATACTTCCTATTAATTATGATCTCAATATGAGAGACACAAACACTCTAAATATGGTCACACCACACACACACAGCACACACACTAACATACACACAGCACACACACTAACATACACACAGCACACACACTAACATACACACAGCACACACCACAGCACACACACTAACACACACACAGCACACACACTAACACGCACGCACACACAGCACACACACAGGAATTAACCCTTGACCATGAATACATTCAAGAGAGAGGTTAAAATTATTTATTTCCACTAAAGCTGAGTAGACAAGATGCAGCTGCAAATAAGGAACTGATGGAATCTGCACAGAATAGTTGACATCTACAGTTAATAGATATTCTGTCCCAAGAATGAATATTTCAATAACCAAATAAACTCCTCGCCATGTGATCCTCCTTGAACCAAGCAAATGTCCATTGGACTACTGTGAAATCGTAAACAGAGCCTACTCCACTGTTTATGGTTGCATGGACAGTAAAAGGAACCACCACCACTGACCTTCACACTGAACCAGGCTAGAAGGTGACTGCGTTGGCCACAACGACCAGGCTTCCTTCCTCATAATTACACACAGAATATTTAAACATTTAAATGAAGCACAATTGGCCCTCGGGAAAGTTGGGGGCATTGTTTAGTGTCCCACATATGCTCAGCTCAGCCTCAGGTGCTGGGAAATGTTACACAGATGTGCTCTACTACAGGGAATGGCTACCTTGGAATGCAGTGCTCTCTTTCATCATCTTGAAGGAAAGGGGTTGGACCTTGTGAGCCCCAAATTTCTATTTTCCCTTTCAAACAAATATGTGGATTAAGTGGGTCATAATCTGGTCATATTTCATGTCTTGTAGCTAATCACTTGAAGCTGTGCATGTGTGTGTGTGTGATGTGTGTGTGGTGTGTGTGTAAGTTAAGTGTATGCTGGAATACTGATCTCCACAGAGAGCCTGCAGTGCATACCTTGGGCAAGAAGAGAAGATACAGTCCAGGTCGATGTCTCCAGTGATGATATTTTCAATAGCGCTGCAGTCCTGTTTGACCTGCTCACACAGAGACTGGCACGGGTTGACCTCTGCAACAGAGGGCCCTGTGGGGGGCTCTTGGCAGGGAGGCATGAAGGCCAGACACAGATAGATCTGCATGAACCTGGAGCAGCTGAACTGTGTATACAGCCTCATATACCGCTCAAAGGAGCTCCTGGAGATGTTCAAGGTTGGAGACACAAGGTTGGGGAAGCTGCTGTAGCCATAGAACTGGCCACATGGAGTACCAGCAATGGAGGTGCAAGGCATGCCAGTTGCTCTGCAGAAAATACAATCTGTTACAGCACCAACAAGTTGCACCTTTCTCTGGAGCGAGCTCATTTTGCAATAGTATGGAAATATAACTGCAGAATGCAATATTATGGAAATATAACTGCAGAATGCAAATATTATGGAAATACAACTGCAGAACTAACGGTGAGTTGGCGCATATCTGACCCCCCACCAGATGTGACAGCCCCACAGTAGAACAGAAGAGGAGAGAAAACACAGGTTTCATTTCAGCTACTTCTCGCAGTTCGGTAACCTGCAGATCGAAGAACAAGCCCCACCTACTTATTTAACCACATCACCCAGTAAAACCTCACCCACCAATGGTATCCTCGCAGCATTACTTTCAATATAAATGAAAAGCAATGATACTAGGAGCGGATCCAGAACTTGTTTCTAGGGGGAGCTTAAAATATATATACCTGAGGACGAACTTCCAACGAAGTGCAGAGAAGAAAAAATTTATAAATTGGTGCATGTTAGGTAAAGTTTATCCTCTACATACAGCGTTACCCTCTACATACAGCGTTACCCTCTACATACAGCGTTACCCTCTACATACAGCGTTACCCTCTACATACAGCGTTACCCTCTACATACAGCGTTACCCTCTACATACAGCGTTACCCTCTACATACAGCGTTACCCTCTACATACAGCGTTACCCTCTACATACAGCGTTACCCTCTACATACAGCGTTACCCTCTACATACAGCGTTACCCTCTACATACAGCGTTACCCTCTACATACAGCGTTACCCTCTACATACAGCGTTACCCTCTACATACAGCGTTACCCTCTACATACAGCGTTACCCTCTATATACAACATTGTCAGGTTGATATCCAAAACCCCCTAAATCCTCACTTGTGCCCCATGATGACATCAAAGGTTGTTGCAGGAACATCAGAGGCTGTTGTCCAACAAACTTTGCTTTCTACTTTTATCAGCTAATTCACCATATGATTTCTGAGGTCCTTGATGCCTCCTTCAGTGAACAGCATGTGCTACTGATTTTCCTTCTGATGAAGTAATCCACAATATCTTAGCTTCTCATCCTTTGCTGTAGGTCTTGGAATATTTTTGTTTTGAGGCTTTATATATACCTTCACTGTCCTATGTTCAGACATTATTTCTTTGATGAATATTGTGCAAGTGCACTGCTGTGGGATGAGCTGGGAGTGAATAAGATGTGGTCAATCTTACTGGAGAACCTGGACTGAAAGCTGATTGAATAAGTAGTGAATTACATCTTCACAGGCCCACTTTCAATGTGCTGTCACACCAAATAAAAATAAAGGCATCTGCATGTAACTTGTTCCTTCAGTTTTAGGTTAAAGGGAGTATGCTACAAAAGAGCAGAAAAGTAAGACAGTGGGTATTTATATTCCAATCCAGCTTCAATGAATGAAATTTAAAAAAAAAAATAATAATGAATGCAACCTTCAATGAAGTGCCAGTTATCTTTGTAATAACTGCACTATCATACTGTGGTGGGAATCCTGCGATGTATTCGGCCAAATATAGTTTTGTATGCATAATCAATAGCAATGATTGAGTTGATTGGTCAAGTGTATGACTGTGCTAGTCTCGCTAGCTGACCCTTTACCTTAACCTTTGTAAAGGTCTGCTAGGGAGGTTATGGCAGTGCATGGATTAGTGGAAGTTTCTGGGCTGTAGTATGCCAACAACCAAAAAAAAATGCAACCCCCCCCCCCAAAAAAAAAGAAAAAAAAAAAAAAAAAAAAAAAAAAAATGCAACCCAAAAAAAGAGGGAAAAAGAGTGCAGTTCAGTAATTCAAATAAGTAATTTCCCAAGTTTCAGGTGTGTAGATGCAAGGGTTTCGATTTTGTGTGTGTGAAAGTAATATTATCAGTGTGAATATCCTCCTGATTTGGATTTGGTGGGATTCAGTTTTGCTATGAAGATATTCTTGTATGAAGATACTCTCTTATGAAGATGCTCTCTTATGAATTCGGTTTGCCTAATTATTTGCATTTTTTTTTTCTATCTGTGCACTCAGTCTCCCAATAGTGTAGACATTACAGATACCATTTGCAGAATACACAGAGAATGGTTCCCCATGAATCTGGGAAGGGAATCAAATTGGTATGCTGCAGACACTAGATACACCATGCTTGATGACTGCAGTGGGTGAAATCGATAGATTCAACAATCTCAGTCCACCTCTCCTTCCTCTTGGTGTTCAGACCAGTCAGGAGATAGGTGGCAGCGGTGGACCTCTCTATGTTGATCTTGCCTCATTGTGCAAGCACAGGAGTGCCTCGCATTTGTTGTCCCAGCATGGGATATAGTTCTTTCGGAAGCCACATGGGATGTTTATCTTTGCAGTATCCGTAAGGACGTTACAGTATGTCTCATTGATGCTGGTGGAAATGGGTGCTGGGAGGTTCTGGGCTGCAGAGTTGACATCGTTGGTGAAGTCAGCCCAAGCTGGCCTAGCAAAAGTTCCACCTCTGCACCGGTTTTCCCTCAGTCGGCTGGACCAATGATGGTGTTTGATCAGCGACCATCGGTGTTGGGATCGGGGGGGGGGGAGTCTATCCAGGATGCGGTATATCGGAAGTGGCTCCTGCCTGATGGCTTTGGCAAAGGCCAAGTCCGGGTTGGTTTCGGTATACTAGCGTCTGGAGATGAACGAATGGGGCCCCTTTGGGTCGTAGAGGAGCACTGCATCAGCTGAGGAGGACCAGTCTGCCAGGAAGGTGCCATCTTGGTTTGAGGTCTTGTATCTCCAGTCTGTGTGCCAGCTGTTGAAGTAGCCGACGTACACGGCTGGGGCCGGAGCGTCTGGCAGGGATCCTTGTTCTAGCCTGGTTGGTGGAGGCTTGCACATGTTTACAATGATCTTGTCTTGGACTTTGGTGGCAATCCACTCGACATCGGCATCATCTCGGCATTGACTGGTAGGTGCCCAGGGGACATCTTCTTTGACGAATGTCGCCAGGCCATAATGTTTACTATTGGTGTGGTCAGCTAGAGAGTACCCGGGGAGCTTTAGGATGGTGGTGATTTCCTTGTGGGTTTCCTGGGGTGTGATGACCGTTGCCTTGTTCTTGGTGGCAATCAGCGAGAGGATGTCAGCTTAGCAATGGTGAGCCTCTTGACATTAAGTTGCAGTATTTCACGATTTTTTTGGTGGGTTCTGCCCATCCTGAAAAGAACTCTAGCTGTCTCGGCCTTTGAGGTCGCCAAGAGCACGGTAAAGACATTAGTAGTTTCTCTGGTAAGCTACTTAAAGGGGAGGCAGCATAAAGGCGGTCTTCTTTTCCTGCCATCACTCATTGTATGTGTAGCAGTGACCACTAACTGTATGTGCCACTCCCTGCATGTGTAGCGGTGACAAACACAACAATCAACCACAAATTCCCACAGGTCTGGTGATTAGATCTATTTATACTTTGGTTCGCAAGTATGTATGTATTGTATGTGTGTCTAGGCATTACAGCCAAACCTTTGGATCAGAAGGATGGAATTTACATGTGGTCGCCATGTAACAGGGCGAGAGCTATTAACCACAGGTGGGTGTGGTTGTCATAGCCACACCCACAGGAAGCTGTTTTGGTTACCAAAAGCCAATCAGGCCAAAAAATGGTGTGTGGTCTCCAAGTATCTAGATAAGCGTTATTAGGTGTGTGCACCAATGGGTGTAGTTTGGTCATGACCACACCCATAGGAAGCTATTTTGGCTGCCAAAAAATTCTTTATGTACCAATCATGCTGAAATTTGACATATGGACTCCAAGTAACTAGGCGAGTGTTATTAACATAGGTGTGGTTTGGTCATAGCCACACCCACAGAGTTGTTTTGACTACCAAAAGCTAATTATAGAGCCTATCAGGCCGAAATTTTGTATGTGGTCTGCAAGTAACTGGGTGAGCTATTAACCACATATGGGTGTGCCAGTGGGCGTGGTTTGGTGCTAGCCACACCCACAGGATTTTTTTTTGGTATGCCAAAAGCTAATCAAAGGACCAACCAGGCTGAAATTATAGTGACTTCTATAATATTTCATGCTGACACAGGCCGGGCAACGCTGAGTATATGCTGCTAGTATAATATAATAATGTTGATCAACACAGACAGTGACAAAAACAAGCAAACATACACACAGCATTATACTGACAATATGCAGGCATATAGCGGCACAGCACAGTCTATATATATATATGTGGGTGGGTAGGTGGGTGGGTGGTGGGCTATGACATGTTGTGGAGGAGGTCAAGTTCCCGTGCCAGACGCACTCTCTCCTCCATCAGCTACAAATGTACACATACCACAACAACACAAACGAAGTTAGAGTGACACAAAGAGCAGGTATGACCACAGTGGGTGGACTATGAAGGAAAGGGACTGCAAAAATGCACTAAAACAATTCCAGCAAATACATTGGAACAACATTTAGAAAACTAAGACCCTGCATATTGTTGATGAGCTCTCCCTGTCCTCCCATCCCCCTCCCTGGTGTGGCGTGTGGTGTGGTGTGGCGTGGCGTGGTGTGTGGTGAGGTGTGTTGTGGTGTGGTGAGGTGAGGTGTGGTGAGGTGTGGTGAGGCGTGGTGTAGTGTGGCGTGGCGAGGTGTGTGGCGAGGTGTGGTGTGGTGTGGTGAGGTGTGGAGTGGTGTGGTGAGGCGAGGTGTGGTGAGGCGAGTTGTGGTGTGGTGTGGTGTGGTGTGGTGTGGTGTGGTGAGGTGTGGTGAGGTGTGGCGTGGCGAGGTGTGGTGAGGTGTGGCGAGGTGTGTGGTGAGGTGTGGTGTGGTGAGGTGTGTGGTGAGGTGTGGTGAGGCGTGGTGAGGTGTGGTGCGGTGAGTGGTGTGGTGTGGCGTGGTGAGGTGTGGTGTGGCGAGGTGTGGCATGGTGAGGTGAGGTGTGGTGTGGTGTGGTGTGGTGAGGTGGACACACACTCCACAGTAATAAGAGTACACACTAGTCGCTCAAGAAACAGACCATTTCCAGAGCATGGTCACTTCTATAGCCACATAAAGACTGAGATCATGTCACAGAACTATTGTTACCATAGTAACAAACCATTGTGAGTTCTGAACATTGGCCAGTAAGCTGTACATACAGTTCACTATTGTAATATTATGACAGATCATGTCAGAGACCAATAGATCAGTAATAGGCAAATAAAAACCAAATTGCTGACTGAGGGGTACACACCCCCCCCCCCCCCTTCCCTCCACACACCAACACTCACTCACACACACACAGCTCGGGCTTACTGACCTGGAATAGCTTGTGCTCCAATTCCTTGTTGATGTCGTGCAGGGCTTCATTGTTGTCCTTGAGACTCTTGATGCTGGCCTTCAACTCCATCTTGTCCTTCAACACACAGGAGGAGGGGCGTGGCCGCCCTGCCCCCACTCCACCCAGACCAGGTGCTGGGCACTCTGGGAAGAGGGCACAATGCTCCAGTAGCTCAGCACTGCTGTGTCGCTGTTGGTCCGGGGAGAAGTGGGTGAACTTGATGGGTGGGGGTGTACGTCTGCGGCCGCTAGGAGAAGGAGACACCGCAACCTTATTGGCCATATCTCCTGCATCACTGGGCCTAGTTGTCCTGTTCACATGATGTGTGTTTGCACCAGTGCTGACGTCAGCACCAGTCGTGCTGATGTAGTTAGCAACCACCATGGAAGGCTTGGGAGGGGGAGGCAGGATGGGTGTCTACACACACACACAATGTGACACTAATACACACACACAGGCCTTCACTCATTAACCAGAGTCCCTTGCACCCTGACCTTTTTGTGTTTGACAGATGTTGTTGGATGGATGCTGCGGTCCACAAGAAGTCTAGCAGTCATCACATCTGCTGAATGGTGTTCCTCCAGACCACTCCCACCTGCTACGCCCCCAGTAGATGACATGGAGCCAGTGGAGAGGGAACGTGAGCGCAGTTGCTTGGGGGACGAAAGCACTGGCACTTCCTCTAGTTGCAGGAGTGTCCCCAGGGGAGGGCTGGAGGACTGCAATTTCTACACACACACAAATACTTACAAAACTGAGGAGTGGACTAACCCATGGCAACCACACACACCCACACCCCAAAGCAGAGTGAGCGCATGTGACATGCATGAGCATGCACATACGAGCACCTCTCAGCTCACATGTGTTGTGTTTACATGATTAGACGATAGCCGCACACTTACCGGGGGAGGTCTAGGTGGGTGAGCTGAGGGCAGGCCTACAAACACTGCAAGGGAACCAACCACAAGAAAGAATGATAAAAACAAGCTAACAACAAGCTGAGGTGACCACATGGCAGGTCGGATACAACAAACAACTGCATGACACATAAGACTAGAAAAAACAAGACAAGACAAGACAAAACAAGACAAAACCAGACGAGACAAAACCAGACAAGACAAAACCAGACATGCACTCACACTGAGTGACCCAATCAGATGTGATCTATTTCACTTACTACAGAGATTACAAAAACCAAATTTTCAAGGCCACTGTACTTCTATCTTTTCCCCATTGGCATATAATTCTGAAGCTTATTCGCAGATGCGTTGTGTTGCGTTGTGCACTTACACCCACACTCACCCACATCATCAAACACACACCAACACACATGCACACCATTAAATGCATACACATGCACCAACACATATGCCACACACACATCACGCACTCACACACACCATTAAATACACACTCACACTCACACCATTAAACACACACCCACACTCACACTATTAAACACACACCCACAATCATAACATTAAACGTACACACACTAACACACACACATGCCGCATGTGCACACACACACACAAACACACATTGCAAGCACACACACACTCACTGTCTGAGCCAAGCATCATCTTGTTGAGATCCAGGGAGGTGGAGCGGGAGTGACCTTTCTCACCACTGCCATCTGCAGGTGAGCAGTCCACATTCCCATCCTCCAAGGTCTTCCACTTGAAACCGCCACCCCCTTGGCTAGAGCCTTTGCCAGGAGCGTAGTGCCTCTCGGCCTCAGGCATGCTGGCCACACCCACCTCTGTCACTACGTCCAGCAGGTCTGATTGGCCGTGGTCGGACTCAGGGGAGGCCAGCAGAGCCATGTACGGGGATGACTTCTTGGTGTAGGTGATGGGAGGCCTACAGACAGGCAGAGGGCAGCACATGATCACACTGCCACCACAGTGCAGTAGCACACAGTAACTATGGCAGCAACAACAACCACCACTGGAAGGTCTCATGGAAGGTTCCTACAGTCAGGAGTCCATGTAACACACCATATCTTGAATACATTCCAGTGTAAATACCAGCATCATTGGGTCATCACCCGTCTAACGTACCTGACTACATGGTGACCCAGTGCTCACATGTACAATATAATGCAACACACACATACTGTCCGTGTCAGAGTAGGAAGAAATCCGCTACACCAGAGATCCTGAGGACATAATTCATTGCCTAGAAGAGGAGAGTTACAAACATTGTCTCTGTGAAGGCATCAAGTTCCTAGGAGGAGACAGTGCTGATGGCAGCTGCTGCCCCATCACCTCAGCAGCGTCCTCACTAGTGTGAGATTCAAGGAAAATCAGGAGTAAATTCAGACTATGATCAATGTGACCCCACTCAGCTCCATCCTCTACTGTGCCATCATGCAGTGCATCCCTCTACTGCCAACATCATTAACAAAATAACAACTGGAAACAGCTTCTACATGAACGACCAAAAAAAGAAGCTGAAACTACCACAAAAAACCCTTCAAGCTATTCTTCACCACCCTGATGTGGTGAAGGTGCCACGGGTATCTACCACAAAACTGAGGGCCAAAATCTCTGACCTTGTAATTGTTCTGAAATCTTCTGATCCTCTCATCTGCCAACTTCACTCACATGTCTATCACCAACAGTGACCACACCACACTGGAGAAACTGCAATGTAGCTAATCTACTCACAGATCTCAAGGACCAAAAAAAAGGGGGGAGGGGGGGGGGGGCACATCCTGCCACACTGTGGCAACAAGGTCACAAGGCCACTGTGGACATGTAGCCACCACAATCCTCATCAACACTGCCGGGGATAGCCCTCTCCTGCTCACACCACAATCCTCATCAACACTGCCGGGGATAGCTCTCTCCTGCTCACACCACAATCCTCATCAACACTGCCAGGGATAGCCCTCTCCTGCTCACACCACAATCTTCATCAACATTGCCAGGGATAGTCCTCTCCTGCTCACACCACAATCCTCATCAACACTGCCAGAGATAGCCCTCTCCTGCTCACACCACAATCCTCATCAACACTGCCAGGGATAGCCCTCTCCTGCTCACACCACAATCTTCATCAACACTGCCAGGGATAGCCCTCTCCTGCTCACACCACAATCCTCATCAACACTGCCGGGGATAGCCCTCTCCTGCTCACACCACATACTCATGTCCAGCAAGAATCTTGCCTGGTCAAGTTTTTGGCATTCAATTAGCTGTCCAAAAAAAAAGAGAGACGAAAGAATATACACGGTACTCATTTTTCATTCACTTGTATTCCTTGCTGTAGGTGTCGCCTCAAGATTGACCATGGTTGTGTGTGTGTGTGTGTGTGTGTGTGTGTGTGTGTGTGTGTGTGTGTGTGTGTGTGTGTGTGTGTATGTGTGCGCGTGCGACTTAGCATGTAAAAAGTTCAACCTCTTGGTTTTAAAAGCTTTCTTCTTTTTTTGTGAATCTTTTGAAGATACACACAAAACAGTACAGGATGTCAGTCCATCTATCCCACATTGTGCAATTAGCAAAGCCATAGCCCAGTAACCAGGGCAATTAGCAAGGCCATAGCCCAGTAACCAGGGAATATCACAGTGAGGTTCCCAATGAGATTCCTTAAGCAATTATTTCATCAACATGGTCTTCATAACCACCAAAGGCATTGCAACAGGAGATCATGTGCAATATAACATCTTGGCCTGTACCACTCCTACCACGTGTGGCAAGTGGAGTGCATACAGCTTATGGATGGATGGGTGGGTGGGTGGTGTGTGACTGAGGACTAATGTGATGTCATATTTATAGATTCTTCTAATGAAAAGTTTCCTCCCCCCCCCCCCCCCCCCCCCCCCCCAACTTGGTCCACACAGTTACCCAACACCATCATGGGGACACCAGTCAGGGAGAGATCCGACAGCAAGACTGAACATCCCTAAGCATTACCAGACATGGCTGACCAGTATATAACATGGCTGACCAGTATATAACATGGCTGATCAGTATATAACATGGCTGAGTAGTGTAAGACATGGCTGATCAATAGAAAACATGGCTGACCAGTACAAAACATGGTTACTCAGTATAAAACATGGCTGACCAATACAAAACATGGCTACCCAGTATAAAACATGGCTGACCAATATAAAACATGGCTACCAGTATAGTACATGGCTGACCATTACAAAACATGGCTACCCAGTATAAAACATGGCAAACCAGTATAAAACATGGCTACCCAGTATAAAACATGGCTGACCAGTATATAACATGGCTGACCAGTATATAACATGACTGAGTAGTGTAAGACATGGCTGATCAATAGAAAACATGGCTGATCAATAGAAAACATGGCTGACCAGTATAAAACATGGCTGACCAGTATAAAACATGGCTGACCAGTATAAAACATGACTGAGTAGTGTAAAACATGGCTGATCAATAGAAAACATGGCTGATCAATAGAAAACATGGCTGACCAGTATAAAACATGGCTGACCAATACAAAACATGGCTACCCAGTATAAAACATGGCTAACCAATATAAAACATGGCCACCCAGTATAAAACATGGCTAACCAATATAAAACATGGCTACCCAGTATAAAACATGGTTGACCAATATAAAACATGGCTACCCAGTATAAAACATGGCTGACCTAGGTGGTTTGGCAGGAGGGTGATGAGACTTTGTGGGCGAGTTGTGTGAGCTGTTCTCAATGATTAGCGAGGCGTTTGCCGTGGGGGAGGGGGAAAGAAGAGCTGGAGGAGAGAGAGGAGAAGGAGAGATGGGAGGGAAGTGGGGAGGGGACACCTCCCCAGAGGAGCTGATGGTGGTGATGGCTGAGGAAGGAACTGTCTTCCTCTTACCCATGGGGGGAGGAGGGCGTCCGAACTTGAGCAGAGGATGTGACTTGGAGATGCCAGGTTTGGATGATGGCTGGGTTTTTAGTCCGGCTTCCTGCACATCTGTGGGCTTGATGAGAACAGAGCCCTCCCCTCCCTCCTCCTCCTCTGCCTCCCCGGGATCCCTTCCTTTGTCATCCTCCAGAGAGATAATCTCACCAATCAAAGGCTCAGCAAAGCCAATCTGCAGCATGTTATTATCATCATCATCATCCAGGTGCAGCAGCTGCTCAGCTCCTGTCACACACACATGCACACACACCAACACACACACACCAACACACACACACACACACCAACACACACACACAGTAACATAATAACATATACAGCATCAGTTACAACACATACAGTATGAGTGTTCACATGTTTGGTGGAAGGTGCTCAGAGTGAATCAGGAGACCACATGACCACACTAACTGTGCCACCTGGCCACCCCTGAGGGAGGCGGTCATCCAGACTACACCACAATCAACTTACATGAACTTACATGGAAGTTTGCATGCCAGACTAACATTTGTTTTGTGTTACATACAAAATGACTCTAATTTGTATAGAGTTCAAGAATATTCCCTTTCATGAAGCAAATCACATCTACAGAGTGCCTGGGAGTATATAAGGATGGTAGTCCTGTCTGTGCTGAGTCTGCTGTGCTGTGGGTCTCCTGTCACACAGGGAGCAGCACCAGTATGGTTAGCCAGGGAGCAGCACCAGTATGGTTAGCCAGGCAGCACTGCACTGCACTGCACTGCAGAGGGAACTGCATCTCTACTAGGCCTAACAACCAGCAAAGCAAGATAACCCAGCATACCTGAACAATAGCACAACATGAGTGTACGTTGACCAAGTCTTCCCAGAGCAGTGCACCACCACTTACACTCTGACCTGCATCACCACTTACACTCTGACCTGCACCACCACTTACACTCTGACCTGCTCCACCACGTACATTCTGACCTGCACCACCATTAACACTTTGACCTGCTCCACCACTTACACTCTGACCTGCTCCATCACTTACACTCTGACCTGCACCACCACTTACACTCTGATCTGCACCACCACTTACACTCTGACCTGCTCCACCACGTACACTCTGACCTGCTCCCATCACTTACACTCTGACCTGCACCTCCATGTACACTCAGACCTGCACCTCCATTTACACTCTGACCTGCACCACTACTTATACTCTGACATGCACCATCACTTACACTCTGTCCTGCACACTTTGCTCTCAAGAATACCTTTTTTTTCAGAAGAACTGATGTCAGATATGTCCACTAATTTGGGGGAAGTCCCTCGGACTCCACTCTCACCCACTTCGTGGAAGGAAGCGTTGTCATGGAGAGAAGAGAAGAGATAGGCAGGAGGGGAAGAGGTGTCCACAGGGGCAGGCCAGCCTCCGGATGCTTCTGCTCCCACATGACCAGATAGTGGGTCTGCATGAGGCATGCATGCACATGTAGATATCAACCAATGAACTGCCCTAGCTACCCAACCCCCAACACATACACACCCACCCACTCATACACACCTCTCTCACAAGACACACCCAACACAGTTAGTCAGATGTTTGGCACGACAGTTAATGACCTCACCAGGTACACTATAAATGATGAAGGAAGAACAGGCCATTGTGTTTGATCCATTGTGTTTGATATATTCTCTTCCCCCAATCTCCTCCACTCATCCATCCATCCATCCATCCATCCATCCATCCATCCATCCATCCATCCCCTACCTACCTACCTACCTACCTACCTACCTACCTACCTACCTACCTACCTACCTACCTACCTACCTACCTACCTACCTACCTACCTACCTACCTACACAGTAGATGTGGATTGATAATGAAGATAAGCTATGACTCTGAGTGAGGCATTGGCAAGATGTCAATATTGAATTATTATCAAATTAAGATAAAAAATTGGTGAAAGGTTATTTAACATGTGGTTCACATGGATGCAATTTTGACTCCCCTTTTCACACACAACTCTGTGGGAATGCCCCTATGGGACACACTTTCACCTGTACATGGACTATTTTCATGTTGATGTAGTGCGGCACATGCAGTGCTCGCACACACACGCACCCTCTGACCTTGTGGTATGGGGCAGACAGCGTCAGGAAGTGTTGCTGGTATCTCCACTCCTTTACGTCGCATCAGCACAAGCTTCATGGCGATGCAGAACTCATGCGGGGAGAGGGCATTGTCTTGGTCTCTGTCAGACAAGCGCCTACACACACACACCACACAAGACAAACAATAGAAAACAGACTAAATCGGATGTGTGACTCACTTCTTATACACTGGACAATTACGACCTTAGTAACGCTACTTGCCGGACATGTATGCACCCACACAGGCTAATATGCATGGTAGCCTTGTACACATAAGCAAACCTAGTCCTAATAGATATGTAAACAAGATACACACAAGTACAATCACACTAATAAGAACACGTACACATGTAAAAGCACATTATCATGCACAAACACATTATACATGTAAGAACACATCATCATGTACAAACACATGTACACGTAAGAACACATAACATGAAGTATCATGATATGAAAGTCACTTAGGAAGGATATTCCTAGAACATGGCTGGCACACACAAAGGAGGATGTCCCCGTATATAATTTATTCCTAACATCAGTTGGAAGTTATACTAGAGAGCATTCTTGTTCATTTCCATGTGTCTGTCTGTTCCATAACTCCTCCCACAGTTTTGCACCAATTTGAATGAAATTTTTTGGACATGTGTAGCTCAACCCAACTTCGATAAAATTCACCCCACCCCCAATTCTTATTCTTTCTATAGAAAGTGGCACCCCTGGTGGTGAAAAATCAAACTGACAAATTATCCACACAAGAGTCAACAAAAATCATGGCTCAAGGCACAGGTTTTTCATGGTAAAAAAAAGAAGGTGGAATCGATTTACAGCTACCACAAATAGAAAGTGCTGTTTAAGTTGGTTGGCTCTCTGCAACCGCCCCAGACTCTCTGAGCTGGGAGCTGAATGAAAGCAAGAATAGATAAAATGGAAATTTGGCAGACAAAATCTTCATTTCAATTTGCTGCTACCAGTCCTGGACTTACTGGCAGAATTGGGCCTCCTGACTCCAGGAATTGTTGAAGTTTGTTGAAAAAGTGTACGACATCCATTGAGTTCTGGTTGCAGGTGTCCCCCTTGTGACATTAATGAATAGTTACACCCCCACAGGAAGTAAATTTTTTAAGCTAAGTTTCTTCATGAATATTGGACTAAAAACTTCCAAAATAACCTTATATCAGGTTATGCATCAAGGACAAGAAGATAACAATAAAAAAACAACTATTTCCCCCCCCCCCCCCCCCCCCCCCCAGTTCAGTACCTTTTAAAGTTTACTCCAGCCATTGGGGTATGCATCTTCTCTTATCTCAAACAAACTGTTAGTAATCACACCAAGAAGCTGCACGTCTACTCCATTATAGTTGACCAAGAATCACAGTTCTAGTAACAAAGCTCTTGAACTGAACAAGTATTGTTGTGAGAAGAGTTTTTGGTTGGTGTTGGCCAAGCCTTCAACAATGGACTAATTTCTGTAAATTTGGCAGGTTACTGTATTCCTATTCAGCTAAAAGCATCACGGGGAAAGGGACAACTTCCTTAGGTCAGCCAGATGGATGTATGTAGATCTTGAGGTAAGGAAGGTAAAGGGTTGCTCATGCAGAGAGCTCTCTGCAATAGTGATGGACTGGCATTACAACCTTGTGTCCAGCAATCTGTTGTGGGCAGTGTATAGGAGACACCAATTAGTGAGAGCTCGTGTGTGTGTGTGTGTGTGTGTGTGTGTGTGTGTGTGTGTGTGTGTGTGTGTGTGTGTGTGTGTGTGTGTGTGTGTGTGTGAAGTAATCTTGAGCACTGTCCACTTCCTTTCTCTATTCTGCAATTATTATAGTCAGGAGTGGCCGCACAGACATTCTAACAAGATGGCACTACCTGAAACAACATAATCCTGGAGAAGAGCTGTGGGCATAGATTGTTAAGTCAATAACCCTTACCACACTTCCCACAATGGTGACTGAACAGCCAACACACTCTACTGTCGGAAATACACAAAGCAGCTGTACATACAAAAAAAAGGCGGGAGATCCTGTTCTACTCCTGCATGGGTGGATGTGTGGCAGATATACACTATAAAGGCACACAATGGGTGTGTGTGTGTGTGTGTGTGTGTGTGTGTGTGTGTGTGTGTGTGTGTGTGTGTGTGTGTGTGTGTGTGTGTGTGTGTGTGTGTGGCAGATATACACCATAGAGGCACACAGTGTGTGTGGCACACCACAGAGACTTTCATCTTCTTGTGCAGTGAGGCAGGGATGGCCTCTCACTAGCACCAACTCCTCCATGCCTGACAACGCCTACTGTTGGATTGGTCTGGCCCTAGAAGTGGTCAACAGAATTGCAGGTCCACAATAACCTCCATTGGCCGCAGCTAATAGTGTTAGCACAGACATCACTTGTTGATATGAACAACCTCAACCAACTAAAATAGCTCTCACAATAGAAGTATAACCTTTGTACTCATGAACTAAGAAAGAACATCTTTAGAGGCAGGCATGGTCTCTGGTGATGAGGAAGGGAGGAAGGTCAAGATAGAGGGAATGTCTTTCTAAAACAAAGACAGCTGACATCATGCACAATTAAAGTTGCACATGCACACACAAGCACACATGTAAACATATCATGCATGTAAACAACCACATTCAAACAATAGAGATCACATAAAAACATAAGCACACATGTAAACACACATGTAAACATCATGCATGTAAACAACCACATTTAAACCATTAGAAATCACATAAAAACACAAGCACACATGTAAGCACACATGTAAGCACACATGTAAACATAAATGTAAACACATCATGCATGTAAACAACCACATTCAAACAATCATAAATACATATAAACACAAGCACACATGTAAACACACACGCACACAAACAGACAACCAACATACACTCACTCAAGTGCACACAAGTGGACATGCACACAGCGTCACTACAATGGCCACAAGACATACCAAATGGAGGACAACTCTTGGTAGGGGAGTTTGGACTGGGTGAAGAACTGCCTGGCCCGGCTGCCCTCCAGCACTCCATGGACCGGCTGCAGCTCTGCAAACTGCTGCAGACATTTGGAGCGCAGCTCCTCCGATATGGCCCAGTCCTCAGAGGAAGTGGGTGTGTTCCCTGACATGGCTGTGGCTGAGGACGTGTTGGTGGGTGCCACTGAGGAGGTGGCTACCAGTGGCTGCTGGCTGGGAGGAGGGACAGGAGGAGGAGCAAAGGGGTTCATCTCCATCCCTACCCCCTCACTGGGCGGAAACTGAAGCTGTTGTGTTGGCTCAAGGAAGGAGCCAGTACCAAATGCCTGCGCCAGTTGACTCGATGATGGATCGCCAAACACATCAAAGTTAGTGGACATGAGCAGTGAGGAGTTGAAGGTGGCCACTCCTTGATGGACAGGGGGCGAAGCAAAGGGAGGGACTGTGGTCGCCATGGGAACCCAGGCTTGCTGCTGTGCCAGTTCCTTTGCTGCACCGGTTGGCTCCATATGGGTGTGGTCAGTACTCATGTGGGTATGGTCCACCTTAATGGCACTATGGTCTTTGAACAGCTCATGGCTACCTGCTAAGAATGGGTTTGTAGATTCCACTCTGTCCTCCCCAGAGTCAGTCTGTCTCTCTGCTGGAGAAGACTGCAGCTCCCGCATGGCCAGTTGCTTGTTGACCAGGACCCCAGACTCCTCCCCCTCATCAGAGGAGGAGGGGGAAAAGGAGAAGCCTGTGCCCAGCTGGGAGTAGTTCTTGCGCTGGTTCTTGCTGTACTGGGACTGGGATGCCTGGAGTTGCCCCCCACCGGGAGTACCCCCCGAGCTAGCAGGAAGAGTTGCACTCTGGCCCGCCCCTTTCCCTTCTCCATGGCGCACAGACAGTTTGGGAGAGTTATGGGGAGACAGAGAAAGGAGTTTCCCCTGGCTCTTGCTCTTCTTGGGAGCTTTCTCCTTCACTGTCTTCTCCTTGTACTTTGACTTCTTCTCGTCTGTAGTTCGACCTCTCCTGATCTCCTTCTTGCCACGCCCCCCTCCCCGGCCAGACAGTGGTTCTTTGCTCTCCACTAGCTGTCCAGTCACCCGAGAGGGACTCCCAAATATGAGTTCTTCATCACTAGAGTACTCACGGTCCTCCACACCGGCCAGCAGAGACATCACTTCTGAATGTGCATGTGTGTGAAGTATGATACACACACACACACATATGTACACCTAACCATATTGAGGAATGTCTGACATGTGTCCGACATCTGTAACAGAGATACCATCCAGCCATGAGCTAATCAAAGACACTCCTCAGGTGTGGAGTGGAGTGGTGTGGTGTGTGAATTAGGATGACCTTGACTACCCAGGTAGGAGGAAATACTATTAAAGCTAATTAACACCTTGAGAACAAAACATGGTAGTGGCTCTCACAGTAGTGGAGGCCCTCCACTAGTGCACACTTCACCACTAAAGACCATCACTGAGAAATCAATGGTAGCCTTATAGAGAAAGGTAATGGAGCAGCAGTGGTGAAGATTGCATTCTGACTTGTGCAGATACCAAGTTGAATACAGAAGAACCACAAAATAATAGCCATGGGCAATTTGTCATCCCTGGCTACTGAAGACCTTATATCCAGGCACACAGGAAGATTGGTCTCATTATTTACTATATCTACCACCTTGGCCACTCTAAGACGACCTAGTCTTAGCTGGACCACTTAAGAAGGAAGCTACAATGTCGCTAGCTTATCCAACAAGTGGAAGGAGAGCCTGGTAAGGTTGGAACCACACTAGTATTTCTCAGGACTCACCTTTTATTAAAAAGGAGTACTTCCTCGTTGAGCAAAGACTACTCTCTAGGACCGAGCAGGAACACTCGTCACTCTCCCTCCCCGTGAGTGTGTGTATCCCACAATAGCAAACTGCACTCCCTACAAGCTAGCTACAGGAAGAAGACAAGCTGAAGACGCTCCCCCATACCACGCCCCCACCCAGCACCTGGTTGTTCCGTTGGCCGGTCATGTGATAGCAACAAATCGACCTGTGATAGCAACTAACCATCATGTGATAGCAACAAACCATCATGTGATAGCAACAAACCATCATGTGATAGCAACAAATCATCATGTGATAGCAACAAAAATTGTCGGTGACCTCTCGGTCCTCCGCGTCTCTACGCTGGTTACGGTAGTGAGAACACTGCCTCCGTTGAGTTTGGTAGGTTGAGTTCAATTCCTGCTGAATTGTGCTGTTCCCAGGTTTGGTGGAAGTGGCTGGAGGAAGAAAGTCCTGATGGCAGGAAAAGTACCAGCTGTTTTGAAGGGAGTGCAGCCCTACTTCAGTATTTCCAAGCAGTTTGAAACTAAAGATCCCGTAGTATCTTATTATGGTTAGTGTGGCGAGGGTGAGGGTGGATTTGGTGTATTTGTTAAGCATGCATGATCCCAGGAACTCTGGCAATTGTAGTGGTCAGTCATCTATAAACAAGTTGTGTTTGTTTGTTTGTTTGTTTGTTGTGTAGCCAAGCTGTATGCCTTGCAAGAGGGCATGGGTGCAGCAAGAAGTGATACCAATGGCAAGACCTACCTCCTCGAGGTCATGGGGCAAGTGGAGCAGGTGAGAACATCTTGGGGGTGGCTGTAGTCCCTGTTGGTCTCCATGTGTTGAGGTGTTTAGTTGGATGGACAAATGCTTTTGATAACTTTCTCTCTCCTCTCTCCCCCTCTCTTCTTGCCCTTGTGCAGATGAAGGCCTCTATGAGGGATGTGGAGGCTATAAAATCTGATATAGTGGGTCAGGCACATGTGGAAAACTTTGCACTCAAACTCTTCCAGTTTGCTGATATCAAAGACAGGAGTGGCATATTTAACAAGTGAGAAGTGCAGGAACAATTGCTGATGCCCTCATCATTGTGATTCTGTGTCATGTCTGTTATGTCTGTGTCTGTCTGTTGTGTCTGTGTCTGTCTGTTGTGTCTGTGTCTGTCTGTTGTGTCTGTGTCTGTCTGTTGTGTCTGTGTCTGTCTGTTGTGTCTGTGCCTGTCTGTTGTGTCTGTGCCTGTCTGTTGTGTCTGTGTCTGTCTGTTGTGTCTGTCTGTTGTGTCTGTCTGTTGTGTCTGTCTGTTGTGTCTGTCTGTTGTGTCTGTCTGTTGTGTCTGTCTGTTGTGTCTGTCTGTTGTGTCTGTCTGTTGTGTCTGTCTGTTGTGTCTGTCTGTTGTGTCTGGTGTGTGTAGAGCTGTCATCAAGTCGTACTACACAGCCTCCCATCTCATAGTCATCCTCAAGCAGTTTGGGGAACTCGATGAAGAGGTGAGTGTGTGCATGTGTGGTGAGCTGTTTACGAGTGTGTGTGCGTGTGTGCAGGGTTTTTTTCACAAATGTAACCAGGGGAAGGGAAGAGGGGGGGGGGGGGGGGGGTTGGTAGGTTTAGAAAGAGGATAGAGGTTGCATGCATACAACTTCAAAACATGTTTTATTTTGGAAAGGGAATTTGGTCCAATGATGGAGAAAGTTTCACACCTCTGTTCCTAGTTGGTTTAGTGACTTCTGCCATCTTGCCTCATCAGATTTATACTGAAACACAAATGTGTATGTATAAAATATGTGAGTAATTAAAATTGTCAGAAAAAATTTGTGGAAATGACAGATCAATTATGAAAATGATTGTACGAGTGTTCAATAGCATTCAATTTCAGTTATTTTGTTTTCTGAATGTGTATGAGTTTTCGAAATTCAACCCCCAAAAAAAATCTTTATTCAGACTCCCCCCCCTCTAAATGGTTCAAATTCTAAGAAAACGCATATCTTAACAAGATTAAAAAAAACAACAATCAAACAAAAGAAAAAAAAAAAAAAAAAAAAAAAATTGGATGGATAATGTGTAAGTAAGGAACTTTAGACTAGTTGGTAGGTTGTACTGGGGTGCACTGTGGTTGACTGTGGTTGACTGTGGTTGACTGTGGTTGACTGTGGTTGACTGTGGTTAGGTGAGGTGGTTCCTGTGGGCAGTTATGTTGTTGTTGACTCAATGTTCTTATTGACACAGTTGGAGAAGAAGATGAGGTACGCCAAGTGGAAAGCTGTGGAGATAGATCGTTGCTTGAAGAGTGGGATCACTCCCACTCCTGGCTCCCCCAACTCTGGCCCCTCCAACTCTGGCCCCCCCAACTCTGGCCTGGACGATGACCTGGGGGGCACAGGTGCAGGTGGACCCATGCCACAGCCCTACTCAGATGGTGGTGACCCTTACCCACCACCTCAGCAATCTGACCGACCTGTGCCTAAGCCCAGACAAAACTTTGCCCAAGACATGCCCCCAGGACCCAGTGAGTTTTCATATGCGCCTCCAGGGCCTCCCTCTGTCCAGGACACATCTGTGTACCCTCCACACCCGACCTATCCTGACGCCAGTGCAGGAGGAGGAACAGGCTATCCGGATATTAGTGGAGGAGGTGGTGTGGGTGTGGTTGGTGGTGGCGGAAGTGGGGGTGTGTTAGGGCCAGAGCAGGTGTCCAGGGCACAGAAGCTCATCAAGTTTGCCACCAGTGCCCTAGACTATGACGACACGGCTGGTGCCGTCGACTACCTCACACATGCCCTGCACCTCCTCAAGACAGGCAAGGAGCAGGTGTGACCCTGCACGATAGGGACAGTCACTCCTGCACACACACACACACACACACACACACACACACACACACACACACACACACACACACACACACGTACGTACGTCTTATGTGTTGTGGTGGCCCACATCAGCACACTTCATCACTATCTGTAACAGTGCCACATGTGTATGTATGCATTGTGTTTTCTGTATGACACGCACACACACAATGTGATGTTAGAGTTGTTATTTGCAATATTTATGAGCACAAGTTGCTTGTATTCACACACACCCCCCCCCCCCCCCACTTTGGTTCAAGCACCAGCTTGAGCTCCTGGTATGTGGATGAAGGCGTTGGTATCTGGTACATGCATGCATGTGGGTGTTTGCAAAGGTTTATATTAAGTGAAGAACAGCTACCTCCTCCCTCTGTAGGTCTATGATCATATGATATGTGTGAAGTTCTCTGCATCGTGATCCATTGAGCGATCTACTCCATGCACTGACCTTGGTGTGTGTGTGTGTGTGTGTGTGTGTGTGTGTGTGTCTGTGTGTGTGTGTGTGTGTCTGTGTGTGTGTGTGTGTGTGTGTGTGTGTAGGAAGCAACTAATGGGTGTAGCTAAACATGGTAACCATAGTGGCAAGCCTGGGAAGATTGATAGGAAGATAGATTTGTTAATGGGAGAATTGAGGAAATATGGTGTATCTATTGCAGGAATCCAAGAGACAAAGTGGTTTGGAAAGGATGTGTGGCCAGTGGGTAGATATACCTTTCTGCACTCTGGTCGTCCTCTGCCAGGGGATCAGGAAAGAGCTAGTAGGAATGAGGGTGTTGGAATAGCATTGGACGAAAAGGCTACACTGGCATGGAAAAATGCAGGGGAGGTGTGGGAAGCAGTTAGTTCCAGAATAATATCAGCTAGATTGAAGTGGGTACACACAGGAAAGAAAAAGGGAGGATGGTCTGGAAAGGCATCAGGCACTTATGTATCAGTAGTGTGTGCTTACGCACCCACAGCTAAGGCACCTCCAACCATTAAGCTCAAGTTTTATGATGATTTGCCTTGTTATGCTGGGTGATTTCAATGCTAGGGTGGGTATGTTGGACACAGGGAATAATCTATGGCAAGGTGTTATAGGGAAGCATGGCTTGAGTGAGCGTAATTTTGTGGGCGAGGAATTTTTGGAATTCTGTGCACTAAATCAGTTCTCAATCATGAATACCTGGTTCCAAAAGAAGAAAATCTATCAAGGAACTTGGACACACCCAGCAACAAAAAAATGTCACATGATAGACTTTGTCGTGATGAGGGCTGAACAGAGAGTTGTTTGCAGAGATGTGCAGGTGATGAGGGGAGCAAACTGCTGGACTGACCATAAGCTTGTAAGAGCTAAGCTAAAGGTTACTGTTCCTCATTCTGCCAAAAGAAAAGAGAAGATTTCTTTGCCTTTTGCCATCCATAAACTGAAAACCCCTGCCAAGAGGGATGAATACCGTGAAGTGTTGGAGCAACATTTGCTGGCTAGACCACTCAGAGCTGGAGATTCCATCGAGTGCAACTGGGATGCTCTGAAGTCTTATATTGTGTCAGCTGCAGAGGAAGTAGTTGGTAGAGGGAAGAGGAAGCAACCAGACTGGTTTGAGGATAGTGAGGAGTTGTTGTCACCTCTGATCAAAGCCAAGGATGATGCTCACCTGAGGATGATACAGTGCAATACTTCAGCCAACCGGAAAGAGTTGAGGAGACATCAGAGAAAGGTAAAGGTTGCAGTGGACAATGCTAAGGAAGAATGGATATGCAGGGTTGCCAAGGAGGGGGAAGCTGCAAAAAAGGATGGTTGCACAAGGTGGAAGAGTATCAGGAAGTTGCAGCTGGCTCATGCTGGAAGAAGACCAACAAGACCCACTGCTGTCATGAAAGAAAATGGAAGTTTGACTCAGGGTCCCGAGGAGGTAAGAGCCAGATGGCATCAGCATTTTGTAAAGATACTTAACATACCCTGCGCATTCAATGATGAAGTGATTGACACTCTGCCACTACTCCCACCACACTTGGATTTGGATATGCCACCAACTGAAGAGGAATTGATGCAGGCTCTAACCAAATTGAAGATGAGAAAGGCAGGAGGAAAGTCTGGTGTCCTTCCTGAACTAATCCTCCATGGTGGTGTAGATCTGTGGGATAGAATGCTGGAGGTGATGCAGAAGGTGTGGGAAGAAGGTAAAGTGGTGAGAGACTGGCAGGACGCAGTAGTTGTTCCAATCCCAAAGAAAGGTGACCTGAAGCAGTGTGACCATTGGCGTGGAATAAGTTTGTTGGATGTGGTAGGGAAGGTACTAGGCAGAATTGTACAGGGAAGATTGCAAGTGATTGCTGAAAAAATTCTGCCAGAGTCACAGAGTGGGTTCAGGAAAGGACGTGGTTGTGCAGACATGATTTTTGTTGCTGGACAGCTTGTGGAGAAAGCGAGGGAACATGGTGAATCATTGTATGTGTTGTTTGTAGACTTGAGGAAGGCTTATGATTCAGTGCCCAGGCAAGCCCTATGGAAGGTCCTAGAGAAGTATGGTGTGCCAGAAAAAATGTTGAATGTTGTGAAGTCTTTCCATGAGGGGATGCATGCTGAGGTTAGAGTGGGTTCGACTGTAACTGATAGGTTTGAGGTCCGGAATGGTTTATGGCAGGGATGTACCCTGGCACCCACATTATTTAATATCTACTTTAGTGCTATGGTGGCTGATTGGCGCAATAGGAGTAGTGGTGCAGGAGTGAGTGTGTTATATAAGCATGGTAGGAAGTTGGTTGGGGACCGCACAGCTAAGTCTAGGTTGGGGACCGCACAGCTAAGTCTAGATTGAGTGAGATGAGAGTAACTGAGTCCCAGTTTGCTGATGATGTGGCATTGTATGCAACCTCTTGGGATAGTTTTGAGTCAGTAGCAGCAGAGTTTGTAAAAGTGGCAAGTGAATGGGGGCTGACTGTGAGTACTGAGAAGACAAAAGGGATGGTTGTTGGTGAGGGATTGAATGAGAGTGATGTCAGACCAGTGCAGGTGGAGGGTGGCTCTGTGGATGTAGTCCAGGACTTCACATACTTGGGTGCTAACATCTCAAGAGATGGGGAGATCACTAGTGAGGTGACTAGAAGAATTGCTAGAGCAGCTAGAGCATTTGGACGTTTGAGGGTGCCAGTATTTAAGAACAAAGACCTCTCATTGGCCACAAAGAGAGCAGTGTATAGGGCAGTTAATCTAGCTGTATTACTGTATGGAGCTGAAACTTGGACAATAAAGGCTGTGCATACAAGACGTTTTTTGAATTCTTTTCATAACCGTTGTATTCGGACAATCCTGGGTGTGACGAGGTACCAACAATAGAATGAAAGATTAACATCTCATAGCCTATCACATAGGTTTGGCTTGCAGCACTCCATCTCTGATATCATTCTGGAGCAGCGTTTAAGATGGCTGGGTCATGTGGGTCGCATGGATGGAGAAAGGCTTCCAAATAGATTGTTGTTTGGGGAGTTTAACATGAAGAGACCATGCCACGGGGCAAAGAAGAGGTGGAGGGATGTTCTGAAAGTGGATTTGCAGGCAATTGGTGTGTATGATAGATGGTATGAGTTGTGCCAGGACAGGAAGGGGTGGTTTCATCTGTGTTTAGATGGTGTAGAGAAAATTTCAACATCCAGGCGATGGAACACCTGTTCAGCTAACAAGCAATCTGAATTAAGAACACTAAGTTGTGCCTGTGGAAGGAAATTTCGAAGACAAGGAGATCTGACCAGACACCAACATTTCTGTGTGATGCCATCATAAGCTAAGTTTATTGCCATTGGTCCTGGATTCATCCAGGTCACTGCCATCATGGTACTTCGTACCATGGGCAGCTTCTAAGTTCTAAGTTCTAAGTGGTGTGTGTGTAGGCTTGATATAGTTGTGTGTTCAACATAGTATATAACTGAAGTCCTCTTCTGGATCAGTTCACCTTCGCTTCCTCTTTCAGACTGGGATGGAGGAAGATATGTTACTGATGATCTTCTGTGATCATGGCTGACCTGTAGGGATCTTGCAATTTCACTGACCATAACAGAGGGATGGTGCCATTAGTAATATCCCTCAAATAATTGATTATTATTTTTTTTAATCTATGCACCTGCAGATGGATTGGTGGATCCAATTAATTTTCATCACTGCATGTGTGTATGTATGTTACTTCAGTGCCACAGGATGTTGTGTTGAAGGAAAGTGGGGGTTAACAATGGGAGGAGTGTTTTCATGAACTCAGAGAACTATACACAAAACACATGCTATAAATTATGGTTGTCATTCTCTGCTCTGAAGAGCTTGGAATAGCCAGGGGCTATGTTGGCTGGGGGAACTGCACATTCGGTTCCACAGATTCATGAAATGGGTGGGACAGTCAGCCAATGATTGAGGAAGAGGTGAGGGTGTAGAAAGGTCAGTGATCATGACCACACATCCAGAAGCAGCTGGGAAGCTCTTGTCCATGTTCTTTCAATATTTACATCTTGTTTTCCTTCCTTTACCAACTGGCCCACACAGACAGGAGCTGGTGAGGGCTGTATGCCCAACCCCTTAGTAGCTACACTGCCACCAGTGAGCATGCAAGGACCAGCAGAGTGTCTGATTACTTGCCCAGACATTCCTTGTCACGTGGGAAATATGTGCACAACTAATAGTAGACCAAAGCAACCATACCTATTATTAGGCAAGCAAAAGTGATCCAAAGGGTGGACCACTTCAATCAAGGACTGGACACCTCTCTCTCTCTCTCTCTCTGGACACCTCTTCCTCTCTCTCTCTGGCCACCTCTCCCTCTCTCTCTCTCTGGACACCTCCCTCTCTCTCTCTGGACACCTCTCCCTCTCTCTCTGGACACCTCTCCCTCTCTCTCTGGACACCTCTCCCTCTCTGGACACCTCTCCCTCTCTTGACACCTCTCCCTCTCTTGACACCTCTCCCTCTCTGGACATGCAGGAAAGGACTAAAGATGACATTACGCTAATGTTCAGAGATTACTTGACGCAGTTTCATTGGGGGGGGGGGGGGGGGGCGCCACCGCTAGAATCGCCTAGGTACCTAAGACTTCAGATCTAAAATGGGAGTTAGCCAAATCTATTTACATCTGCGAAAGCATACTTCCCAGCAAATTCACTTAAAGCATGTAATATACTCCATTGTGAGCTAAAAGATTGATTTAATGAGCACATTCCCTCAGTCCATGCGATTGAAAAAAACCCCTGATAAATGCAGCGAATGATCATAAATGGAACAGTTGATTAAATCCTGCTACGAAGATGTTGACATGCTAGCAGTAGCAAAATACCTCCAACTTTACAAAATGTAGTTTAGCAGTGTAACTTTGAAATAAAGAAAATGAGTTCAATAAAAAAAATTAAAACATTGTCTAGCAATGAAAAAAATTAAAACAAATGCTACCAACCTGCATGGTTGGTAGCATTACAATGACCATACACATGTATGGTCGGTCAAGTGTATGGTCATTGGCATGGCCAGCTCTCATCTAATTTAACAATCCTACTTACCTCTGCAGCGTGTCACAACTTCTATGCACTCTACAATGACAGAGATGAAACTTAATTATTGAGAGCTTTTATATATTCACAAAGATTTACAGACACTTTTTGACTTTATATTTAGTTGCATTGGTAAAAATGTTTAACATTGATGAGAGAGAAGGGTTTTTTTTAAACGGCTATCGCTTTTAAATCTTCCTTTTTTTTTTCTATATTAAGCACACTTATCCCAACTTAAAGTGATCCCCACCTCTAAGCTTTGATAAACATAGATCATCAAAAATAACATGAACTTCAACCCCCCACTCTTAATGTGCTGCTCCTTTCTTGAGAGTAATTATGGAAGTGGTGCACAAATAGTTTGCCATGTACTTGGTGCTTAGCATTTCAGTCCAATGAAATGTCAAATTAAAGTGTCAACCCAGTGAAGACTAGGTGAACTAAACTCTGCCTACACAGAGGGTCTGTATCTTCACTATTGCTCCTGTACTTGATTTGGACTACATCCACAAGGTGTATTAAGCATCATCATGGTGGCATTCTAGTGTATGGCTGTTGGCATGGATTTGTGTCTGCATCAAGAGATATAACCTCATTTATCTTGTGTGCACCTTAAAATTTTCAGCAATTTATTAATCTATAATTGAGTTGTGGGAAATTAAATGCAATTATTTTTGTCATCAGAAGTAAATTTATTGGGAAAAATATCACAAAATCATCCATTGCTTTGAGATGAAGTAACCAATGCTCTAAAAGTTGAACCCAATCAACCACCCTTCCCCACGATCAGTTTTATTACCCAAAATCTGAAAATCCAATCAAGAAATAATTAACCTTTGGAAATACTTGCACTCAACAGGACCTCATGTCAACAGCATGACCAGGACAGCATAGAGCCATGAATTTATCACAAGAATAAATTTGTTTAATTAACTGTTTACTGTTTGGAACCGCTAAAGTTCCTTGGTACAACTAATTGGGTATAACTAGTACTACTACTGTATGGAAACCATGTGGTTACGACCAAATACTTTTTACTGTATAGAAACCCAATAATGTAAACATTGTCAAATTTTAACCTCATTTTAAGTGTTCTAAATAATTTTTTTAATTTAATTTTTATTTATTTATTTTTTTGGCCAGGCTTAATACACTTTTAATAAATTAATAAATATTATAGCAATTATTTGCCACAGGACTAAATGCCAACCACTACTGTTATCTCTCCATGATACATATGAGAGCATTGGGTGTAGACCCATACACATATGGCAGTGTGTGTGTGTGTGTGTGTGTGTGTGTGTGTGTGTGCGCGCGCGCGCACACACACTGTGTTTCAGTCTGTCTTGGTCTTGAGGGCACGCAGTCTCTCCAGTAGAGTGGGGTGGGTGTGATGGAAGGCAGAGTACAGGTGGTCGGCCACGGGGAAGCCAAGGTTGTCCTGGTACATAGCCACCAAGGCAGAACTGAGCGGTCCAGAATGACCCAAGGACTCAGCAAACGCATCAGCCTGGTACTCAAACCTCCGCACCAGTTGAGTCAGCAAAAATGACATCAACTGCAGCAGAAGAGAAGAACAATTCATACCAGAACAATATCAGAACTTCAATTGGTGACTATTTGGAGGATTTGTTTGCTTGTTTGTTTTGTACATACGTACATGCATGTGTGCATGCGTACCTCATTGTAAGGGCTGAAGACGAGTTGGAGGAAGAGGATGAGGCCAATGAAGACCGGCCGGGAATCCGGGAAGCCAAAGCTTGTGTACATGTCTTGCTGGTTCATAAAGAAGCCAAACAAGAACAGAAGGAGAAGAAGGTTCAACTGGAGGGTAACATGGAGGAGAGAACATATACAGACAAGTGAGGGACAGGACAGACAGGATGGCAACATATAGCCTAACACATGCACATGTCACTCTACATGCCCAACTGGTTCACCAGCAGAAACACTTTAGAGAGCAACTACAGAGGGAGGGGTAGAGGGAGTGAGGCCACACCCCCACCCCCACCCACACCCACCTGACTGATGATTAGGTTCTTGAGGTTGTGGGACAACTTCCAGTGGCCCAACTCATGGGCCAACACAGCCACCACCTCCTCTGTGGTGCAGCCTCTCTGTCCTTTCCTGCCACTGCTCTCCTTCATCACCTTCTCTCCCACACTCGTCTCCTCCCCCTTATCCTCCTCCTCACCTGTCCCCACACCCTCCTCCCCCTCCACACCAGCTGGGGGTGTGGTCTGTGGCATGACGCCATCTTGTAGCAGGGTGTCAAAGATAACGATGCACTTGTTCTTCCAGAAGCCGTAGAAGTAAGCGTTGCTGTGAGCGGACCTCTTGGACCCTTCCACCACTAGCAGCTTCTTGAGAGGGAAGCCGAGATGGGAGGCCAGACGACTGATGGCCGTGTGCAGCTCTCCCTCAGGCAGAGGCAGGAACTTATCAAAGCACGGAGCAATGAAGTCATGATAGACAAATATGAACACCTGTCAAGAAGGACACACACACAGAGGAATATGAGAAGGAAGCAATGGCTGACAAAAGCGCACTAGGCATGCGTCTTACCAAGGAGAAGAGGAAGACAAAGAGCCAAGCAAAGATATAGAAGTAATGGCCGCCCCATTTGATGATAGCCACCAGCCCAGCGCACACCACACCGTGCAACACTGCACCAAAGATGAACTTCTTGAGTGAGTCCTTCACAAAGAAAGTCCACGTCTACACAGAGAAAGGTCTATTCATACCTTCATTTATATAGAGACACATGAGACAAGACAAGGCAGGCCACCATCTGCATGGCTATTGCTGTCATACTTGTTTATTGAAGCCGTGTTTCTCCTCCAGAACAAAGGTAAAGTAGACGGTCCATGGCAGGTCAGATATTGCAGTGTAAGTCAGCACAAGCAGTTGGAACGCCACAGATTGCAGCACCTACAAACATCACGTCATCCCACATGACATCACATGACATCACATGACATGCTTAAGATAGTACCTCGTAATCGGAGCCAAAGTTGCAGTAGGCCAGCAAATTGCCAGCAACATTCCACAAGAAGGGAATTCCCCCCAACACAATAACAACCTGAAAGAGACACCGAATAAATCTGCAGTGTACGAGGACAGTGGTGATCCTATTAGTGCCCACCTCCACTCACCAGGAACTCCAGCTGCTTGAAGAAGCCATGAACTGCGGAGTACGTACTCTTGTCCAACTGGTATAGACGTGACTTGTTGAACTTGTTCTCATCCAATACCTGCTTCAGCTCTTCAGGAACGTCCACACATGTTTTCAACACCCGTCGCTATATATAGTAACATATGGTGCAGTGTATATATATATATATATATATATATATATATAGTAGCAATACAAAGCATAATGTTATATATAGTAACATAGACATAATGCCATCTACATATATATTAGAAGACCTACGTAACTGACTATGTAACTATGTAACTATGTAACTGACTATGTAACTATGTTCGTCCATTTATCAAAATCCCTCTGTTAGATTTTGATCAAACTTTTAGGGATGGAGGAGACCCATCCTGAGATGGTTTTATGCCAGGTGGCATGTCTGGGAAAAATAGAATTTGTCTGTCTGTACCATCATTCCGGCCAAACCGGTAGGTGGATTTCTCTGAAACTCAGCATGATGATAGGTTTTAACCCAACTTAAAACATGGGCTAAAAAGTTTGCAAAAAAAAAAAAAAAAAAAAAAAAAAAAAAAAAAAAATTGCCATGGTAACGAGAAAAAGCCAAAAATGGTATTTTGGCCAGAACATCTTCTCCACCATCACCTTTCTTACTGGCAAGACATGTTCAACTACTGGGTTTTAGCCTATATTGGCCGGGCAATGCCGGGTATATGCTGCTAGTATGCATATATATATATATATATATATATAGTAACACATGGCACAGTGCTATATATAGTAGCAATAATGGCATAATGCTAGTTATAGAAATATGTCATAATGTATATACCTACCTATAAATAGGAGCTCCATGTATATGCGTGAGTTGTTTTCACTGCCAAACCACTGGACCAATCAGGCTGAAATTTGGTATGTTGTGAATCCAAATATCCAGGTGAGCGATATTAACCACATGTGGGTGCAGTTTAGCCATAGCCACAGAAAGTTGTTTTGGCTGTGAAAAGCTAATTAAAGGACCAATCAGGCTGAAATTTGGCACATGGATTCCAAGCAACCAATGAACGTTATAAATAAATGTAGTTGGGTCAATGGGTGTGGTTTCAGTATAACCACACCCACACAAAGCTGTTTGAGTCAGAACTAATCAGATAAAAATTTTGGCAAGTGATCTCCACGTGACCTGGAGAGTACTAATACCTTACTGAGGGGGTGGTTTGGCCATTAGCCACACCTACTGGAAGTTGTTTTCACTGCCAAGAACCAATCAGGCTGAAATTCGGCATGTTGTTCCACGTGATCGGGAAGAGTGTTATTACCTTCCCATGGGTGTGATATAGCCACACCCACACTAGTTGTTTTCATTGACAAGAATCAATCATGCTGTAACATGGTAAGTGGTCTCCATGTGACCACAAGAGTATTAATACCTTCCTGTGACTGTGTCTAGCCATACTCATTAAATATTAATGGAGACAGCCTCAGTGGTCAAGCGGAGCAATCAAGTGGAACAAGATTTAAATTGAATGCCCAAAGTGCACACAAGGCCACACCCATAAGACACTTTCAGTCACATGGAAACCACATGTTCTTGCTCTACTGGACCAATCAGCCTGAAGTGTGTACAGGTACGAATTCCACCACCCACCAACATATCTCACTCACGCTGCCACCAGCACATCTTGCTTTAGTCTATTTTGTCTACCACTTCCCAACTTTGTTGCGCCCACACATGCAGCACCCACACCATGCAGCACCCACACCATGCAGCACCCACACCATGCAGCACCCACACCATGCAGCACCCACACCATGCAGCACGGCTGCGCCCACACATGCAGCACCCACACCATGCAGCACCCACACCATGCAGCATGGCTGCACCCACACATGCAGCACCACACCATGCAGCACGGCTGCGCCCACACCATGCAGCACCCACACCATGCAGCACCCACACCATGCAGCACCCACACCATGCAGCACCCACACCATGCAGCACCCACACCATGCAGCACCCACACCATGCAGCACCCACACCTTGCAGCATGGCTGCGCCCACACCATGCAGCACCCACACCATGCAGCATGGCTGCGCCCACACCATGCAGCACCCACACCAACCATGCAGCACGGCTGCACCCACACCATGCAGCACGGCTGCAACAGACCCACTAGTATACATCAAAGGAGATGTCATCTGAAACCTCGAGGTTCCACTTCCTCCTGGTTGGCACACACGTGGCTATGCATGCACTCACGTCATGTCTATTGTCTGTGTATCCTCTCTACCACCATGCAGCACATAGCCAAGTGAAGTCCACTCTTCAGTGTAAACACATCCTACACCAATGATAGTTGTTGCTTTTGCCCCCCCCCCCCCCCCCCACCAAAACTGGGGCCACATGACCACATCTCTTCCTGTGGGTGTGCGAATCTATAATGCCACAAATGGTACATTCTATAAACCTTGAACCTGACACCTAAAATTTGGCATGAACACCCATCGTACTGTGAGAGAAACATGGGCTGGGTCCCACCTGGCCACATATAATCCTCTGGGAGTGTCAGGCTAAAAATGCCAAAAATAGTACGTGGCCAAACTCATGGACATGGGCTGGGTCACATTGAGTCACACCTTAATGTGTGTATAGCATTATATCCTTGGCAACACCGGGTATACCTGCTAGTTCTATATATAGTAACATATGACCTAATTATATCTATCTATCTATCTATCTATCTATATAGTGACAAGGTTAGCAGTGTTGTCATCAGAGCGGGAGAGAGTTGTGGGGGGGGGGTGGACACAGGGGGAAGGAGAGGGGTGCTACACACACACACACACACACGTTCAAGGCCATCAGCACAGAGGGCCATGGACTAGGGCTATGCCACATCAGCACAAAAGGTAAATGATTCCCTAAAGGAGAGGAAGTACAAGATCCTGTGGAGGAAGTTCATTTGTTTTGGAAGAGATCAGCTCCACAGAGTTCATTGCCATGGAAGGGACCAACTCCACAGAGTTCATTGCCATGGAAGAGATCAACTACACAGAGTTCATTGCCAAGAGACCATCTCCATAGAGTTGAACTGTCTCCTGAATGACACTAGCCCTTTCACTGCCATACAGGTACAATCAAAACGAAAATGAATTAAACTAGCTATATAGTGGATATTTGTTTGTCTGAATAGCATGAATGGAATGGACTGTTAGTTGTAGTGATGGACCATGTGGATCCACATCTTCCTTGCGGTGTGAAATTAACAAAATTTGAAGTGATTATCTGTTTTCTTTCTATGAAATTGTACTTCCATTTGTCCTATGCAGTTATTTCTCATTAGCTGAACATCCACACCTCCACAGTGTCCACCAATATTCACTAAGTTATGAATTTATCTGTACACTAGATCTCATGCATAGTGGCCCAATTGGGGACTGTCCAGATGGACCATGACATCACCTTTCAGGAAAGAGAAATCCCCCCCTCCCAAGATATGGAGTAGCTAATGGTGTGGGGAATCCCCCTCCCAAGATATGAGTAGCTAATGGTGTGGGGAATCCCCCTCCCAAGATGTGGAGTAGCTAATGGTGTGGGGACTCCTCAGGTCCCCCCCCCCCCCCCCCCCCCAAGTCAAGTGAGGGTTAGGGTGAGTCTGTCCATTCTCTTGTTCACCCCCTGACTCATAGATAGCATCGTTGGGATCCCTTGTCTATAGGGGCCACTCACTCTGTCAATAGGGGCCACTCACTCTGTCTATAGGGGCCACTCACTCTGTCTATAGGGGCCACTCACTTTCAATAGCTTTGATCCCATATAGTTTTTCTTGCCTTCTACTGACAAAGTACTGAAACACTGTGGACCTTCATTTGTTAACAAGAGCCATAACTGCTCCACAGTTATAATTAAAAGTAAGACTGGATATATCCATCCTAAATCCCACTAGCTTATGCTTTAATGTTGTTGACTTAATATTGCCTTCATACTGACTGAACAATGATTGACTTGACTTCTATATCCACTGAATTTCTACTAGTGGGGGGTAATGATAACTACCCAGCAGTGGACCACTGGCTCTCCAGCATGGCAATTCCAAGGGTCATCCATGCTTTAATTACTTCCTTGCAACACCTCTAATTCAAATCAGCACTTATCAGGTAAGGTGTCATCAAGTTTGCCTGTTACAGCACGCCATGATTTCCTTACAAGCACACTTTAGCAGTGTCACACAACAAGAGAAATACTCAAACTCAATGGCCTGGGAGGAGTCTGTATAGATAATCTTGCAGTTCAACGTTCCAGATTCATAGCATTCACCATCAACAAATATAGCACTCACCACAAGAGCTATCCAACACCTTCATGCACCCATAGGGTATCCTGGGGTAGGGCTAGGGCTATACTTGAGGAGTATTTCTTTACATACAGGCCAAGTCTACCCCAGAACATCCAAGGGGTGCCTGAATAGTAAACTAGCTAAGGCATTTAGGTAAGTGCTTAATAGGGCGTGGGTGTTGGTGGTTCCTGCAATTTTGACAGTGATGACCAGGAGTGCCATTCTGCATGATCACAGACAGACCTACCTTAGAGATAGGGCTGCAGGGTTAAGCCTGGGGTATTACTATTGTAATTAGTGGTGGGCAAGTTGTTGTATTTGTGACTTTGCCATGGGAAAATTAAACTGCAAAATTACCGTTTGCTGGTACAATTCAACAAAGAAGCCAAACAAGTGTCAATGGTACAATTATCAGTTCAGCTTATCACAGACATAATGTCTGATATGATGTAATCTCGCTTGCCAGACCCCTTATCCTCTAAACCGCCAGCAGGGAGGGAAAGGTTCTGGTCAACTCTATACTTGATCTTGTGTGCATGTGTGCGCGCGTGTGTGTATGCTGCATCTCAAACTTATGGCACCCAAGTGTGCGCGGTTATAAAAGTTAAGTGTGATGTCATAAATTATTGTTAAATGCCCATGAATGATATGAAAGAGAGTTAGTTTGTTAGTGTGAATCATCCTGTTCAACTTGAACAATTGGTGAAAGGATACCCAGCAAATTATGCTTCTGCTTCTGCCATCCAGCAAAATAAAGGATTTAATAGAAACAAAACCAAGTATAGAGTTGTACCAGCCACTTTCTCAAATACTGCTTACAGTTGAGATGGTAAAGGGTCTGGCTAGTGAGGCTACATGATAGCAAGCAGGAGTGGTCCACCTTTATTGGCTAGATCAACAGGCAACCCACTAGTGTGCGTGTCTTACTCTTAGCACAAGAGACATCCTACAGTCAATCATTTGTGTATGTACTCTACAATTTAAACAAGTACCCATACCTGGCGCCAATCAAGGTAAGTCTCCCAGGTGTAGGAGAGCCAGACAAACAACATGCACGGGTACAGGTAGTCCATGACCAGGACAACTACTTCCAGACTTCACCGTAGGAGAAGGTTGAGAGCGCAAATGAAGGCGCCACAAAACGGAGGCAAAGGGTCTACAGGTACTTTTCGTCAGACCCTCCCCTCTCCCCTCCCACCGGTAGGTAAAGAAACAGAAAGGAACTAACAAATATGATAATCATATATATATATATATATATATATATATATATATATATAAACTGTGGTGACACAGAGTTTGGTTTGGCAAGTGCACATTGTATGAAAGTAACTAAATTAACATAAGTGATAATTAAGTTAGCACAATATGAATAAATTTATGTTTCGAAAAAGTGACTGGGAACATGTAATTGAGATTTTTTCTGCTTCATCAAAGGCCTGATCTCAGGGGAAACCACTCTTTAGGTCTGAATGAGTCTTGAGGTAGAGAATGGCCTAGAGCACCGATTTCCAAGGTAATGAGTGAAGCCTTAAATCTTTTCTGTCCAGCTCACTTAGGACCAATTGGTAGTTCTCTTTGTCCCTCTTTCTCAGCGAGCATTGCTCAAGGCCTCAGGAAAGTTGTAAGGGACTATCAGCTCAATCAATGTGATCTTATTTCCATGAATTACTACAATATCAGGTCCAGCAGATGTTGTCACTACATCTTGTGGTATTGTAGCAGGTGGATTATCACAGGCTCCATGGTTAGGAAGATATATATATATATATATATATATATATATATATATATATATATATATATATATATCTATCTATATATATATATATGTATATATCTATCTATCTATATAGATAAATATATAGATAGATATAGCTATATATAAATTAATAATAATAAAAAACAAAAACAACCAAAAGGTTATGTTGATACATTGAGAAGCACACAGAAAGGCACAGGATCAAACCATCACTCATTTGTCCACACCAGCAGCAGCTAATTCCCTAGAGCTATTCTCCTTTCTTCTGAGAATATTTATAGATAGGGTGAGCCTTCCACTGATCATGGAAAAATGCATGTTCTGTATTTATCATAGCAATTTCCCTGGCCCCTTCAGATGAAAGTATGGTGGAGTCCCCTCAGCTGATGGTCCCGTCCCCTCAGCTGATGGTCCCAGTCACAGCTACCCAGGTTAGCTGTTGTTAATTTAAAATCATTCTTGTAATGGGGTGTGGATAAATAATGAAATAAAATTGAGATCAATAAACATGTGAAGAGAACAACAAGACTGGAAAAGTAACATTTAGACGCCATGAACTTGTTAAAGTTCACAGACAAAACAGCAGGTACAACCCAAGGTCGGTACAACCTGTACAACCTTGACGTATAACCTTGTCTCAGCTGGACGGACCCTTTACCCGCTACAGACTATCCGTTTCTCTTTCAGTTTCACCATGATAAATGTAAACCTGGTACATGGTCGGTTGGTTGAATCTGGTATTGGAGATCAGTAGGGAATGTACATGTGGCTCTGGCTTCCATCGAGACTTTATTCTCCGGAGGATGGCTGAAGTTAAGGGGCAGTCGAAGGAGTGTGGAGTGTGCGAGTCTGGTCAGTCCAGGTACTGCTGCCCAGGATGTGGCTTCAGGTCCTGCAGGTATTAAACTGGCGGTGAGGGACAAGTGCTGGAGTTGATTTCTAAGATGTTGTTTGCTGTGCAGTCTCGAGTGCGTGAAGGAACACAAAATCAAATTTGCCTGTTCTGGTGTGCGCTGCAGGACCAACTATGTCCCACTGGACAAGTTCAATGATGGCCAACTTTTGAGTGGTTAGTCTCAGAATATGTGTCAACTCTAAAAGGTCTTTCCACCCCACTAGGTTCCTTATTGGCTTGTATAGGCTAGTGAGCAGTCTCAGGGCTGGTGACTGACTTGTGACTCCTAACTAATTCTTTTTGCTATTCTGCCTATACTTTAGTATGTTTATTTTGTAGATTACCAGTTCCTAGAAGATGTTGGCCGGCTGGTGAACTCTTCACAACGCACACAGAAATATTCTTCCCAAGAACATTCTGATACAAAGAGGCGGAGTCAGCAAGTGTGTGTGACATATGTGTGAGTGTGTTATTCATGTACGCATGTTATGACTTTATGTTCATAGCTGAAGTGGTTGATCGGTCAGGCCAAGAGGAGAGGCATCTCGTTGAAGTTGCTGTCAGCTGGTATGACACGGCATTGCATGAACACCTCCAGAACCTTCAAAGACAAAACCAAGTAAATAGCCCGCCACCATGATGGTAGTAAGGAAGGGAAGGGGCGGAGTGATCCTGTACATGTACTGTGGTCATGTAGGAAGCAGGGCTGGCTGATCCACTGGCGTGTCCATCTCTATTTCATCCACACAAACACAATCTACCAGGAAGAAAGGTACTTATAGGAACAGATGCTGTTGTTACGATCTTTCAGCACTAATTATCACTGTGTGTGTGTGTGTGTGTGTGTGTGTGTGTGTGTGTGTGTGTGTGTGTGTGTGTGTGTGTGTGTGTGTGTGTGTGTGTGTGTGTGTGTGTGTGTGTGTGTGTGTGGTGTGTGTGTGTGTGTGTGTGTGTGTGTGTGTGTGTGTGTGTGTGAAGTGTCTCAGAGCTGACTTTGCTGAGGACTCTACTGGATGGATACCTTCACCCCACATTCAGTGATCCTTTGGCCAGATACAAGTATGTGTGTCCCCTCCTCTAGCCAGATACAAGTGTGTGTTCCCTCCTCTAGCCAGATACAAGTCTGTATGTCCTCCCCCAGCTAGATACAAGTGTGTGTCCCCTCCTTTAACCAGGTACAAGTGTGTGAGTGTCCTTCAGCCAGGTACAAGTGTGTGTCCTCCTCAAGCAAGATACAAGTGTGTGTCCTCCTCAAGCAAGATACAAGTGTGTGTGTGTGTGTGTGTGTGTCCCTTCCTCTAGCCAGAAACAAGTGTGTGTCCCCTCCTTTAGCCAGGTACAAGTGTGTGTCCTCCTCTAGCAAGATACAAGTGTGTGTGTGTCCTCCTTTAGCCAGGTACAAGTGTGTGTCCTCCTCTAGCTTGAAACAAGTGTGAGTCCCTCCTTAATTTTGTGTGATACTTATCCTTAGTATTTGGATTAATAAATAGTGAGAATGTGTACATTGTCAGTATGTGTCCCATATTTTCTCTCTCTAGATTGAACAAGTATGTGCAGTGTGGAGGTGTGGAGGGGGTGCAGGTGTGGCTTGAGGGGTCTAGTGGCAGTGTGGAGAAGCAGCTGGATGTAAACATTTCACTGAAGGAAAATTTCAGCAACTGTGTAATAACTGAGTTCCCCATATTGCATATATCCATGAAGAATTCTGGACTCTGTGAACCCTTGGCAAACAAAGACAGCCAACAACAGTTGCGATGCGATATAGGTGTCTGTTGTGAGGCTGACGATGGCATTGTTGGATGTGCAGTGTCTGACGACAAGGGGAAGGTTGGGGACAGGACCGTTGTGTATGTAAGAGGAGAACATGGTGGAAAGAGGGACATGGATGAGAGCCACTCCATGGAAGAGGGAGAAAGTATCTCTATTGGAGGATGTCCATCTCTGCACTTGATATGTCAGTCTTATGGCCAATCTGATAGCAGTGGGAGTGACAACTAAGTGATTTTCTTTTGGTTAAGACAATGTGTCACCATGGAATCCACTGACGACATATTTATCGTTATTTATAACTATGTGAATATAACATGTGAATATAACATGTGAATATAACATGTGAATATAACATGTGAATATAACATGTGAATATAACATGTGAATATAACATGTGAATATAACATGTGAATGTGAAATATATTAGACAGTTGATAATTTTAAATGACTAAAATATTTTAAGATTGTTGAATATTGAATGGTTGAATAATGAAAGACTGGAGTCTGTCCGTATGTTTGTACATCTTCCTGGCCAAACCTATGGACAGTTTTTTCAGTGACTAACTCATTAGCTTGAGATAGTTAAGTTTCATAAAGGAATTTTTTTTTTTTTTTTTTTTTTTTTTTTAATTCCTACATGGTCTAATATTACCACAAAAGACAAAGCCAACTTCACTAGAGCAGCTGCAGGGTCAGGCATAACTGGTGAGGTAAAATATAGCGTATTCAATGAATGGAAACCTCAGGAATCACTCCAAAAGAGAGTAAATTTTCTAATGGCCTGACCCTTTACCAAATGCTATGATCTATAGTAACCTTTGGTAAAGAGTCTGGCTAGAGGAGACTGGAGAGAGAGATTTGGCTATGTGTGAGTTGTTTGCAGTGGAAGATTGGAAGGGGGGAAAAAAAATTTAGCTGATTTTTCAAAATATTGTGCTAATCTTTCATGAATGTGTTCAGCAGAATATAGTCAGTTTGGGGCTACTTATGCTCCATAGAGGTAGTTTATAGCTTTAATATGTACAGCTAGCTCATGCCATACACACACGCATGCACACACACATGCACACACACACACCACCCCTTGCAACCTTCTGGATCCACCACTGAGATATACCCATTGTTGCATTGTTCAGACAGCATGTAACACAAGAAATAGGTGGAACACACACATTGTTCAGATTGTGTCTTCTGCATATGCATGTATTAGCAATTTTTCAAAATTTTTAAGAGTTAATATATATATTTTTGTATAAAGGAATCAATATATAAATAGCTCTTTATCTGTGCATATATAAATAACTAAGTTATTTCAGGCATACTAATCAGCAGATGCATTGGAGCTGTAGTTTGCAACAGCTGTATTGAAGTTGTGTGTGTGTGTGTGTGGGTGGGTGGGTGGGTGGGTGGGCGTGCATGCGTGTGTATACATATATACTTGCATATATATACATATATATACATACATATATACATGTATATAAAGAGACGCCTGTCTGTCTGTCTGTCTGTCTGTCTGTCTGTCTGTCTGTCTGTCTGTCTGTCTGTCTGTCTGTCTGTCTGTCTGTCTGTCTGTCTGTCTGTTTGTCTGTCTGTTCCATCATTCTAGCCAAACCTGTGGGTGCATTTCGATTGCTTTTGACCCAACTTAAAACATGTGCTAAATGATCCGGGAAATGGTTAGCATGGTGACATGAAAGAGCCAAAGATAATATTTTCGCCAGAAAAGCCCTTGGAACTACAGGCTTAAATGTGTTATGCATATACAACTGGACTCTTATTTTATATGGGCTGGATCTGACCTGGCGACACTTTTTTCCTCTTGCTGTGTAAGGCTAAAATGGCCAAAAATGGTATTTCTGAAAATAAGAACTTCAACCTTGGGAGTTAAAACATTCTCCAGATTATGTAGATTCCATATATATATGGGTTCATGTATCTAAGTACATATACATGACCACACCAATTTCTGTGTTCATGTCAGGTCAAAAAAGAGCCAAAAACTGTAATTGGCCAGACAAACCTTTGAAGCGACAGACATAAAAGATGGTATGTGTAATAGCGTTAACCGAGCTGTTGCTACTCTCTAGAGAGCTACTGTGTAGTCTTACTTTGGGTTAGACTTGTAACAATGATCATTCAGCACTGCATGATGATATATATGTGTATATATATATATACATGCAGGAAATAAACATATTTAATGCTACCACAACCATGATGTCCATTAGTGATAACTATATTAATCTAGCAGTTAAGAGTCACACCATATCTCCCCTTTTGAGCTGCAACCTCTCAGAAGGTTTCATTGCAGTCCCTGTACGTGATCTTGTCATAATAACATTGGGAGATCTCTCGTGGTGTCGGCTGTAAGGTTGACGTTCCTTCTGTGCTCGAATCACATTCTGGTATAACTCTCAGTTGGCTCCGATTCTTTCTGATTTCACCTGTTGGAGTTTGAATAATATAAGACCTCAGGGGTCTCAGCAGATGATGCAATTCTTCCAGGTATTGCATCTGTATCTGTTGTCACCAATCATTTGTGTTTCATCCAAATCTGGGAGTTCTCTAACTCCATGATGTATATCAAAATCCCTCTTTTGCTTTTCTTTGTACAACTCATTCAACCTCCTAAATACACTCAGATAATGGCCATTTGGGAATTAGTTGTTGGTTGCTTTGTGGGACTGTGGTCCGTATCTTTCTCCCCATTAACAGTTCTGCTGGACTGAAGCTACACCAAGGTAGAGGAGTGGAACTATAACTCATCAAGGCCAAGTATGGATCTTGAGATTGTTTCAATAAGCGTTTGACCATTTGCATCATTCTCTCAACCAAACCATTACTCTGTGGATATAATGGACTGCTAGTGATATGGGTGAATCCGTACGAATTCGCAAACTTGGAAAAGTCCAGAAAAGAGTATTGTGGTCCATTATCACTTCTGACTAGATCAGGTATACCATGTTGAGAAAAGATTGACTTCAATGAAGCAATGATATCAAATGAAGTTGTTGATTTAAGTTGTATAACTTTTGGATAGCGTAAGAAATAGTCCACAACCAACAAGTAGTGCTTTATCTCAAGCTTAAACAAGTCTGTACCAATCACCTTCCAAGGAAAGTCAGGTAGAGGTGTGGAGATCAGTGGCTCCTTCCTTGGAGTTGTTGCTTTTGCACACACATGGCAATTTTGTATCATCTCTGATACTTGTTTATTTATGTTTGGCCACTGAACAGAAGATCTCACTCTCATCCTGCAAGCTCAATTCCCTGATGACCTTGATAAATTCTTTCCATGACATCCTTACATAGAGGAGTAGGAATAACTATGCGATTGTTGAATAAGAGTATATTGCTATAGACTTTGATGAGGATCTGAGCTTCCAAAAATGAATTATCTTGTGTTAGAGAAGTTGCTTCCTTGGCCATCCTGACTTAATTTACTCCATGATTTTGGAGCAGGACGGATTTTCTGCCTGCTTCTGACAGTACACATCCAAGGACTTCTGCCTGGTATACAGGATTGCCTGCTTTGTGGTTTCTCCAATGAAACTTTCAACTTCCTCTTTAAGTTCCAGAGCGTCCAATGATTCTGAGACAGGAGCACGTGAGAGAGTATCTGCTGCGTACAGTAACTTTCCAGGAACATGTTGAATCCGATAGTCATACCCATTCAATCTGAGACAAAACCTTAACACATGTGGAGGTAGTCCATCAAGTCTTTTATTACTGAACAAAGGGACAAGAGGTTTATGATCTGTTTATATTTTGACTTTGCGTCATAGGATATAGTCATGGAACGTTTCACATGCCCATGTGACTGTGAGTGCCTCTTTCTCAATTTTTCCCTATCTTCTCTCAGTGTCAGTCAGTGACCACAAAGCATACACAACAGGTCTTCACTCATATGCTGGCGTACTCTGTTGTAAGAGCACTGTTCCTAAACCAAAGGAAGATGCATCAGCTGAAATGCTGGTGTTGACTAGTGGATCATACAGAACTAGCACAGTGGATTGTATAACTTCATCCTTGACGTTGAAGAATGTTTGCTCTTGCTCTGGACCTCATATCCACAGATTTTTAGGACTTAGAAACTCTCTTGATGGTTGACTCAGGTCAGCCAGATGTAGAGAAAACTTCCCCAACTGATTGACCATGTCAAGAAACCTCCTAAGGTCAGTTACTGACTGTGGTGTGTCCACATGGGATACTGCCTCAGTCTTGTTCGGGTCAGCACTAATACCATTATTGTCAAGGAGATGTCAGAGGAATTTCACTAATATCTTACTAAATTTACATTTGGCTGGATTAAGAGTAATACCTGCAGCTTCTAGCTGTTTCAGAATTGCCATCCAGGACATCATCCATGTGACCCAAGGTTCCAGCAAGGTCTTCCAGGATTTGATTCATCTTTTCCTGAAGTAACTCAGGTGCACTGGATATTCCAAATGGTAGTTTATTAAAACAGTAACATTCTGCTGGTGACACAAATGTAGTCAGCCATTTAGACTCCTTGAACAATAATATCTGCCAAAATCTACTGTTTGCATCAAGTTTGGAGAATACAGTTGCTTCTGCTAGTTGGGTAAGTGTTTCATTAACTTTTTGAATCAGATGGACCTCACCCAAAATATTGTCATTCACAGCTTTTAAGTCAACACAGATTCTAACTTTCATCGATTTCTTAGGAACCACCACTATTCCAGCACACCACTCTGTAGGTTCATTCACTTTGGTAATAACCCCCAGATTTTCCATCTGATTTAGTTGATCTTGAAATCTACTGCGGAGTGGAATTGGAACAGTCTTCAGAGTATACAAGGAGTATGAAACTGCTCCTTTCTTAAGGTGGATATGATATTCATCTCCAAGATCTCCTAGTCTTTGGAACATTTTAGGGAAAATTTTTTTGATGTCACCTCTCTGAGGTTCAACTGCATCCACCCACTTTACAATAGTGAGAGAGGTAAGAGTTGGAAGACCAAGTAAATTTACTTTCAAATTTTTTATGGCAAATATTGTTTGTATTGATGCATTCTGTTTGTATGAGATTTGCTCATCAATTTGTCCTAAGACCTCAATCTGTTGTCGGGCAGGACCATATACCAGTCATTAGGTTTCTTCAAGCGACTTACTTTGAGATTATGATGCGCTTGATCTGAAATTGCGGTAACTTCTGCAACAGTATCTACTTTAGATGGAACTTGATGTTGCTTAACAGTAGCATTTACTGACCATGAGGATGACACCTGAGTACAGACTGTCCCAAGTGAAGCACTGTCTAAGTATAGCTCTTGTGCAGATGATCCTTTCCTCTTAGTGAACAACTGTTTGCTGAAATGCCTTCTTTTACCACACTTGTGGCAAATAGCAGAAAGAGCTGAGCATTTATCCTGAGTATGGGAACCTCCACCACATCTAGTAAATTGAGGCTTCACCTTCTTTTGATGTGTGGTTTGGCTGGGTGGGACCACTAGTCCCACCTTTCTTTGGATAATTGTTCCTTATCTTCATCTCACCCAAGGTTGTTGCATGGTCTTTTGTTTCTTCCCTCAACTGCCTACTTTGGTCTTCAACAGCTTCATTCTGCCTAACTCTTTTCTTACCAGTTTCCAAGGTTAGTCCAGGATCCATCTGCAGTTACCTGGACATTGCACCATCCCTTAGGCCAACTACAATTCTATCATGGAGTATCTCATTCTATAGGTTACCTAGTTGCAGGGTTCCACTAAACTGTAGAGTACCCAGGATAAACTCTTCTGCAGTTTCATTGCCTCTATGACATCCATGTTTGAATATATCCCTCTCAAATATCACATTATTTCACACTTTGAAGAATCTATCAAATTGTGCTATAACCAAGTCATATTTTTTGCTATCCTTCTCTGAAATGTTTGTGGGTACCAATACTACCTTAGCACTCTCCCCCAGGCAATACAGCAAAGTAGACACTTGTTGTTGGTCAGTTTTCTCCTCCAGACATGAAGCAGTGCTAAATTTCTCAAAAAGGCATCTCCACGGTAGCCATACATATGATTTATTGATCTCAAAAGGCTCTGGTGGTTGTAAGGTAATGTTAGCAATTGCTGTACACAGCTGCTATCATGTAATACCTTTAACCAAGCTGTAGCTACTCTCTAGAGAGCTACTGTGTAGCCTTACTTTCAGTTACTTTCAGTTACTTTCAGTTACTAAGTTAGACTTATAGCAATGATCATTCAGCACTGCATGACAATATATATACATACAGAAATGAATACATTTAATGTTACCACATATATGATTTCCATTAGTGATAATTATATTAATCTAGCAGTGAAGGGTCACATCACAGTATGCATGCATACACAACTTATTTTTGGGGGTGACATGGGCGGGGTCCCACCTGGTTGCATCTCTTCCCATTGGTATGTTAAGAGAAAAAGTGCCAAGCTTAAAAGTGCATGTTAATGTTTGCGGTTTTTATAGCTATACCCACAGGAAGTTGTTTTGGCTGACAAATGTTAATGAAAAAGACCAATGGGGCTGAAATTAGGCATTTGGTCTCCAAGTACCTGTGTAAGCACTATTAGCCACATATGGTTGTGGTTTGGCCATATCCCCATCCACAGAAAGATAATCAAAGGATCAATCACCTTGAAATTTGGCATGTGGTTTTCAAAGTAACTGGGTAAGCTTCACTAACCAGATGTGGGTGTGTTAATGGGCATGTTTTTGTCATTGCCACACCCATAGGACATCAAATTTGCTTGCCGAAAAAATCATTTAAGGACCAATCAGGCTGAAATTTGGCATATGGATTCCAAGAAACCCTGTGAACATCATTAATCACATGTGGGTGTAGCAAAATGTGTGGTTTGATATTAACCACACCTAGTGGAAGTTGTTTGGCTGCCAAAAGCTAATTAAAGGACCAACCAGGCCAGAATTAGGGTGGATTCTATAATGTTTCATGTTACCATTGGCCGGGCAATGCCGAGTATATGCTACTAATACATACATATATATTTTGTGATAAATTAAGGTGCCACAGTCTTACTTAAAATCATACAATAGCAATTTAAATATCATAAGCAGAATAGCTTTTATTGCAAAATCAGTATTTTTAGAATATGAGTATGCATACAGACACCAGTATATATGACGTGATATAATAACAAATAAAGAAATCTATAACAAAGGGTTTCCACAAGTACGACTAGAGTTCATAGTTCATATTACAATTATTCATACTCATAATTTACACAGTGACATTATTACACTACTTATTGCTAGGATTACAAGTTATGCTTTTCCTAGAACTGAACACTGAAGTAATCTGGTAGATGCTTGACACAAGAAAAATATCGAACGCTTTGTGAATCAAAGGACGTATTCGCAGGATTAACAGACATGTTCGGAGAGTCCACATTTGGTGGATCTGGGTGGACATTTTTGAGGATTCTGCACTTCCTTAGAATGTTTCAACTCATCAGTACCAGTTTCTAAAAGATCTGTATCAGCTTCTGATGCAACAATTGGAATATGGACACTTTCAACTAAGAGTTCCTCTGTGTTAAGGTCTGGTGCAGTAGTTGTTCTGCTATGCCTCTTACAGATGTGGTCAACATATATACATGCAATTTGACCATTGTTCAGTCTGACTTTAAATGAAAATGGACCAGTTCACTTATATATCTCAGCTTTCACCCATGTCTCCTGATTTGGTAGAAATTGTCACATATAGGAGCTCACTCAGTGCATAACTTCACTTAGCTTGTTTTGATCATGATAGACTCTATCTGGTTAATTTTTTGACACATTTTCAGCATTGGAACATGCTCTGGTGCTTCTGAAAGAGGCAGTTTATTCAACCCATCAGTATTCCCTTGATTAAAATCAGGTTTGTAACTCTATTTCCAGTCTAATACAGAGAGACAACAAATATCAACCATGGGAGGGAAGAAATATTCCCTTGTAAAAAACATTCCAATGTAGGCTGAAAATGAAAAGGTGCTTGAAATATATTTCAATAGAACATAACAATAAAAACAAAAATTTTTTTTTTATTGGTTTTTATTTCCAGGTTTTCTAAAGTGGATATGGGTTATGGGTTGGTGGCACAGCGCAATGGTGAATAGGTGGTACATCACATACAAATGGACAACTGGAATACTGGAAGAAAGTAACATTTATACTCTGTGAACTTGTCAAATTGATAGGTAAAGCCGATTTTTTAAATGAAAAAAAATTTTTGAAGCTCCTGGGATCACAGTGGCAGCTGTATGTCAGCTCTGTGCACCAAAAAAGAAGGGAAAAGCCCAAAAATTAGGTAGACCAACTGCAGAAGGCCTTATATACTTCATTGATAAGGTATTAACATATACCCTCCACTGGTCAAAAAATTTTTCAAAACTGACAGACATTTTGTCCTTTCTTTAGTTCTACTTCATTCTTGAGAAGAACTTTGTACATAGCTCCTGATTTTTGAAGGATTCTCTCTGAGGAAGACAATTCATTATCAAAATAGTCAAGCAGGGTGATATAGAAATACTGTGGGAGGGGGATAGAAGAATTGGGTAAGAAGCTTAAAGACCTTTGAGGACTTGCCTCCCAACCCTTCCCTAACTTTGACTAACTAGCCCAGATTGACTGAAAAAAAAGCCTTACTGAAAGGCAGAATAAGGAGAGACACCTGAAATAACTGGAGGAAGGTGCAATCCAAAAACTCTAATAAAATGTAAGTAATTGTGTAAGCACCATTTTTTGCTATTATCATGTAGAGAAGAGCACCATGGAATACTTTTTTTTTATCCCAATGGTGGTAGGGAGTAGTGGGGGGAGGAGGAGGGTGGGGGGCTGTAACTCAGACAAAAGAAGTAACAAGCATCTTTGCCCAATTAGAAGTCATGAGAAATAATTATTGCACCATTTTCCTAGCAACCAAATTTTACCAAAATTATTTAGGACTGTTGGACTACACCAAGGTCTAGTTTGTTTGGGATTCCTTGAAACCCATGGATGGTCAATAAATTAGAAGTAAATATATGAAATTTAAAATTTAAGCCAATAATGGTAGGGGGGGGGGGTGTGAGAGAGCACTGTAACTCAGAAAAGTAACCACATTTGAATGTTCTGCAAGCATTTTGATAATATATTCCCAGGGTACATGATGTGTCAAACCAGTTTTTAGTATATACACTTGTACCATTCCACTAGGTGGTTCATGGACTATTGTGATGAATAATACAAAGTATAATGTCCAGAAGAAGCAGATATCTGGTGAACTAATACATCAATGGGCTGTTTCTGGCTGTACACATCCCAGTAATCAGCAGAGATAGCTTGTTGAGGTTTCCTGCTTTACAGGCTGAAGAGGTGGCTTGACCTGGTGTTGATTAGGACATTCTGAGATACCAATTAACACTTAATCACCTGCTTTTTCAGTCTGTCAACTGTGAAATCACAAAATATTTGATGAGGTCGAATGCAAGTAATGAACTTTTTAGATAGATGTGTAAACTTTGGAGATCTGGGGACAAGGCTGGCAGATAGGGGAATGTTATGAAGTTTGATGGCAGTTGGTATCTATGATAAACAAATAGATTCCTGCCCCAGAGTATGCCAGGATTGAGCAACCACACTACAAATCTTAAAAATGCCTTGCTGCATTCCGTGATGTGTTTTCTGGTGCATAATGAACCCCTTCTCTTCCTCCTCCCTCCCCACCTTCCCCTCCCCCAACTCAATTGTGATTGGCAAAATTTTAACATAACATGTTCTATTACTAACCCCAAAAATAGAACTGAAGGTAAAGGTTTGAGATGTAATAATTGGTTCTAACAGGACAGCAAAACATATCGAATGCATCCCAGTTACTCTATCTATTATAGGCCTCACAGTAGGCCCTGAAACCATTATAGAACTATAAGTTATAATTACGGCATTTTAAAGTTCCTATCATCTATGGGTGAACAAGGAGATGTCCACAACTCTATACAATGGCTGCTGCTGACTGGGTGAATGATCTTTGTGTAGCACTTTTATAAGGATCAAGCCAATCAATGCTGATCACAAGGATAGCCTACTTTTTCTAGATATCAGTATATATGACGCCAACTGATTGAGCTTTCATTGTATGTATCACTTCATTGGAAAATGTCTAACACAAAAATGTATATATTTTATATACTTTTTGCTCATCTGCTTCTCTATTCTGTCTTTTCACTCCGAAATGCCATCACACTAAAGGTAGAGAGCCATTAATGGATACCATCATAATGATGCACATCAAGATTAAAACCATCGAATGGTTAAACAAATATGAATCCACATAAAGCGTACCCTTCACACTCGTTTGTACATTTTTCTAGAATGAGAGATTTCACCAGTTTTCTTGCATTCATACTGGCATAATGTTAAACCGGCTCCATATTAAGTGCCTGGGCTGATTATTTCCCTTTAGTCTGCTTAGTGGCAAAATGTAGATTTTGCTCATGTGCTACACTTTGCTGTCATTTTCACCCTTCAGGTGAGTCCTCAGGGAACCTGTTTGAATTAAAGCCGTTCTAGTGTGGACATGTAAAACCTGTTCCTAAGAGGGGTGTAGCCAGTTTAAGTGTACACAGGCCTCAAGGCTTTGTTGATGGAAGCTATATGGAAGAGAATCTTTAGCATCTCCTCCTAGTGTGTACGTTTTTCTGGTGATCGCCATCCCTGGATGTTAATTACGATTGTGTGGAACCAACTTACTGTGATAAAGACACAAGAGTTGGACATGGTGCAAAGGTTGTTGGGCAAGCTGGTTCCTGCTAGGAAAATGTGTGCATATGATTACTTTCTGCTGGCTGAAATTGAGTGTTCATATGGGAGGTCCACTCTATCCAAATATCTTGAGGGAATGCCTTAATATTTTCATTGGCTCAGTTCCTCTTGCCCTTGAAATAGTTATTCTCCTTGTCAGCAGCTTGATTTGTACAGGCCAAGAGTGTAAAACTGATGTATCATTACTCTGTGGGAAATTATCCAGCATTGTCACTCCAACTTCTAATTTAGTATTGCTTGAATTATTACAAGCCCAAGGAAGCAAAAGCCATATTTAATTTGATCAGAGGAGCCAGGACATAAATAATAAAGTGAATTGGGTTAATTCAGATATATTTTTTAATTTAATTCTTACATTATTTCTACCTTTCAATAATTTTCGTGATGTACATTGCATTACAATTTCCTTGCATATACTTTATTGCTGCAGCTGAATTCTATGTTGGTAAATGTCAATACGTAATGCTAATCAGTTACAACGTTACCATAGAGGAATGCATGATGTAATGCACAAATATGATGCCCAATATATCTTAAAACTGAAGGAATAGACACACCTTAAAAGAAGAGGAATGTGTTAAACTCATATCAATATGGAAGAAGAAGATTCATTGAAGCAGTTCCCAGGAGTATATAAAATTTGCTGTAGATTTCCATTAGATTAAAATACAACTAATTAAATAAACAATTCTAAGTTGCGGATGGAATCAATATAGAAGGAAACATGTGTTTAATATTATTCAATGTTGTAATGTAATAATGTGTGTGTGCTGTTGAAGAAACATTGTATTAATGTCAACCAGTTTATTGATGATATACTTCAATCATATCATCATCTTCCATTTTGAGCTGTAGAGTAGAATAAATATATATATGAAACCATGTAATCTTATTATTAAGATGCATGCACACACACACATACCTGAGATGATGTCTTTTCAGGATCAATGAGGGTCCCAAAAAACAGAAACCGAACATTGTGCAATTGGTAACCGTGTCTATTGCAGTAAGCTCTCATTAGTTTCTTCAACTGAGTGTTTCTCTCAATTTTGTAATATCCCTTAATATCACCCTGCAGGGAGAAAGCTACATCACAGCACCACTAGCACAACCACAACAGCTATGCATACCGATTCATTGACTTTCAGAATAATATTTCCTGAATCATGCGGGATGTACAGTTTATCATCGGGCTAAAAAGGTTATGAGTAAGAGATTGAAGTTTTAAATGCACCATACATTTATATAAGTACTATGTTTTACAATGCTCTGATAGAATATACTCTACCAATCATATAACAAATTCCAATATGCACTGTACCACTGAATTGCAAAACCCTCATAAAATATTATCCTGAAATTCAACCTTGCTGGAAAGTATTTGATTAGGTATTGACCTTTCATTTGTATATTGCTAGAAACTGTAATGATCAACCCTATGCACACTATCTAATTTTGTGGCATTAAAACCAAACTATTCCAGTCAAAATTCGTCGGTTGTTATTTTTCAATCCCGTTTGAGCTAAAGACAGTGTTTGCTAATAAATGTGTTCAATTTCCATTTAAAAGCTTATGTTTTTTTTTTTAAATAGAAACTTTATCACTAGAAGGATGAAATACAACACAGTGAAGTGAAGCTTAATATTCCGAGCTTACTCAAGGATGGAAGTCACAGCACAATTTCATTATCCCACAAATTAATCATGTTCCCTTCTTAATACATACTAGAATCGTGTGTCAAATTTTTTTTTTAATATTGTATGTTGTCGAAAGATCTTTCTCATTTCAGAAGTAGACACTGAAAGATGAAGCTTGATTGATCATAATAAATTCATATTCGCAGATGGCATGAGGAATACCACAAATGGTGTCCGATCATGGTTCTAGACAGCCTATGAAGCTAGAACCCCTCCCAACACCATCTTTAGCCATAGCATAGATTTATAGTCTTTGTATATGAAAAGTCATAGTTGTGTCTATGTACCCACCGATGTTACTATGTGGCCAAGCATCTGCTAAATTATTGGACAGTGAAACATGGCATGCACAGGTTTGGTCACCTATTTACACTTAGGTCAACTTCCTTCATGCATGAGTAACCATAAAACTGTTATACACAGCAACACTATAATCTGATGGAAAAATCAAATTATTATATAGAAAATGAATTTATTATGAGGTTCAAAAGGGTACTAATCATTGACTGAAATAAATTTCTCCAAGAGGTGCATCCACATGTCTAACAACATGTTTAGCTCAGTGAACAGGTCACTGTTCACGCTAACTTTTTGTTTACTGTCACCATGCAATCTAATCACTCAAATTTGTGTTCCAAAATCTATTTTTACCCTATTTCAATGCAAGTGGGGACAAAAAGGTGAAGCTCTGGTGACAATAAAGGCAGAAGGAGAAAGTCAGTGTGTAAAAAGTTGGGTAGCCCTGGTTAGGTAAGTGAACAGCTATGGAACACACTACCCTGGCAAATAAGTAGATCATTTAGAATCACCTTCTTGTGGGATTCTGCCATAGCTTAGGGTAGGACAGTAGGCAGGGCGAGGGCGAAGGAGGTGGCTATTGTAGCTGAGGAAGTCTGACCCAGAAGAAATTTCGTTGAAGGAGGGTTGTGCAAGTTGGGCGGTTTCGAATACGTGACAACCACGTGACCATTTAAATAAATAAAATAATAAAAAATAAGCTTGTAATCCATTCTTTAAGGGACTTTCTCTCCCCCCTATTTTAGGGCATAATACTAGAAATCTAACCTCATGGAGTTCTGTGAAGTGGGTTTAGTTCTTGACAAAAGAGTTTACAAATTGTTTATAACAATTTCTTCATTAAAACAAAGACCCGTGTAGAATGTACAAGGTGGCCAGGATTACATTTTTTATAGCTATTTGTTACTAGGATGTTTCTTTATTGGTACCTAAAATAAGTTAAAAATGCAAATTTTACTACATTCACTCCGTATGCACTCAAGTATAATAAGTCCAAACGCCTAAATTTGTAGCTTGACCCACTACATTACCTTGCAGCAGCAGTTCCTTACTTTCCTTTATACCAGATTCAATTTCAAAAGGTGCATACCAAAAAGCTTCAAGATTTCAGGTGATTCACTGACCTTGCTGGTAAACTTTAGCAAATGCTTTAAAGCATCTCACTGCTGCACTACATTCTTTTAAATATTCAATAGTTGTTAGAAATGTAATAATATTAACATTTTTATTGTAAGAAGTAAACGTCAGTTGGTTTATTCAGTTAGAATGAAATTGTCCAAAAAATTTTTAGATTTACTGAATATGTATTTATTAAAAAAACAAAACTAATAAAAAAAATTGAAAAAGGCGTATTATACAAAAGGGAATATTACAAAAGTAAATATGGCAGTATTTATTTAAAAAGAGGGACTTCTATTAAAAAAATAACACTTTTTATAATATAAGGATACTTTATGTTTCAAAAAGGCACTTTTTCTATAAAGGAGCACTTCTATTTAAAATAAATAACAGATTATGAAAGAGGTACCTTAATTTAAAAAAAAAGTAGAATTGCTATTACAAAAATGGGTCACTTTACATAATACAAGGGAATTATTTCTTAAAATATGGGTACTTATCTATGGGAAGGGCCACTTAATTATGAATAAAATAGCCTTTTCAAAAGGTACTTTTTATTTAAGAAAATGGCCTCTTGTAGATAAAAATGACATTTTCATAATACAATCCACTTTTTTTTATTTACTATTTTTTTTATTAAAAAGAGCACTTTTATTAATAAGAGTGCACTTTTGATTTAAAATAGGCACCTGAACAAATTTGTTGGCAGGTGAGCTGCCTTCCTTGCCCTCCAACTGAATACGGGCTAGCCTCTGCATGCTCAAGAAAAAGGTTTGTTAAAGTTAAAAGGTAAGTAGCCCAACTTCAGATTCCATGTACTCATCTGCAATGATGTACAAATATTTCAGGAGTTGTTTGCAGCTTATGGTGATCAAATATTGAAGTAAAAAGACTGGAAATTTCCAGCCAATACTCCAATCTCTTATGTTTTAATGTTTTGACTTTATATCATGTAGAAATAAAGAGAGAATAAAAAGAAACAAGAAGGAAAAATCAAAAAGGGAGAAATATCCAAGCAAGACCAGGATGAAGTTCCATTAGAACAAGTTCATCAATAAAGTAGCATTTAGACTGTGTGAACTTGTCAGGTTTGCAAATAAAATCCAATTTATTAAATGGACGAAGTTTGCACCTATTTTCAGAGCTGTGTGGTGGCTTTGTGCACCACAAATGAAGTGAAGAGTGAAAAAGTAAGTAGAACAACTGCTGAGAGCCCTATATTTCATTTAGATGCAGTACAGACATTTTATTGGAGTCATATCTCAGCTTTCACTCCTCAAAAAAGATTTTGGAACTGAGGACATGTTGCCCTTTTTTCAGGGCTAGCTAATTTTTGAGAAAAATTTTGAACAGAGCCCCACCCTGATTTTCGAAGTATTCTTTCAGACGATGACAATTGATCATCTAAAAAATTGTCATCTAAATATTCCCAAATGGAGATATAGTGATGCCGTAGGAAGGAGGGGGGTGTGTGGGAGGAATTATCTAAGCAGTTTAAAGAGCTTCGAGGACACCCTTTACAACCCTCCTAAAATTTTGACCAACTTGCCCAGATCGACAGAAAGACAAGCCTCACTGAAAGGTTGAATGATGAGAGACACCTGAAAAAGGGGAGGAAACTACAATCCTAGAATTTGAAAAAAAAGGAATAAAACTAGTGCTCTCTTTCTAATGATGACTATTTATTCCTTTGCATTGTTCTTGATTGATATTCAGGGAGATATAGGGGATAATGGGGGTTATGGGGGATGAGAAGTATAAGAAATGGCTAGGGCTTGCTTTTTCAAGCAACTGAAATTTATTAGCACTATTAAAACCTAATACTAGGTTGCTTGAGATTTTTTGAAGCATTGATCCCAAGTTTTGTAGTGTGGGGAGAGCACAGTAACACAGAAAAGTAACCACTTTGGAATATCGTGCAAGTATTTTGGTTATGGATTATTGGGGTAGATGATGTGTCAAGCAAGTTTTTAGTATATGCACCCGTATTAATCCAGTAAGTGGACCATAGACCATTGCAATGAATAATATGAAGTGTAGGGTCCACAATTTGCTGATATCTGGTAAACTAGTACATCAGTGAGGTGTTCCTGGCTGTAAACATCCCACTAATCATTACAGATAGCTCCAGAATATGCCAGAATTGAACAACCACTCTTCAAATCTTGAATTTTGTTACTGCATTCCTTGCCGTATCCTCTGATTCACCATAAAATCCCTCCTCTTCCTCCCTCCACCTCCCCTAGTCCTCCTTGAATAGCATAATTTAAAAAAAAGCATTAAATAGCATATTTTATTACTCACCCCTAAAATACAACATTGGGATAAGAGTTTGAGATGTAACAATTGGTATTAACAGGACTAACAGGAGAGCAGAATATCGAAGATATCCCAGTGACCCTACTTTTCTTGTCCTCAGAGTAGGCCCTTAATTTATTGTAGAACTATAAGTTACAATCACAATATGTGAACTCCCTCTCAATCATAGGTAGACAATCAGTTGTACACAACTCTGTACAATGGTCGCTCCTGACTGAAAGGATGATCCTTGAGTAGGATTTTAATAAATCAAGCCTAACAATACTGATGTAAGTATAGATGATGGAGACTGACTGAAGCTTTATATCATGAATCACTTCCTCTAAAATTATCTGACAAAAATGTAGATATTTTTTTCTCATGTGCTTCTCTATCTTTTTTTTTTCACTTGTAAATGCCATCACACAAATGGTAGAGAGCTATTAATAGATATACTCACAATGATCCACATGAAAATTGAAACCATAGAATGGTTGGACAAATATGAATCCACATGAAGCCTATTCTTCTAGAAAGAGGGATTCATCCTTTTTCTCTTGTTCATACTGGTATAATATTAAAGAGGTTCAACATTAAGTGCCTGGGCTGATTAATTAAATTTGTGTACTTATTGCTCAATGTATATTTTGCTCATGTGCTTCTCTTTCCTGTCTTTTTCACACCCAAATGAAATGGTAGGAAAATGTTGATAGCAAAACTTCTAATTATGCACATCAACCATATTATCATAGGGATGATAATAAATTTGACACCTCATCAAGCCTACACTCCAGTTGAGTCCCAGGGAACCTGTTTAGATGAAACCCTTATAGTGTGGACATGTGAAACCTGCTCCAAAGATACTTGAAATCGCCATAACATTAATATTAATCACAATTGTGAGGAGCCTGCTTACTAGGATAAGGACACAAGAGATGGACAAGGTGCAAGGTTTGTTGGGCAAGCTGGTCTCTACTAGAAAAATGTGTGCATGCGATAACTTTCTGCTGGTTGAAATTGACTGGTCATATCTGAGCTCCACTCTGTCCAAATATCTTGAGGGAATGCCTTAATGTATCCTTTGGTGTAGTTTCTCTGGCCTTTGAAATAGCTATCCCCTTGTTAGCAGCATGCTGTTATATAAGCCTAGAGCACAATTAGATATATCATTACATTGTAGGACATCATCATGTATCATTGTCACTCCAACTTCTGATATATCAACACTTGAATTATCACAAGTGCAAGGAAGCAAGAGCCATATTCAATTTGACCAGAAGACCTGGACATGAATAATAAATTGATTGGATTGGACTCCTTAATGCATTATTAAATTTAACTATTTCCATTATTTCTACCTTTCAATAATTCTTATGATTTACATTGACATTATAACTTCCTTGTGTATACTTTATTCCTGCAGCTGATTCCTATGTTAGTAAAGGTCATTACATGAGGGAATCGGTTATCACATTACCATGGAAAAGGAATGCCTGGCATAATGCACAAATATCATGCCTACTACTTTTTAAAACTGAAGGGAGAGAAATAACTTAAAGGAAGAGGTATGTGGAAGACTCATAGAAATATAAAAGAAGAGGATTCATTCAAGCTCTTCCTAGGAGTATACCTAATTCACTGTAGGTTGTGATTAGATTAAAATATAACTAAATTCTTAAAATATAGTTGTGGAAGGAATAAATATAGAAAAAAACATGTGTTGACTAATATTTATATTTGCAATGTCATAATATGTGTATCTTGTTGAAGAAACATAGTACTAATGTCCACCAGTTTATTGATGATATTCTTCAATTATATCATCATATTCCATTTGGAGCTGTATAGTTGAATAAATGATTGCATATGAAATCATGCAATATTGTTATTAAGATGCACACACACATTTACCTGAGACAGTGTCTTTTCAGGACCAATGATGGTTCCGTATAACACAAACCAAACATTTTTTATTTGATAACCTTGTCTGTCGCAGTAAGCTTTCATTAGCTTTTTAACTGAGTGTTTCACTCAATTATGAAATATACCTCAGAAACACCCTGTAGAGATAAAGCAACATCATCACTGCTCCACTAATACAACCACAACAGTTCTACATACTGATTCAGTGACTATCAGAATAATATTTCCTGACTCAGGCAGGATGTCTGGTTTATCATTGGGCTAAAAAGGTTATAATTTAGAAATGGAACTTTTAAACATACCATACATTCATGTAAGCACTATTGTTCTACAATACACTGATTGAATATACTCTACTAATCAGATAATAGATCCCAATATGCACTGTACCACTGAATTGCAAAACCATTGTAAAATGATAGCCAAAAATTCAACCACACTTGGAAATATTTTATTAAGCATATGCCTTCTCATTTGCATATTTCCAGAAACTGTAATGACAACTGTATGCACACCATCTACTTTTGTAGCATTAAAAAACACTGTTCAAGTCTGAATTTGTTTGTTGTTATTTCCTAACCCCGTTTGAGATAAACACAGGGTCTGGTACTAAATGTATTCAATTTCCATTTAAAAACTTGTGTTTTCTTTAATAGAAGCTTTATCACTAGAAGGATGAAATACAACAGAGTGAAGTGATACTTGATATTCCGTGCTTACTCAAGAATGGAAGTCACTGCACAATTTTATTACCCCATAAATTGATTATGTTCTCCCTTATTAATAAATACCAAATAGGCATTTTCGAAAAAAAAGATTGATACTGTATCTTGTCAAAAGATCATTCTAACTTCAGAAGCAGATACAATATTATCTGTAGCCATAACTTAGATTGATATGGATATGTATATAATATGTCATGGCTGTGTCCATGTACCCACCTATGCAACCATGTGGCTAAAGTTGGAGAAATCATGGACTCTGACCTTTGTCACACACACAGCAGGAAACCTACATACACCTAGGTAGACTTCCTTTATGCATGAGTAATCATAAAGCTGTTGTGCAAAATATACATTGTAATCTGATCAGAAAACAAAATAATTATAAACAAAGAAAATTAAATGACTACAAAGTCCAAAAGGGTACTAATCATTGACAGAAATACATTCATGGAAAAGGTGCATCCACAGGACTAAAAACATGTTTAGCTAAGTGAAAGGTAATTTTCATGCTAACTTCATTAATTTGTACTATGCATTCTAATAAGACAAATAATAATCCAAGTGAGTTAAAAAAAAATTTAGATACTATTTCAATGCAAGTGGTGATAAAAAGGTGAAGCTATGGTGATAATAAAGACACATAGAGAAAGCCAGTGTGTAAAAAGTTGAGTAGCCCTGGTTAGGTATGTGAATAGCTATGGAACACACTACATTGGCTAATTAGTAGATCATTTAGAAGCACCCTTCTTGTGGGATTCTGCCATAACTTAGGGTAGGGTGGTTGGGGTGGGAGGAAGGTGAAGGATGTGGTTACAAGCGAGGAAGCCCCAAGGGGAAAACCCATGGTCACTGGAGGGGAATGCCAGCTGGGCGAGATTTCAATCACGTGACAACCATGGGCCAACCGTGTGCCAACCATCTCGGAATTGTTATTGATAGTGGTGGTTGGGGGGGGGGG
>OZ017787.1:14556871-14776871 GCA_963969325.1 Lycopodina hypogea
GGGCGGTCTGTGAAGGGTGTAAGTGCTGCGTGACCATGGATTTTAATATAATTGTGGTAAACTATACCACTCCAGTATTATGATTATACCACCCAAGGATGATGCTTAATGACGTCATTGATTATGCATTCATTACCAGTATATTGTATGTATATAAAACATTGCCATTGTCTTTGTCTTTGTTCTTCCACGTGTTCTTGCACTCATCCGGCTGTAATACTTGTTGTTGTCGTCTTGCAATGAGAGGTTCTGTTAACTTTTATAAGTGAGTATTAAGCGTGTGCATTTATTAACTGGCAATCAATAAAGCCAGTATTAAGATATCACATAAGATACAACATTGGCGATGAGTTGTAAATGGCTACTCACGGGACAGTCTCCCAGTATCAACAGAGCAAAGAAACCTGGACGACTTACGTTGAAAGGTTGAATCACTATTTCATAGCGTTTGACGTCTCTGACGAAGGCAAGAAGCGTTCCATTCTACTCTCAACTTGTGGTTCCTCCACCTACAAGCTCATACGAAGCCTAGTGGAAGTAGGATAACTGGCAACTACGCCTTACTCCGAAATCATGAAGCTGGTAGCGGGATATTACCAGCCGATTCCCTCGGAGATTGTTCAAAGGTATAAATTTAATACCAGAGTCCGAGCCTCAGGAGAGTTGATAGCTACCTACGTAGCTGCTTTGCGTGAGCTCTCAAAGTATTGTAATTACGGAGACAAGCTCCATGAGATGCTACGTGACCGTCTAGTGTGTGGTGTGAATCATGACACCACACAGCGTAAGCTTCTGGCTGAAACTGATCTAATCTATGAGAGAGCTTACACGCTAGCTCAAGTGATTGAGGCACCCGAGAGATATACCCTCAACCTCAAGGGCAGCAAAAATAGCAGTGCTCCATTGTTGTCATTGCCAGGAGTCAATTACTCCTAAACATTTAAACATTCTAAAGGCAAGATTCCTACCAAGAGAGGAAACCCAACCAGCTACAGGTATGGAGGTCCACATTTAGCTCCTGCCTGCAAGTTTATCAACTCTGAGTGCAAATTCTGCAAGAAAAAAGGTCATATTGCTAGAGTGTGCAGGAATGCCCAGCAAGAATCTAAAATTGGCAAGAAAACTAATTTTGTGCTACAGGATATGCCTGAAGACCAGTGTACTGACCATATGCACAGTCTCTGCATTCTCAGGGATCAAGCAAGTGATCCACTGCATGTGCAAGTTGCCTTGAATACTGTTCAAGTTAAGATGTTGTTGGACACTGGTGCATCCATTTCCCTGATCAACCTTCCGACTTATCAGATGCTTCAACAGCACAAGGTGGTCGCTCCTCTACAAAACTCCTCTAGTCAGCTAAAGACATATACAGGTCAGCCAATCCGTGTTCTTGGTATGCTACCAGTGCAAGCGGAATACATGGGAAAATGAGTTGATGTGTGTGTTCATGTGGTTGAAGGGGATGGACCTAATTTGATGGGTAGAGATTGGCTATCTCTGCTTGAGGTTAATTTGGGGGAAGTGAATCTTTTGAAGAATGATTGTTTACTCCAGACAGCACTTGATAAACATTGTTTAGTATTTAATGATGAATTGGGTTGCATAAAAGACATGAAGGTGAAGTTACTAATTGATTCTACTGCCAAGCCTAAGTTTTTCAAGCCACGCAGTGTTCCATTCACACTAAGAGATAAGGTGGAAACTGAGCTCCAGAGGCTAGAAAGCCTTGGTATTATTTCTCCTGTGAAATTTTCAAAATGGGCTGCGCCCATAGTTTCTGTGGTTAAGAAGAATGGTACTGTACATATATGTGGGGACTACAAGGTCACTGCTAATAGGGCTACTCTCACAGAGTCCTATCCACTTCCACTAGTGGATGAGTTAATGACAGACGTTGCTGGAGGTAAATACTTTACCAAACTTGATTTATCCCAAGCTTATCTACAGTTGCCCCTTGATCATGAATCCTCTGAATTATTGACAATTAATACCCACAAGGGATTGTTCAAGTACAACAGGTTACTATTTGGTGTGTCTAGTGCACCAGCAATATTTCAGCGCAGCATGGAGACCCTCTTACGGGGCTTGAATGGTGTGTCCGTTTACTTTGATGACATCCTAATTACAGGATCCACACATGAGAACCATTTGCATAATCTTGCTGCTGTACTGGAACAAATTGAACAGGCAGGCCTAAAACTTAATCACTCTAAATGCTTCTTTTTACAACCCAGATTAGAGTATTTGGGACATGTCATTGATGAAGCTGGTAGACATCCTACTGAGGATAAAATTAGAGCCATTAAGGAGGCACCAGCTCCTACTAACATTACTGAGCTTCATTCTTTTCTTGGAATGATTACCTACTACAGTAAATTCATACCTAACATGTCCACAAAGCTAACACACTTATATGCACTGTTGGCAAAGAAGAAGAGGTGGTCATTGCACACCAAGGAGCAGGCTGCTTTTCAGTTAGCAAAACAAGCTCTTCATTCAGATGCAGTCCTTGTACATTTCGATAGTTCAAAGCCTTTAATCCTTGCATGTGATGCTTCACAGTATGGCATTGGTGCTGTTTTGTCTCATATATTTGAAGATGGATGAGAAAAACCCATTGCATACACTTCTTGAACTCTGAACCCTGCTGAGAAAAGATATTTACAGCTGGAAAAAGAAGGTCTAGCTATTGTCTCAGGGATTAAGAAATTTCACAATTTCCTGTATGGTAGACATTTTATTATCGAGTCTGACCACCGTCCATTATCCTTCCTGTTAAATGAAACCAAAGGAATTCCCCAAATGGCATTTTCTTGCATACAGAGATGGGCAATTACACTCTCTGCTTATAATTACACTATCTGTTACAAGAAAGGCAAAACACTGTGCAATGCAGATGCATTAAGCAGGCTCCCATGGCCAGTCACCACAGCCACTCATGATACATGCACAGAATTGGTTAACCTTGTACAACACATGTCCTCCACTTGTGTTTCAGCATTGCATATTGAGGACTGGACCACAAAGGATCCTCTACTCTCCAAGGTGCCGAGATTTATTCAGCTTGGTTGGCCAAACAATGTCACAGAAGTTCCATGCAAGCCTTACTTCTCTAGGAAAGGTGAACTAAGTGTGTTGGATGGTTGTATCTTATAGGGTACTCGTGTAGTGATTCCACCACCTGGTAGGCAGCCCCTACTTAAGGAATTACACCAAGTTCACCCAGGGGTTACAAAAAGAAAGCACTAGCACACAGTTACATTTAGTGGCCTAACATGGACACTGATATTGAAACCCTGGTGAAAACTTGTACTGAGTGTCAAGAATCTCGACCCTAACCACCTACTGCTCTGCTCCACCCATGGGAGTGGCCGGTAAATCCGTGGAGCCGCCTCCACATTGATTTTGCAGGTCCTTATTTGGGACACATGTTTCTTGTACTGGTGGATGCCCATTCTAATGGATGGATGTGAGACTCATGCATTCTATTAAAGCCCATAGCATGATTGAACAATTCAGAATGATATTTGCTACACATGGCATACCACAGAAAATTGTTTCTGATAATGGTCCTACATTTACTAGTCAAGAGTTTAAAACTTTCATGACTCAGAATGGAGTTCTCCACACCATATCTGCTCCATATCATCCGTCTACAAATGGACTCGCAGAACGAGCTCTCCAGACTTTCAAGCAAGCTCTGAAATGCATCCAAGGCAGTTCAATTCAGGAAAAACTTTCTAAGTTTCTCTTCCAGTACCAGATAACCCCTCACACTACGACGGGGATTGCACCTGCTGAACTCCTCAAGGGATGATGACTTCGCTCTCACCTGGATTTGCTTTTTCCTACAGTTTCACAGAAAGTTGAGAGTAAGCAACTGAAATAAAAGGAGAAACACGATTCAACAAAACCAGTGCGTATATTTTCTTTTGGAGATCTTGTATATGTAGAGGATTTCACAGCCTCACCACAAAAATGGATTCCAGGGAAGATTGTTGAAGTTACTGGACCTCTCTCTTATTGCATTGAGCTTTTCTAGGGCAGTACAGTTTGAAGACATGTTGATAATATGATTCAGTGATGTCTAACCGATGTTCCCGCTTCACCTGCCGTCCTGGCTCTGACTCAAGTTTCCGTTCAACCAGTGGATCCACTTGCACTTCCAGATCTCCCATCAAGCCTGGATCTGACTCAGAGTCAACCAGTTCCTCCACTTGATCCCCCACCTTCTTGTACTCCAATGCCTCCAAGACGTTCTACCCGTGCCCGGCAGAAACCTGCGAGGTTCAAAGCATGATCATTGTCATTCTCATTCCCTTAATACAATCCTTAATGAGGGGGAGTGTGGTAAACTATACCACTCCAGTATAATGATTATACCACTCAAGGATGATGCTTAATGACGTCATTGATTATGCATTCATTACCAGTATATTGTATGTATATAAAACATTGCAATTTTTTTTTGTCTTTGTTCTTCCACGTGTTCTTGCACTTCATCCGGCTGCAATACTTTTTGTCATCTTGAAATGAAAGGTTCTGTTAACTTTTATAAGTGAGTATTAAGCATGTGGATTTATTAACTGGCTATCAATAAAGCCAGTATTAAGATATCACATAAGATACTACATACATGGATTTTAGTGTACAATTTATCTCCTTTTCAATTGTGAAGCATTTTATAGATAAATTTAGCTTCCTTGGAGTGTTTGTTGCCTCTATGATTGCTTAGGTGCCTCTTTCTGGAATACATAATTCTGGCAAGGACAGCAGTCTATTTTAATCCATTACCTTTAAGTAAGAGCTGGCGTTGGGATTGACAGAAAGCTTAGAACTAAGGGGTATATGGAAGTTGCTGTGTTTATTGGCTATTAGTATAATAATTTGTATAACTAGTGGAATACCAACCTTAATGGTTAAAAAAAAAAAAAAAAAAAAAAAAAAAAAAAAAAAAAAAAAATTCTTAAATGGGTGAGGAGGGGGGAAGGGAATTTTGTGGGACTTTTTAAATTTAAATTTATATATATAATGGAATAAAAAATCAATGTATATATGTATATGCAAGTGCGTGTGTTTATATATATGTATATATGTATATGTATATGTATAGCACATGTATATGTGTACGATATATATATCTATATTTATATATATGTATATCTATATATCTATATATATGTATATATACATATTTTTATTCAATTGGTCCAAGGTTCTGTGAAGATATGCTACGAACACAAACTGACTGGCACACAGACACACACTTTGTGAATTCTAGCAAGATATATTTTTATTTAATTAGTTGCAATAAAGATTAATATAATTCCAGATAATATAATTGTCTTGAATTCTAAAGATTTGGTGAAAAAGTGTTATGACGTTTATTATTTTAATGATTTTGTGCCAGACCAAGAATGCAGAAGGAAGTTTTGATGCAATCAGATTAAATTATCATTAGATTGTAGTTATTTCACAAGAATTTACCGGCTCTATCGCCTCCAGACCCCAGTGTCTAACCATAAGTGCTAATTCTTGTTTAGCCAACCAATCTATTATTTCATTCAGCCACTGTAAGTTGCTTGTCTTAATATCCTCTTTGACACTGCCCACTATCCTCATAGTAGCAAGCTAAATGCATTAATGCATATTCAAAACGTAGTTAAAAGTTAAGGAAATTCCTGATAAAATGTGGTCTCTCAACAGAATTGTTTATAAATAGTTTATAACAATTGGTTCATTGAAATAAAGACAAGGGGATGTAGTGGATGGCCAGTATTATATTTTCATAGCTATTTGCTAGTGAGATACTTGTTTGTAGATCCCGAAATAGGTCAAAAATGCCAATTTTACTACATTCGCCCTGTATGCAATGAAATATTATAACTCCGAACCCCTACTTTATAGCCTCACACATTATATCACCTTGCAGTACCTATTTATCTCTTTCCTTTATATTAAATTCAATTATAACAGCTGCACACCACAAGGCTCCAAGAATTGAGGTTACTCGCTGACCCTGCTAGTAAACTTTAGCAAGTGCCTTAAAATTATATCCCACTCTACTACATCCTTGTAAACATTTAATTTTCATTTGTGTATGTATAGTTGGTAGAAATTTAATAATATTAGCATTTTTTTGTAATGAGTAGAAGTTAATTGTTTGATTCAATTAGAATAAACTTGTCATAAGAATTTCTAGATTTAGAGTATATGTATTCATTAAACAAAATATTAATAAAGAAATTAGGATAGAAATTGTATAAAAAGTATTTTCAAAATGAAAGGGAACTTAATTTGATATTAAATTTACTTTACAATAAGTGGTCTCTAGTAGATAAAAATAGCACTCTTTATAATACAATACTTTTTTTTAATTTAAAAAGGGCACTTTTATTGATAAAAGGTGCTTTTTTTAACTTAAAATGGTCACTTGAACAAATTTGTTGTGAAGTCAGCTGCCCTCCTTGTCCTTCCACTAAATATGGACTTACCTCTGTGTGCTCAAGAAAGGCTTGGAGAAGTTAAAAGGTAAGTAGCCCAACTGCGGAGTTCCTGTACTCATCTACAATGATGTAAAAATATATCAGGAGTAGTTTGCAACTTTTGGTGATCAAAATAGCGAAATAAAAAGACTGGAAATTTTTGGCCAAAATCCCACTCACTTATGATTTAATGTTTAGACTTAAAACCATGTAGAAAGAAGGGAGAAAAAGGAAAAGGGAAAAGATGAAAAAAAAAATCGAAATCATAAAGAGGGAATAAATGCTCAACCATGAAATGGATGAATTTTCACAAGAACAAGATCATCCAATAAAGTGCAATTTAGATTCTGCAAATATGTTAAGTTTGCAGATTGAAACCGACATTTTAAATGGAGACATTTTGTACTATTTTTGGAAGTTGCAGGGACCACTGTGGCAGATGTGTGGTAGCTCTATGCACCAGAAAAGAATGGAAAAGTGAAAAGCAGGAAAACCAACTGCAGAGACCCATATTATTTTTCAATGATGTACAGATAATTTATTCGAATCAGTTTTCAACTTCCAATGGTAAAAAAATATTTTAAAATTGATGACATTTTTGTCCATTTTACAGGTCTACTTTATCTTTTGAGAGAACTTCACACAGAGCCCCTGATTTTTAATATTATTCAGATAAAAACTATTTGTCACCAAAATGTTCAAACATGCAAATATAGAGATACTGTGGGAGGGGTGAGTGTGTGAGCAGAATTGGATTAGCAGTTTAAAGAGTTTCGAGGAGGCTCTATACAACCCTACCCTAACTTGGACCAACTTGCCTAGATCAAGACAAGCCTCACTGAAAGACTGAATGAGGAGAGACACCTGAAACAACTGAAGAAACTACAATCCATGAACTTGAATAAAAAGGAATAAAACAAGTGCCCTCTTTTTATTGACGAATATTTATTCCTTTGAGTAGTTCTTGATGGTCATTCATGGAGATATAGGGGTTAATGGGCTGGGGGAAAGGGGTGGCATGTAGGGGAAATAGCTAGGGCTTGCTTTTCCAAGCAGCTAAATTTTACAAGGAGTAACTAGTGCTATGGATTACACCAAATATTAGGTTGCTTGAATTTTTTGGAACACATGGATGGTCACATAATTAAAATAAATATATGAACTCCTAAAATTTATCCCAATTATGGTAGATGGGGGAGGGAGGGGGGGGGGGGGGGGGGGAGAGCTCTGTAACTCAGTAAAGTGACCACATTGAAATTTTGTGCAAGTATTTCAGTAATGGATTACCAGGGTAGATGATATATCAAGCCAGTTTGGTTTGTATATACACCTGTAGTAGTCTACTAAGTGGCCCATAGACTATGCAATAAATAATACAGAGTATAATATCCACAAGAAGCTGATCTCTGGTGAACTTGTACATCAGTGGGCTGTTTCCAGCTGTACGCATCCCAGTAATCATCACAGATAGCTCATTGAGGTTTCAAGCTTCACAGGCTGAAAAGGTGGCCTAACCTGGTGTTAATTTATTGGGACATTCCAAGAATAATTAACTCATGGTCAGCTGCTTTTTCAGTCCGTGAATGGTGAAACCACCATGCATGTAATCTGGGCCAAGGCCAGTATGCACTTTGTAGACAGATGTGTAAACCTAGGGAGCCTGGTGAAAGGCTGCCAGTTCAGTGACTGTCCCAAAGTTTGGTAGCAGTTGGTATCTATGTTTAATTATTGATATGCAAATGAATTCTCATAGAAGATTATGCCAGGATTGATTAACCATTCTATAAATCTTGAAATTCGTTGCTGCATTCCTTGATGTGTCCTCTGATGGAACATGAACCCCCTCCTCCTCCTCCCTTCCCCCTCTCTCCCCCACAAGTCATCCATGAATGGCAAAAATTGAACATAGCATGTTCTATTACTCACTCCTAAATTTGAATTATAGGTGAAGAGTTTGAGACGTGATAATTGGTCCTAATGAGACTGTGGAATATTGAAGGTATCCCAGTGCCTCTATTCTTCTAGCCTTCAGAGTAGTCCCTGAAACTATCATAGAACTATGAGTTATATTTAATTACAATATTTGAACTCTCTCATCCATGGGTAGATAAGAGGTTGTACACAAATCTGTATGATGGCAGCTCCTGACTGGGTGGATGATCCTTGAGTAGCATTTTGATAAGAATCAAGTCAAGCGATGGTGATAACAAGGACAGGGTACCCTGGCTAGATATCAATATAGATGATGGAGACTGATTGAAGCTTTATAGCATGAATCACTTCTTCGGAAATTATCCTACACCAAAATGTATATAATTTTTACTCATCTGCTTCTCTATTCTCTCTTTTCACTTTGAAATGCCATCACACAAATGGTAGGTGTATGTTTCTCTGGTGATCGCCATCCCAATGATATTTACTAAGATTTTGAGGAACCTACTCTGTGTGACAGAGACACAAGAGTCGGACTAGATGCAAGGGCTGTTGGACAAGCTACTCCCAGCTAGGAAAATGTGTGAATGCAATTTCTTTCTGCTGTCCAAATATCTTGAGGGAATGCTTTAATATATGTGTTGGTTCAGTTCCTTTGGCCCTTGAAATAGCTATTCTCATGCAGTTGAATCCTATGTTGGTAAAGGTCATTACATAAGGGGAATTGATTAGCACTTTACTATGGAAAGGGAATGCATGGCCGAACGAACAGATATTACTCCCACTACTACTTAAAACTGAAAAAAGGGTAACCACCTTAAAAGGTGTGGGGTATGGAAGATTTATAGAGATATGGAAGAAGATTCATTGAAGCTGATCCCAGTAGTAAATTTAGCTTCCTTGGAGTGTTTGTTGTCCCTATGATTGCTCAGGTGCCTTTTACTGGAATAAATAATTATGACAAGTTCATTGCAGATTGAGATTATATTAAAATAGGACTAATTATATAAGCAATACTGAGTTGTGGATTGAATCAATATAGAAGGAAACTTGTGTTTATTAATATTTAATGTTATAATGTAATATGTGTGTATGCTGTTGAAAAAACATCGTGTCAATGTCCACTATTTTATCGTTGTAATACTTCAGTTATATCGTCATCTTCCTTTTGAAGCTGCAGAGTTGAATTAAATAATGCATATGAAATCATGTAACATTGCTATTAATATGAGCACACACCCACTTACCTGAGATGGTGTCTTTTCAGGACCAATGAGGGTCCCTTATATCACAAACCGAATATCATTCATTTGGTAACTTATCTATTACAGTAAGCTTTCATTAGATCACTTAACTGAGCATTTCATTTGATTTTGAAATATACCTAAGAAACACCCTGCCGAGAGAAAGCAACATCATCACTGCACTACTAACACAACCATGGCAGACATGCATACTGGTTCAGGGACTTTCGGAATAATATTTCCAGATTCAGGCATGGCGTCCAGTTTATCATGGGGTCAGAAAAGTTATGAGTAAGAAATGGAAGTTTTAAAAACACCATACCATTATATAAATACTATTATTTTGCAATACGCTGATGGGATATACTCTACCAATCAGATAACTGATCCCAATATGCACTATACCACAGAATTGCAAAACCCTCATAAAATAATATCACCAAATTCTACCCCATTTGAAGTGCTTGATTAGGTATTGCACTTCTCATTTGTATATTGCCAGAAATTGTTTGGGCAACTGTACACATACTTTCTGTGGAGAGGGCCAAAGAATATCTAAATCTAGAGAAGACCCTGAGAGAACAGAATATGCTGCCTTCGATTCCTATCACCTGGATATGGCTGGAATGACAAGGATGAACAAGTTTTTCAGCAAAAAAGTGGAAAACTGACTCAGCAAGAACATTTCATGGGAGCAGAGCAGCTGAAATTGGGGAAAGAAGAGGAAAAATGGAGATAGCTGAACTAGCACTTGAGGGCAGGAAATTCAGAGTAAGAGTGCTCTTGAGACTGCAAAAACACCTGCTTCTGTGACACACCGAGAATGGATGCAGTGCTTCCCTCCTTAGGGATATTTATACTACTACAGCAATATGATTGGGAGTAGGATTATACAATAGTATAGACATCGACCAGATATCGAAAAAAATAAAATTTCAACTAAGTAAGTCATTTGCAATGTTTTGCATTTATGTAAATAGAGGTTGGTATTGTTTTTTTTACCATGAATTCTAATCTGTAATTTATCTTTTATTCACTTCTGAAGCACTTTTATGGATAATTTTGCTTCTCTGGAGTGTTTCCTGCCCCTGTGATTTTTAAAATTCCCTTTTTTTTGAAGATATAATTTTTGCAAGGACAGCAGTCTCTATAAAAATCTATTACCTTCATAGAAGGGCTCTGCTTTGGGATTAACAGAAGGAACTAAAGGATATATGGAAGTTGCTACATGTTAATTGGCTAATAGTATTATAGTTTGTATTACTAGGGGAAATCCCACCCTACAGTTTCAAAGAAATATTATTAAACTGGTGCGTGAAAGGGGGACCACAGTTTTGTGGGACTTTTTAAATGTAAATCTTATATAATGGAATAAAAATCGAAGTATATATGTATATACATGTGTGTATGTATATATATGTACATGTATATATATATATATGTAAATACACATATGTCTAAACACTCCTAAGATTTTTGTAGGAGTCCCACCAAACTTGTATGATTTTCATTCCACACCAGGAGATCCATTGAGGTTCCTTGGTTTTATAAATTGGACCTCAATAGCCTGTTATAGCCTTAGCCCCCATTCTGGGGAGCTTCACTAAATTTGATAGGCTTTCATTTGGGATTGGGACTACCTTGATGGCACACTTGGTTTTCTAAATTGCACTCCATGGCCTACTATAGCCTTAGGCGCCCATTAGAGGTTGTATACTCATCCATCATTGTTGTGAGGAGCTCCACCAAATTTGGTGGACTACCATTGGAGACCAAATGGGCCATCAAGGCACCCTTAGTTATTAAAAAATTTCCTTGTTTTGCTTATTTCTCCCATAGTCCGTCTATGGGGGTAGAAAGAAGGGAGTCATATACTATTATGTCCTGATTGATCGAAGGTTGTTTAGAGGTATCATGTAGTTTAGTGGTTTATTCTAAATAATATAGTAAACAATTTTTGTTCTCTCTTTGCTGCTTTTGAGGGAGAAAGAAGCATGCTGGGAACAATATTTGGAGGGCTCATTTTCTAAAGTTGACAGGTGGCTATATAATCAGAAAAAAAAACAAAAAAAAAAAATTATTCCCATCACACCGAAGGCACAATTTGACTATTGCTTTGCAAAAATCCCACTAAAAATGCATTTAGAATCCAAAGTTGCTCAAATCTGCCGGCAATTTTGTGGTTAAACTATATCTCATATTGTACAGTGTAAATGCAATATACATCTATTGAAATCTCAGTTGCTCAAATCTGCATACAATTTTGTGGTTAACCTCTCTTTCTCATACTGTATAGTATATATGCACTATACATATAGAATCCACAGGTGATCAAGTTTGCAGACAATTTTTGGGGTTAAACTCTCTTTCTCATCCTTATATTTTGCAGTAAATGTTTGTGGTATATATGCTGTATACATATATAGAAACCACAGTTGTTAAAATATGCAGACAATTTTTGGACAATATGAATCCACAACTTCCTTGCAGTGTGAAATTCACAAAATTTGAAGTGATTATCTGTTTTCTTTCTAGAAATTGTACTTCCATTTGTCCTACCCAGTCATTCCTCATCCTGAACATCCACACCTCTACAATGTCCACCAATTTTCACTAAGTTATGAATTTATCGGTACACCAGATTTCTTACATAGGGTGATCTAATTGAGGACTGTCCTGATGAACCATGACATCACCTTTCAGGAAAGAAAAATCCCCCCCTCCCCTTTCAAGATGTGGAGTAGCTAATGGTGTGGGGAATCCTCAGGTCCACCAACTCAAGTTAGGGTTAGGGTTAGCCTGTCCATTCTCTTGTCCACACCCTAACTCATTAATAGCATCCAGATCCCTTATCCATAGGGGCCACTCACTCTCAATAGCTTTGCACCCATATTTTTTCTTGCCTTTTACTGATGAAGTACTGAAACACTGTGGACCTCCAATTTTAACAGGAACAATAATTGCTCCACAGTTATAATTAAAAATTAGAATGGATACTTCAATCCTAAATTCCACTAGCTTATTCCTTAATATTGTTGACCTAATATTGATTTCATACTGACTGAACAATGATTGACTTGACTTCCAAATCCACTAAATTAACACTGGTGGAGAGGGGGGGGGGGAAACAACAATTACCTAGCAGTTGACCACTTGTTCTCGAATCAGCACTTGTCAGGTTGTCGTCATTAAACTGAAAAAATCTCCATTACATAAATGTTCATAGTTATTTAGGATAAATCAGTAAAAGAAACATAGCCCAATGATGGTATCCTTTTAATTTGTCAAAATATGCAAGAGATGACAACTTTTTTAAATCTCCCAGATACAATAATTTGTTCCTTAAAACTTTTTCAGCTCTTTGAAAGGGCACTAGCATGGTTAGTGTATCCCTCTTAACTGTCCTTCAGGAACTACAGTGTAATGCAGGTACACCAAATAACCTTCCTCATAAAAACTTTCTACTGATCCTAACTGCAATGTTATATCTAATCTCCCTGCAGCACTTAAGATTTTACAATGTTCCTGCTGAGGAATAGGTTCCATAGTAGCAATTGTGGTTTCCTTGCAAATGGTTACAGGATGGGTTCTTGGGTTGACAATGCATTCTGAGATCTTTCCCCCCTTCAGGATTAACCTTAACTGTTGAAACCACAGGTGAATTGTTATGATCATCAACACATTTTCCAATAGAAATTTTAATTTCAACAACAGTGTTCTAGCCTCTACTTTTTCAGGCACTAGCTGATTATGGTTCTCCTACATGACAGTTGGAGAAGATCTTGACCTAGTTGCATCATTGGCAATGCATTGAGCAAGTCGTGCATGTGAAGTGAAATCCCTTTGCACCATTGATCTTCATATTAAATCTTGTACCATACAGCTTGAGAGGAACTTATTGACACCTAACAACTTTCATCAGACCAATCATTATTCCTCAGTTCATGCTACAATTCTTGGAAATAAGCAAACAGCACTGTCTCTGCCAAAAAGTTGAATTGCAATGAATTCATCTACACATCATGCAGCAATTATTGTGTTGAAATTTCTCTCTATCTCCATCAGCAAAAGGCACTCTGTGTCCAAATACTCTCTGCTGGTTTATATTATCACTCCTCTATAAATGAAAGAAATAGTTTAAGTGTGTTGCGCTTGTGTATATTTGTTCCCATGTGCAGTTCATGAAGAATGAATGCTAAAATTTCATATATTAATGTGTTTGTCCATTATCTGGCACTTTGTGTGCATAATTTAAAAAGATTTAGGTGCCAGTTACTGTCCTTCTAAGCTGCAGAACTTTACAAAACCGTTCAGAAAAGTGGTTATATTTAAAAAAAAATAGATATCTGGTGAGGTAAGACTGCAGACAGAGGGCTACTCAATATAGGAGAAATTTAATCTTTTCCTGGGAGCCCTTACCATATCAATTATTTTAGCAATTTTCACAAAAGATTGCTTCTCTCTTCCTGGATGACACTTTACCTACAGTACAAAAAGTTTACAAAAATAATTTATTATAATTTGGACTGATAGAGCAACAATTGAGTCTGAAGCAAAGAAGAATGGTTGAAGGTATAGAAATTATTCATTGGCAAGATGAATTGTAGGAAAAGTTATGGGAGTAAAATTCTTTCCAGGAATGACAGATGGAGAGTAAAAAATTGTACTAGGCATCTGGCTGAAATTATTGATTGAATGAACATATTAATCAATGTGGTTTTAGCCAACTTGGTGAGGCACAGAATAGAGTGGCTTGAGTATATATAAAAGCAATAACTTGAGAGCAATGAGTAGTCCCCTCTGCAGCTGGTTAACCTACTAAAATATGATATGTATCTAATGTTTAAGTGTTTCTTCATATCTACCTCATCTGAATTGTATCCAATCACAATTAATCCATGCTCACAATAAATTTAAATTAATTTTAGTTATATTTCCAAAGTGTTATAGCAATTGAAGTGCACATGATTTACTTTCCTTCTGTTCATGAAGTATAAAAATACGTTCAGTTTCCATATTAAAGAAGAGGTTGGGGCAGTGTCAGGGAGATCCACTACTCTCTAAAATCATTATTACAGAAGCACATAACAGTATGCATCAAAAAATTATAATGAATTTAAGAGTAATCCTACACTAATAATGCTGCGTAGAAATATCCTGCAATAAAACACTAGTATGATTCTTAACTTGGGAGTTATGTTATAATTTCAATCTATATTATTCCACTAGAAGATAAATATTAGGGCTAAGTGAACAACTTGGAACCCTTCCAATGACCATTTTACTGAAGTGAGACAAAACATTATAATAATCTTACATAATATATAACACAAATAGAATATTTGTTACTACAAGAGGAAACTGAAATACCTACCTCAGTAATTGCCAATAATAGTATGTCTGTTTATTTTTGATTAATGCTTACCGGTTTGAAGTAGAAACAAAACAATGTATATTTAAAATCAGTGTAACCAGGGGAACTGTCAAAAGCATATCTATATGGCCACACCCCTTTTTGCAATCAAAATATCCAAAAATTGTACTTTGGCCAGAAAAAAAGGAGCTACAGGCCTAACACTTTGGCATGTAGAGACAACTTGACTATGCAAATAACATGGGGTAAGTCCCATCTGGTTATACCTCTTCCCCTCTGTTTAAAAGGAAAAAAATGTTTAAAAAATTACACTTAAAAAAACATTTTGACTTTATTCCATAGTCACTTTCATTTCAGAGGTTCATGATGTCTTCAAATAAGACAATTCAGTGTCTACATTTTTTTTAATGTGGAGTAATGTATAATACTACACTATAATATTATCTTGGGGATATCAGATTTATATCATTATAAAATTTAAAGGAATATTATGATGATACATGATAATTTATGAATTAGACCTGACTTGTGATTCATAAACCAACACCTACACCATTTGTGTAGAGATAAATACTCAACAAATGTACCATCTGTCCTTGAGAAATTACTTCTAGGAGGCATTGTCTTCCACATTTCTCATATATCTTCCACATTTCACATGTCATACAGAATTGAGTATCACAGTAGTGGATAAATCAATTGTAAAATCACTTTGATATCCCCTTATTTAATATGGACTAGGAGTACTTACCATGTAAAGTACATTCTTCACATTGAATATCTGAAACCAGCTACAATATTTTAATGCTCTTCTCAATAAACCAAAGTTCTGGTCTCATGTCATGCCCTTGTATCCCTAGAATGCCCGTAAGAAATAAAAAAATCCTTAGATTTTATTCATACTATACTAATGCTTGAAATATGTCTTCTAAAACTGCTGTAGCTACAATCGCCTAAGTTGCCGAGGTAGTCCAATGGTATAGTGAGCAATTAGCTTGATGCAGAGAATTGATTGTCTATTTAAAAAAAACAAACAAACATGGCCGTCAATCCGATGTTTTGGCACGAATCAACTTTTTAAGCCCCGCCCACCATAATAATCGTAGTCAAAGCAACGCCCTTAGTGCTCCTTATAGTTAAATGTACTTTGCCAGGTGTTGGTAAATCTATCTCTATAGGCTCAATTCTTCATCAGCGGTGCATCAGCGCGTAAATTCACCTAAACCATATAAATTTAGTCACCCTATTCTGAGGTAAGTATTATTTCAATGTTGTAAACTCCTGACAAGATATTGACACTTCCAGCGTGTGATGTGCACTATTTGAGATACTTTCTTCTATTAATTTATTAGGGTATGAACTACTTATGACCACATATATTTTTTAATTGTAAAGTTGAAATGGCCACCAGCTTATCGTAGTCTTAGTGCTTACTATATTTACACATTTGTTCCATACCTCCATATATTTTTTATTGTATTCTCCTCAATTTATCTATGTAATGAAACATTCAGGACTTACAATTTCATGGTGTAATGAATATGAAAATGTTAAGAACATTAATTGAAGAGAGTATTAGGTAATGGTAGCGAGGAATAAGGTTTTGTTAGGAGTAAAGGGGTGTATTTACTTTAAATAGATGGGTTAGTTTTGACTCAATTAAATGAGGAGGGGATAGGCTTGGATGAAAAAAGGAGATGGGGATTATAAGAAATTAATGTAGAACTGTTAAGAAGTATGTAAGGCAATGTTAGATGGTGGAACTTGGGGTTTATATGAGTAAGAATAAAGGTAATGAGGAAAGTGTGTGTTAGCAAAAGGAAAAGAAAGGTGAAATAATTGGATAAAGCAGGGACTACTAGTAGAACTGGTGAGTCTGTTGGTGGTTTGCTAAAAGCTATAATAAGGAGTAGGTATATTACTGTGATGATTATTTTGGAAGCTGTTAAGGGGTAGATTATTTGGGCTTAAATTAATAATGAAATTAATATGGAAGTAGTGCTGTTGGGGTTATAATGATAGGAGGAATTATGGACTCTAGGGCAAATAAGTGGAAACTGTATGCAGTTGGAGTTAGGACAATAAAGTAGGCATAACATGGACCATAAGTATAAGAAATTAACCAGTGTGGAATGGAACTTGGTGTTGTAAAGAGGGATGGGTTATAACAGTAGAAAAGAGGAAAGTAGGTGTTGGTAATAATGGTTTTTGAGGCCATATGGAAAGGTGATGGGGGTGCATGGTTACTGTTAGAAGATTAGTTGGGCTTTAAGTGCGAGAAGTGGGGACTTTAAAATGGGGTAAGTGATAGTAGTAAGCAAATAGGTTAGATCGTAGGTAGGGAACTATATATGTATGGGCAGATAAAAGAGTGGTTATGACCTGTAAAAAGATGCGATAGGCATGGAGGGGTGGGAGTACGGACTGCAAGAATATGGGGTTGGTTTATAAGGAAGGTTTATAAATTCCACAAGGAATGATGGTTATAAATTGATATAAGGGGATTTAGGTCTGTAAGGAATGGTAGAAGCAACTACGAGTAGGGAAATCATGTTGGAGCTGTAAGGGTGGATTAGCATGGGAGTGAAAAAGGCATTGAGGCTTGCTAGGTAGACATGTTGTAGCTGTAAGTAAAGTAGGGTATGTTAAGCATGTGGGTGGGTGCGGTAATGAGATTGAGTTGAATTTTAGTCAAATAGGTGGAATTATGAGTAGGGAGAGTAGATATTGGAAGGATGAAATTGGTGTAGGGGTAGTAAGGAGAGGAAATGGTGTGGACTGGAAGGAATATGTGTTGTCATTACATGGGATGTGGGGCAGAAAATTAAGTAATTGATATTTTGGAGGGATGCAAGAACTATGAAAATATAGGTAGAAACAGAAAGCAGGGGATGTGTTAATATGAAATAGAAGCTGGAGCTATGATTAAGGGTTGAACTATCAATATGGGCAAGGGCAATAAAGGGGTTAAGGAATGGAGCTGAATGTAAGTAAATTAGTAATAAGGGATAAAGGACATGTGGGTGAAGGATATAAGCAGAAATTTAGTGCAGTCTGTCTGTCTGTCATCCAAGAGAGATATCAATGTGTAGGTATCTATTTCAATCAATATTAAATTTGAACACTTGAATCGATAACAGAAATAGCATCATATAATTAGAGGAAAGTAAATTTATCTTATTTTATCGAGTAAAATTATTCTTACAAGCGGCAATATTAATTAACCCAAGTCTTTCAATATCTATTTTTCATTAGAGATTTTAATTCACAAAGAAAATTTATATTCCTGGTTCAGGGGACATGAGAGTCCACACAGTGACTGCTATATGACAGAATTTTTGGTGGAGTGCACATGGATGGGTTAAGAGCATGGAGACTGGTATTATACACCTCTACTAAACTCATCTTGAAACTCAGCCCCAAGCATAATTAGATGTATATATTCAGAATGTTGCTGCTGACATGTGTAATCATGATTCTTTATATTTGCACTCATATACCTGTTTTAACTTTACCATTTGCAGAAGAGTTCTCTTTTACCTTTTTTTTTTTAACCTTATTACTTTCAAGAGCTATATTAATTTACCTTGTTAATACATTTCTGGAAACAACCACTTAAACATAGTAGTTGTTGAGGTATATTACTTGATTATTTTTAAGATTATATTTTAATATTTGTTGTTATAGATGGATCGTAAAAGCCTGAAACGTGAGCATCCCGGGTATGATCAACATGAATCCACACATATTCATGGATCTCTTCCAGAAGAAAGTAGTGGCTCTAATAATGGAAATGATGACGGTAAACGCAAATGTGATGATTCTTTCAGTTTTAGCACTAGTGTGCATTCCACTGCTCATCTCACTCATCCAATGGCAAGGTTAGGAAACCTGATAATATAATAATTAGTTCTAACAATTTGGCTGATTGATGGAAAATGTAGGAATATATTGATAAAATTTACATAAAAATATTTGAAAGATTTTGTAATAACTATCTCACTATATATTAACGTATCGTACCTCTCATGTTACTAATAAGTGCTGACTCTATGACCAGTGAAATAGTTTCACTTAATTGGTTGAACCATATGTAAAACATGTAACTTGACCTTAGGTATGTTTTAGATTAACTGGCACTGCTTTAGATATGTTGTAGGTTGTAATATAGCCCAAAAAGACAGAAATGGCAGTGCACATTGCGCATCTGTGATTGTGTGCGCCCTAGCTTTTCATTCTGAAACATTCCCTGAAATTGAGCTAATGAACTTTTGGAATATTTTTTTGTATAATGTGCAACAATTTCATCTGATCTGAAGAATTCTGTATAGTCTGCTCTGCATGAAAACTACTAACAATTTGACCTGGATACATTAATAAAATTGATGTGATCCTTGAACATTGTCCTAACTCCCACTTATTAGCATCGCTAATTTAGTTAAAGTACACTCCAAGTGACTTGTGACTTTACCTTATCTGATTTATGACTTTGTTTTTGAGAAAATTTTTGCTGATAAAAACCTTTATTCTGATATTCTGATTATCAAATTTGGTTAATAAATGCTACAATTTTATGAGCAAATGTGGTATGGACAGACTTTTATAATCAAACAAGCTAGACTCCTACCTTAGCTCTTGTACTGCTAACAAGAATTAATTTCATTCATTTTGCACCTTCGAAAACTTTCTTATTTTCTTGCCAGGGATGGAACTTGACCAGCCCTCCATCTTCATGAATTATGAGAATTCTGGGATCTTTAAAGAAGAGAGCACTGAACAAAATAATTAGAAGCTAATACTTCATTGAAGGTCCTGTACACCACAGTGTTATCTTCCATCATGGAGACCACATTCATCAGTGTGTTGTAATCTTTTCGCCAAACTCATTTCTGATTACAATCCAATTGCCACAAAATCACAGAGGTACAATAATGTTGACAGAAAGTTCATTGACACTGAGGTTCAGTGCATGTCAAAAAAAAGTGTCATATAACCCAGTTACTCCCCTTGGGGAGCTGAAGTAGTAGTGATCCGAAGTGAAAACCACAAGAAGTGTTAGGCCATTGATCATTCACAAATCATAAACCATTTCACTATGCTGGGTGCCTACTCACTACCTTGCATTGGCGATACTGTAGGTACTTTTCACAGGATTTTTAATATAATCTATCAATCAAGTGCCTTGACCAAGTTAAAATCAAAGACTTATATAAATTTTACACACCATTTCAGGCTGAGAAGGCACTGTACCTATTTATATGTGTACCATTTTGAGTACAATAGAGTGGTATGTTTTCAAAGAACAATTGATAATTCCATAGAAGATGAAAAAGTACATACCAAGTTTCCCATCCTTGATAACTTAATATATGTTGGAAAGACCAATATGAGTATGATATGAATCATAAAAATGTTGTGGAAGCTGCCTCTTCATGTCTCATTGTGTGTAATGAGAGCAACTCGAAAACTGGTGAATCTTTGTTCAATCATTGAGGAAGAGGAATCAGGCCAGATCTTGAGCATCAGTAGATTATGGCAATTTTACAATAAAATGAGTAAAAATGGATTGTAACAGGCATATAAAGAACAGAAACTACATATTAATTCTCCATAATCATAGCTGCATAATGTGGCATTTTTGGAAGTAGACCTTTATTACTGTTTTATTACCGTTATGCCTTGTTTAAGAAAAAGGAAAAAGGGCCAATAGTTAGAGTTAACTATAATTTAAAGACAATATAATTACCTATATCAATGCATGCTGAATATTATACTTTGAAGAAAAATTCCTTCATTTTTGACCATTTAATTCCTGAATTTTACTTTTTCTTGAAGATTATATCTCCTCTTTCACAGTGTTGAGTGGCTATTTCTGGTGGATTATTACTTTCAAGGTGGGGAGCAACTATTTATGAAGGGGGAACAGTTTGAAGAGTAGTTTGCAGTTGGGGCTCCATATTTGATTGGGATCATATTTTACATGACAGTATCGACCTTTTAGTGGAGAATTGTATCCAACATAGTGGATGCCAACCGATGCTAAGGACATACCCTCAATACAGGCTTTCCAAAATCAGACATCTGGGCAACACTTAAATTAATGACATGGTCCATTAGTAAATTTATGCAATTATCTGTGAGTTATTGGCTGTAGAAAAAAGGAAATATTTCTGATGAGGGTGGTTAGTTGGAACATATAATTGTATTAAAATGATTGAGAATACTGTGGTAACTGAAAGTGATATAACTTCTCCAGTACCAAAGCTTGACCTAGGTGTGGGCTTGGATTGCGTAAACACAGTGCAAGCAAGGTCAATAAAACCATGCCCAGTTAGCTTTCTATTTTATTTTTTTTCAATTTCTTCCTTTTGACTCTTGTATGTCCAAGCTTTTGCTATGTGACAGGAAACCAAAAAGCAATAAAAAAATTATAGTAAAATATTTTCACTCTCTCCCTCCTTATGACATGCTCTTTTCTATTGAATTATAAGGTATTATCTGACCTGTATTTTGTCCTGCTTTTCAAAATTAATTTTTTTATTATTAAAAAATATTTGCAAATTTTTCAAATATATTTTGATATATCACTTCAAGTTTCATGCCCATGGAATATTCGTGTTCATGATAGTAAAAGTTCAGTTGGAAAATAATAGAAATAAAAGATTGATTTATTAACCTTCCTTGTCTTTCCTCATATAAATGGTTATATTTTTGTTGAGCTTATTATGATGTTTCACATTTTTCTAAATTTTTCTATATACAACTTTTATTGTTGTTGTCATTGCTTATTTCAGCTTGCTGACTACTAGTCTTCATCATTCCAATGGGAACAATAATGTCCCTTCAACATCTTCTGTTAGTGGTATGGACGTCACTATGCCTCCTTTATCTACAAATAACAGCACTGAGTGCAGTTCATCTCTAAATCTTCAACCAAGTGATGGAGATGCAGCAAGAGTATTCACTGAAAATCCGAGCACCATCATTTCAGTGATTGACCATTTGTCGACTACTCCTAACCTTAGCTCTAGCACTATTCCTGGCTATAGCTCTAGTACAAGCCCTAGTCTTAGTCCTAGCCATACTATAAACGATAGTCCTAGCACTACTTCTAGTTTTAGATATACCCCTTACAATAGCCTTAGCCATAGTTCTATCCCAAATTCTAGCATCACTTCTCTCCCTACTACTGACCCTAGTCCTAGGTCTAGCCCTAGCCCTAGCCCTAGCCCTGGCCCTAGCTCTAGTCCTTGCTATAGCCCTAACGATAGCCAAAGGTTTAGGCGTAGCCTTAGCCCTTACAATAGCCATAACACTAGTTATAGCCCTACCCCTAGCCCTAGCCATAGCCAGAGGTTTAGACTTAGCCTTAGCCCTGACTCTGTCCTTAGTTTTAGATATAGTCCTAGCTCTATTCGTAGTACTACTCCAAGCCCTACTCCCATTCCTAGCCCTATTGAGGTAAATTGGGTAATCTATCAAATATTGAGAAGTCATTAAAAAGGCATACAGTTTTGGGGCAGTGCTGGTAGAGACAACTTGTTACCACCATTCTAGTTATTAATAATATGTTTCTGTGGCAGCTAAACATTCCTTAAATTTTGAAGCCACAGAATTAAGAGCGGTATCAAAGAATGAAAATGAGGCTCTGTATCCACTTATGTGGGTTTAAAATGGGAGTAAAACTTATTTAGTTGTAATAGACAAAAATGACCCAAAGAGCCAATTTAGGCTCATTAATTGGAGAAAATATATTGAAACCCCTATATATATAAATAAATAAATATATATGTATTATATATATATATATATATATAAATGTACATATGTACATATATGTATATATTTATATATATGTATATGTATATACTATACATACATATATATATGTATATGTATACATACATATATATGAATGATATTCTTCACACACTCCCATATTGCAACACTTATATGTTCATGCATGCCCAGTTCAAAGGTGATACTATGTAATGTTTCTACTATACATTGTGAAGAGTTCAATGGCCTTGCTTGTACATCTTTCCTTATCTGCAAATGGCTATGCATGTGCAATAATTTTGATGTTTATGTTTAAATACACATATCTTATGCTACAACATTTGTGTGTTAAGAATTGGGAAGTAATTGATGATGATATTGAACCTGCCAGAGAAAGTGCTAGAGAACATGGAGTTAGTCAAAAATGTAAGAAATCATCATTGAAGTGTTGCACATCACATAACCTTGTCATTATGTCTTTCTAATTAAAAGTATGTCACTTCATAAAGAAATGAATGAAAGTTATTGTTTTCCTTTTATAATTTATAAGCTTCATAATTCCTTTGTTTCCTTAGTGATTAATAATCTTCCCCTGATGGAAATTGGTGAAGGTACATCAGATATCATGTACCAGAAAAAGTAAGTAATTGTTATTACATACTTATCTATATATCATCAGCCAGTCATTTGTTCTGGATATGCATGATTAATATTCAACTTTGATACACCATTCTATTACTAAAATTGACCTGGAAGCACTTATTAATGATGTATTAAAAGTTTGTGAACAAACTCAATGTTGCTATTTGTTTAATACTCTGAATAATCTAACTTAACTGCCTCAGGTTAGACAATAATTGTACAACTGTCCAGCAGCGCAAGTGTAGTAGGTTTCTGTAATGTTTGGTTATCTAAATATAATAGAACTCACACAATAATAGAACCCTCTCAGCTTATTTTATTTCAATTGATCAAAAGTATAATTGTTTAATTTGCTCGATCATAACAACATGCATTAATAGTACGAGACATCCCTTTGAAGCTCTGCTTGCAAAGTAGAGTATTTATCTAATTTAATTTTACCCTCTATTAAGTCAGCAATTGATCATGATTCAATTAATTGAAAAAGAATTCAATACACAAACCATTTCTTGTCTCATGGTGGGGGCATATAATTCTTGAATCAACAGCACAATTGTTCACCTTCGTGCTTTTCTTCCCCTTTTCTGTGCACAATAATTCCCCATTTAACCTGGTAAAGTGATATCTACTCCATGTTCTGGTTAATTGGTTATGTAATTATGCCACCAAAATTTAACCACTATCCACAGAGGGTTTCTGTTTAACAGGAAATTCCATAGTTAATTTTTGTCATTTAGAATTGATTGAACTGTGTGCCACTGAACCGTCCAGAGCGTAAAACTTCCTGAAGGGCTTTTTTATACAGCTGCTCCCATAAATAAGCTTGAAAAAACTTTCTTTGGCCAATTTTGCCTATTACAACCTGAATAACTCTTCTTAAAATTTATAAATCCTATGAGTTGGTGCAGTGCTTTATATAAATTCTTTTGACACCCAACCTGCTTATGTAGCTAAAAAAATGAAGGAAGGTATAGCAGGGACACACACAGGTAAAGAGTTATTTATTAATAACTTAAGGCATGACTTATACACTGGTGAGTGTGATGAAGGCAATTGATAAGCCACAAGACAAATATCATACTCTCAAAACTACCACAGGTAATAATCTACATCACCACATTCCTGTCCACTAAGATAAAACTAAATTATCAATAAGTTAATTGTCAATAATATCCAACTGGTTTGTTTCAATTTCACTAAAATTATTGCTTCCTTATTAAGTGTGGCCGAGGTTGTTGATCCACTTTCGATATGTCAAGATAAGGTAGGTTAGTGTCATCTTGCACAGCTTCATCTTGTTCAGCTTCATTACCTAATTGTGTTGGAGTTGACCCGAGATAAGGACTTCACTGGCAAAGGATTGAGATGATTTGCATGTGAATGCCAAACTACTCCATGGTCTACTTTATCCAAGATGTAAGTAGACCAACTCTCTGCACCACAACTCCAGGTGAATACTTACTACCTCGCCTGTAATTCTTCACCATTACCTCTTGATCTACGAAAAAGTCTGTAGTCTTTGCTCAATTTTCATGTGGTTGCTTCTGAGCTGCTTGTTTGCTGACCTATCATATTGTAATTTGGTTCATAGGTTACATCCTATGAACAATTTTCAAGGTGGTTCTCGAGTTAAAGCATGTGACATAATTCTGTACATGAGCAAGAAATTATCCAATGGTAGATCTAAACAGCAACTTTCTCTTTTCATCAAGGATTGCTAGCTTAAATGTACTAACCAACCTCTTGGCTTGACCATTTGATGAGGGATGATAAGGAGAAGATCTGATGTGTTTTACCCCATTTTGCTTCAGGAACTGACTGAACTTCTTTGATATAAATTGTGGGCTGTTGTTAGACACTAATTGTTCTGGTATCCATATCTCAAAAACAATCCCCTGAGGACTTTGTAACCTTGGCAGCTTTAGTTTAGAAATGTATTGAACTTCTAGTCATTTTGAATGAGCATCTACTGCAATAAGATAGGAATCTTCCATAAATGGACCAGAACCAGGAATCTAAGAGTGCCACTGAAGTTTCTAGTTTCACCTTTTGACATGGCTGACAACATTTTACCATTTCCTGGATATCTTGGACTATGTGTGTCCATTATATATAACTTTGGCTGAATTCTTCACCTTCTAGAAGCCAGGAAAGCTTAAGTGGTGCTCCTATAGCCCTTTCTGTTTTGGTGTGATATAACTACTCTCACACCTCTCAGTACATACTGTATATCCAATTAGAGTTCAGTTCTGACTTCCCAGTGAGGTTGAAAGTCAACCATATTTCACAAAGGCTTATAATAGGTTTGTATTGGTTCCTTTTCTAACCAGGATAGATAGATGGGTGCATTGTAGATTTGTCTGATGTTAAAGGGGGATACCATGATGGATGTTTCTATTTGTGGTTTTGATTGATGTTGCATCCTTGACAGGCTATCTACATTGCAGTGTAGAGATGTTGGCTTAAAAATATCATACTGATAAACAGAAAGTAAGAAAGACCATCTTAGCATTCTAGCAGCAGCCAGAGAAGGAATACCTGTCTTTGGTCCTAAGATAGGCAAGTGGGGCATATGATCAGTTATCAATGTAAATTTCTTTCCATATAGGTATTTTCAGAATTTATTTATCCCAAATACAAGTGCTAGAGTCTCCTTTTCGATTTGGGCACAATTCTTTAACATTGACACAGTGATTTGTATTCATAAGCAATGGGGTTTTCAGTGCCATCTTTCCACGAATGTGACAAAACAGCACCCAACCCATAAGAGGAGGCATTAGCTGTTTAACAAAGTGGTAAATTTTGGTCATAATTTATTACAACTTTTGATGAAATTATGGCTTCTATAGGAGCTTTAAATGCTGCAGCACAAGCAGCTCTCTATTTCATTTCTGCCTTTTATTTGAACAAATTATTCAATGGATTAAGTTTATATGTCATATGTCTTAAGCACTTGCTTTAGTAATTGAATAATCCAAGAAAACCATTTAATTTTATTATATTCTGTGATGAACGAACCTCATTAATATCTTTAACTTTGCTTTGGGTAGCATGCTGACCTTGTGTATCCACTAAATGACTTAGATATTTACCCAAGATTTCAAAAAATCTGCACTTTAAAAGTTTAAATTCAAAGCCAAAGTCCTTTAACTTTTGGAAAACTGCATGCAATTTATGAAGATGTTGAGTATCATCTCTACCAGTCACTAAAATATCATGTAAGTATGATACTACATTAGGAATTTTACTTGACACTGTTTCTATCAATGTTTAAATATAGCTTGGGAAGGAGTTACATAATTAGGTAAATGTTCATACATATGTAAAGCTTTAGGAGCACTTACAGTAACATACCCGGAGGAAACACCATCCAAAAGGATTAGAGTGTAGGCCTGAGAAAGATACAATGTAATAAATTTCTTTTCACCAGCTAGTATAGTGAATTGTCCTTCAGGAAGTTGTAGTTAGTGTTGGTTAATGTTCATACATAATAGGGTTAATGGTAAGTTTATGGTGTCAACAAATTCAAGATTTTTCATCTTTCTTAAGCACAGCAACTGTAGGTTTAGCCCACTCAAGAGTGCCTCACTTTATCAATGTTATTTTCAGCTTCTACCAAACAAGTTTACACCTGACAGCATTTCAAATAGCAAAGGGACCGTCTGTGGTGGAAAAAATTTTAAATTTGGAGAAACTATCAAATCTAAAGTAGCTGCAAAATTTTTAACTATTCCCAATGTATCTAGAAATATATCAGAATATTCTTTCTTCAAGTCTTGTAACTGAGTTTAATTCTGAACTATTGATGCTTGGCTATTGAGAGGTAAATCTTTCAATTAATCCCTGGAAAGCAAACTATGAATAAATGTCCACAGCAAATGATCACATTTGCAAATCCTTTCATATGGAATAGTAACTCACTAATAAACTAACCAAACATCTAATAAAGAACAAATTATATACATGCATACATATCGATTTATACTTATAAATAAAACTTCTCACTTTCCACTTGAAAGTAATAAATACAATTTGCAAAAAAATAAGATGATAAAATAATGAAGGAGAAAGGAAAAAATCAATAATTGGCAGAAGGTGGGGCTAGGGCTAACACACATCCTAACCATTCTATACTTTTTAGAGCTACTTAATGGAAGATTGGGATTTTTCCCCACCAGGGATGCCACTTTTGTTAAAAAAAATGTGGTAAAAATAAGTTGAATTGACCTCATCATTCCCAGAAATTATGGGAAGATCTGACCAATGGACTAAGAGAATTTTTAGTCTTCAGGCTGATAATTACAATAAACCACCTTGATGTTTGTAGGGTGGGAGCAAGTAGATTCTTTAATATTCCATAGGTTTTGCTTCCAATACAGGTAAGTAGAATTTCTGATTTTTTTTGGCTGCTGTAATATCACCAGCAGCAATATAGGCCTTCAGCCTCTAAAGGAGGGTGGAAATGTGCTCAACTTGAACAAAAAATTCTGGAATCTGTCCTGTGCCACTGCTGCCATTATGAGTTTTTGCAGAATCTATGCTGCATAATTGTAGGTAATAGTAAGTTTATCCTTTTTGTCCATTGTGGTGTTAGGTCATCTAAATATAATAGAACTTACACACACTACTAGCAACCATCTCAGCCTATTGGCTTCTAAAGTATTATTACTTATCTAACTCAATCATAACAATACACACTAACAGTATAAGCAATGAATATTATACAGGTGACTGTTATACAGGAAATCATTAAAGTACAAGACAATCATTATGCTTTTTTAAACCAGCACCAGTAATAATCAAGTTCACTACAGTTTCCATATGCAACACCTCATGTAGGAAGATATATATAGGATAGAGTTTCGCCTTACACTTAATTATATAGCTGTGATGAATTTGTAAAAAAAAACAGAGTTAAGTGACAAATATACAACTAAATGGTGCATCAAGAAAAATGAGAACATTTGCTTTTTTGGTGGTTTGATATACAAGTCCAAGATCCTTTATATCAGTTGTCTATTAGCATTTGTAAACTGCTTTTTCATAAAAGCAATGCAGTGCAACCAACTCATAACAACCTGTCTACTTCAGAGAACATGGAAACAACAATGGAAATTATTTACTTTTTAAAAGATTCCTTTTGAAATAAATTTCAAGCACCTTTTAAAAAATTGTTTTGTCTATAGTAGAATTTTGTTTATAAGGGAATATTTCCCCTTTAATGTTAAGCTAAGGTGCTTCTTACCTTTGATTATCGAATTATGTGATTGATATTTGTTATCTCTTTATTAAATTAGAAGTAGAGGTGAACAGAGCTACAACAAAGCATACTACACAAATCCTTTCGCCACTCCCCCTCCCCTCCTTGATTCTACTTTTCAAAAAAATCTCATTGCTTGTAGATTTATCTATCCTTAGCCCAGAATAAATGTTATCCCAAATAATTTGCCAAATCATGATCTAAAGAGCATTATTCTATTGACCTGCATATTCCAAATTGAGCCCATTGGTATAGTTAATAGATGGACATGTATACAAACACTTTTTCAGGATTTTTTTTAATGTATAGCTAGTTCAACCACCTTTTTGAAAATGTGTTTAAACAATAACCTCATGCTTAACCTTCAGAATATCCCACTAAATTAGCTTCGGTTTAGATTAAATCTATGGGTATTGAATGCCACCCAAATAGGAGAAACACCAAATTTATATAATCTAGAGTAAATATGCATGCTCAAATGTAATCCCATCTGCCAAGTTTTGGATTGTAGGATCTGAATTATTGATAGATTGTTTTCTTTAAAATGAAAACATGCTTGCTGTGCTCTGTGTTGTAATGGAATGGACCCACCTTATGTTTATGCTATTTCTTTATCCTTCTTTTGATATTGTTCTTTGTGGAAGAGACACTTCTGATGGGTTTATTCCCTTTGGTCTTATTTTTTTGGACTTCTTTCCTTTTTTGGAGAAGAAGCTTCTATTTTAGAGAGGGTATCCCAATGATAGTATGCAAAATGGTGAAGATTCAAGACTCACCATTTCATGTATTCTTTGATTTGTGGACATGCGCATGGACACACTGAGTCCAAATATCCCCTCAGATTTGCCTGGTTTGGTTTCGTTAAAAAATTTGTAGGATTTATAATCTCTATTTTTGATTATATATATATACATATGAGAGAGTATGGTAGTATTCTCTAAGTAGGCATGATCACCCAAAAAATGGTGACCTCATTGAATATTACAACATGAAAGCTTCACTTTCTCCACTATGGCTCAAGCTTAGGCCACAAAACTCCCTACAGTCCATATAAGCTGCATCACAAATTCCAAAATAGTTTGTCATCCAAATCTATAGCTAAGTAGCAAGCGGAAACTCATCAAAATCACCAAATATTCTCCATCTTTCCACTTATAACTTTTTTCTTTTATTTTTAGGGCTAGAGCCTAGCTGGTTCAGCAAATCATACAATAGTTTTACTAACAGCATATCATTTCTGGGGACTAGGTCCACTACCACTTCATTTGCTACATCATGCTAACAAACTACCGAAGTATATCCCGGATTAATAGCTGCAGTGTAAGTTGAAGCCACCATTTTGACACTACCACTTCATGTACATGCACAATTTCAAACCAGTTCATATGTTAGGCTATGAAATCATTAAATAAGAATTTGAATGGGGGTTGGAGTCCAAACTTTGAGATAAAGAAACGCCACTGGAACTACAATTCCAAATATTGAATGTAAGTCAAGTTCTTTAGCTAAATTTGCTACAGCTAGCCATAGTATTGTTACAGCTAGCCATAGCATTGTTACAGCTGGCCATGTATTGTTACAGCTAGCCATAGCATTGTAATAGCTAGTTAACTATTATTTTTTCTGCATTTGGCAGTGAGACTCTCTGAAGCTCTACACTGCTGACAGTAAGCCTCTCTCCCTACAGCTCTCCACTACCAACTGCAGCTTCTACTACTGCTACACTATTACTATAGCCAAAAACTAAAGGAAATAAGTGAAAGTAAAAAATATTTCTTTGATATAAACTGGTAAGTAGGGATGATATGTAAGCAAAAAGTGTAGAAACAAGAAATCTGTGAAAGTGTATTTACAAAATTCCCTACTTCACCAATTCCAATATTACATAATATGTATGATGTGATGCCCCACCTCTTCATTTTGCTTGTAGCTAGCTCATGTAAAATAATTACTCTAAGTTAACAGGAATTTTGCAACAAGGACTGTCACAATCGTGTAGAATTCTAAGGTCACAGGAATTAGTGAAGTAGGGAATTTTGTAACATATGCTGTTGCAGAAATCTTGTTTCTGCACTTTTTGCTGATAAGTTATCCCTACTTATCAGTTATATTTCAAAGAAATATATTTGATATCACTTGTATATATATATATATGTATGTATGTATATATATGTATATATATACACACATATATAGTGCCAAAATATCTATATATCTCTATGTCAAGCAGTAGGAAATTTATAAAAAAAAGGTTATCATGAACATACACATTAAAATTTCATTTATTGAGGCAGTGGGTAGAAATTATATTTAAACATGATCTAGTTCAAAGGGTACCCAGATGTCTGAAAAATTTCTTTTCTCTTGGTGTCTGTGTAAGGAAGAGGTGTGTGAATATGTGTGCATGTATGCATGAGAGTATGCATGTATGTGCACATGTGTGTGTGCATGTGTGTGCATGTGTGTGAATGTGTGTGCATGTGTGTGCATGCATACATGCATGCAAGACAGCAAGATGAAATCTCACCTCAATACCATTAAATTAAGGGGGGACCAAGCAATGAAAACATCAATAGCATGAATATAATCAATTTAAGCTGCAGCACTATGGCAATATCAGAGATTGTTCTTCTTAATCTAAGGAAAACTGGCCTATATCACTATTTTACTGTGGGGTTTAATAATGCCGTCAATTGGTACTGGCGTAATTGTAACTCAACCACAATCACACCTTGGATTGAGTAAGTGTGAAAAAAGTAATCATTCCGCAGCTAGAAGTTATTATAAGTCTCAGAGCATACATATTATTTCGCCACACTATATTACACATACTGCAAGGATGAATGTATAAACAAAGTTTTTGCACTAATGTATAACTATGGACTAATTTTATTAGAAATTTACTTGGTTTAGTAGCCATCTTTAGTTATCTTTCTTTTCTGAAATGATTATTTGTAGTTTTATAATCATATTTACTTGATTAGTTTATTTCATTGGGATATGTTAGCCTCATGTATTTAGTGATACTTTTTTTTATAATTGACTTTTAATCTTTGTCAGGTGTGCAGTTTGCTTTAGTGAATATGAGTTAGGAGAAAAAGTGAGAATGCTGCCCTGTGCTCATGATTATCACCAGAACTGCATCGACCAGTGGTTGAAAGTAAGCTATGGACTGATGACATCCTTATAGAAGTAGTATATTTGAGTTATGAATAGCTTCAAATGTTATATCTTTTGTGATATACCCTGGTTAACTTTCCTTACCAAGTTTTCTGTACTCATGAAATGTTTGTTAGTTCATCATGTGTGGACTGTGATATACGTATTTTAAAGTTTTGACTGGGAAGCTCAAATAAACAGAGGTTGCAGATTAAATATCAGATTAGGCCATAAATTATGTATTGTAATTTAATGTTGATATAATGGATATAAGTTTAGTGAGTGATAGTTGAATTAACCGCAAACTGCAATGGTGCCTATATATGGGAGTTCCTTAATTCAATTCATAGAATGGGTTAAGAACCTGCAGTAACCAAACCACTAGAGTTTGTTTACCAACCCTACTTCCCATTCTGTATTTTCTAATAGATAATTATGATTTTAAAATTGTTCAATACAATGTGGTATACTGGGATAGGCAAGACTGCGAAATAATTTGAGTCAACTCACATGGATGAACTGTTGAAAATGGTCTTTCTTTTGTCTTTGGCAAACTCTGATCACTTGGGAGGTCCTAATTCCCTGAATTTAAAATAGGTTGCAGCTAATTTGGTCTGGTGATTTGATATTGACACTTTTTGTGATTATTGCTTTTATTTTTGGATAGTGATCATTATAATTATCAGATGCTTCATATTGATTACATATATTATCTTTCTGTAGGACCACAAAACTTGTCCCATATGCAGGGTGGAGATTTGTATTCCTCAAACATTTGCATTCGATTGAATCAGATAGGAATCAACTCTTGATACTAACTGAACTAGTGTATAATCGTGTAGACTAATAACTTATCTTATTCATATAATAATGAACATTTTATATAATCATCATTAAATTTACAGTGATGTTATCATTTAAAAAAAATTTGGTGCTTACCATTTTTTGGGGAGAAAATTTTTTTTGGTCAATTTGATTATGAATTCAACTATATATGCATTGTAATCTTGAATTGACATGCAAAAGAAAGTTTTTCACCCTTAATTTCCCTGGTTAACACTATTTCAATTGTATTTATATTTGATCAATGCTCTTTTGCTTGTCTTTCATATCTCCATTCAGGGTGTGATGACATTCCTGTTGATAATGATGTCATTTGCCCTCAAGTAATTTGTTCCTTCAAATGATTCGGGTTAGGTGTGATGACGAGTGCTGCTTGCATGAATAATTCATTATTCTTTAAATGTAAACCATTAATTTTGCCTCAAAATTTGTTACTATATTATGCTTAATATATTATTGTATATATAGTTTCTTTTGTTTATCTCAGTTCTTCTGTATATGTTGCATTTCCAGTATATATACAAAATAGAATAACTAAAATTAAATAACATTTAATAAAATATAAAATTGGGGGTAAAATTCAACACAAAACTATTTGGCAGTAATGTTAGTATAATAATTTTTGCTGCAATCTATATTTTTACAAAATCATTTTGTCTTTTTCTTCTCAGAACAAAAGTTTATATCATACCATTCTTTTTATTAATTATTTAAACTCACTTGATTCTGGTTAGGAATTTCATTTATATGAATTGAAAGAATGACTGCTTATTAGCCTTTAAATCTTCTTGAGATTTTTCGTCCATTTACCCCTCTCTGTTGACTGCAATATTTTTACTCCATTTCAGTTATCTTCCATTAATTTAATTTACGAAAAAAATTATTAACAAAACATTAAAAAAATTCAAGAACTTTATTTTCTTTGCTACACTTCTAGTGACCACAGCTACCTCAGAAAAAATCTTCTGCTTACTCAAGAGCTAATTCTATAAAAGGATATGTATATACATGGAAAGTCAGACAACACATTAGACAAACAAAAATATTGAATGACTTTTACAAACTGATGTGTCCACCGTTCAAGAAGAAATAAAAATCTTATTCATGAATAAAAAAAAAAATACTCAACATTGCCTGGGACCAGACATGTGGACCATTTAAAAACTAATGTATCGAAAACTACAATAGAAAATTGGACCACAAATATTGAGGAATTTGTTCGAGCTCACATTTCAGAGAATGAGCATCTAGTTCCCTTCCCTCTCCCATCGACCATATAACAGCATTAGGTTAATTTTGTTTCTGTCAACGGCAATCTTGATTCTGCTTCTACAAAATGTAGTTGATGTAACACAAACAAGAACAAAATTACAAGGCATCAATCCACACAAGGTTGCACAAGCTGTTGATGAGCCATTTCTCTCTCTGATTTATTTTAATCATTTTGTCCATGGCTTCTCTTGTCTCCTGTTGAGTGACCAAAAAAAAAGATTGAATCTAACTGAATAAATTTTAAGTCAGCTTAACCATTCCCCCTAGCCAATTTCTTCATTTTTCATTATAAAAAATACTCAAAATCACCCAAAAAATGTTTCAATTTTGTCATGAAATCTATGTTCTCATGAATTATTAAATTTGTGTGCTAAAATATTCCTCATTTGCTTTATAATAAGAATATGATCTGGAATGAAAAGGCAGGCCATCGTATGTATACCTGGAAGCTGGTTAGAATTTGTTCTACCTGTTATTCAGTATCTCTCTCCTCCGCAGTAATTATTGCTGAATTGGACAACCTCACCCTTTTGCAGCCCATGCCCTTCTACCAATGTCTGTCTTCTATGTGGGAATGGAATTTCATTCTCTGATTTACCAACTATTACCACAAGTAGCCTGGAATTTGATTGAATTTCCCAAAGTTATTCTTTACCACACGTGATCATATATGATCACATAAAAAAATTAATAAAAGCTTCAGCAGCTTATACATAAAAATTCGAATAAAAAAATTTAGGCCAACATTCGCCAGCAAGAAAGGATCAAACCTGCATGGTACCATTGCAATCAGTTCAGCCATTTTGCTGTGAAATTTATAACTGTACAGAAAGGAAAAATAGCATGCCTTTGCATAAAAAGCAGTAATATTTTATGCTACCCTTAGTCAAGGATGAACAACTCAAGTGTTATGAAAAACTTACTAACTTATTCAAACTGCATGTGATTTGACTATTGTTTGGAAAAAATCCCACCAAAAATTATTTAGAATTCACAGTTGCTCAAATCCACAGACAATTTTGGTGTAAATTTTGGGGTGACTTGCATTGGTGATCATCTTTTTTATCAAATTGATTTCAATTAAAAGTACTTATTAAAGTTAGGCACTGTTATGCCTGCTCAGCACTTGGATGGGTAAGCATCTGGGGACAGCAGATCTTGTAGGTGGTTTTTTTTCCTTCTTATTTCCCCCCCACCCTCTACTCTCTCTTCTTACTTTACTGCAAAGGGCACAATTTGACTCACCAAATTTGAAAATTCTCAACTCCTCACAAATTTACACCTACTCTTGATAAATATATATGTATATATATAGATATATATGTATATATATGTATGTGTATATATATATATATATATGAGATACTCAATGCAACTTACTTTCTAGTGAGACCACAAATTTTACTTAAAAATCACCACTTCTCATCATTCCTTTTATCTTGTCACACTATTTTCCCAATTAAAATGTAAATATTTTTATTCAATTATAATTAGAAATAATAGTGAAGATTACCACTTCCACATACAGCACCCTTTATGTTATACTTGGCAGTATAATCTTCCCCCCAAACCTTGATATAAGTTTGAAGAAAACTGAACTAAATGATGGTGAAAATTTGATTAACAATCTAAAGTCCTTAATTCCATTTGTCCATTTTTTTTTTGTCGACCACTTATTAACACAGAATAATAGTGTGTGCCACTGATGCTTAACCACTTATCCACTTCATAAAATCTGGAAAAAAAAAAGGCATTTACTTCTTCAAAATTCCTTTGAAATAAATTCTAAGCTCCTTTTCTATTATCAGTCTAAAAAAGAATATTGATAATAAGGGAATATTTCCTCCTACAAAATAATGCTAAAGTGTTCTTAATCCTTTATTCACCTCTTTTGTTGTCAATATTTGTTGTTTCTCTAGTATATTGGAGATAAAGGTGCTCCAAGCTGCCATAGAGCATGTCATTCAAGCCTTTGGGAATGCCCTTTCTACCCCAACTGTTGGAATGTAGCTGCTGATCTAATGCAGGTGCAATGCCTAATTGGTTGTTTTTATCCTTCTGAAGCCCTAAATTAATATGTTCAAAGGAATTAATCAAACTATGGCCTGAAAAAGTGATTTTCTTTCTCCTGGTAACTGTTTAGAGTATGTAGATTTAAAATTGAGCCCATTGGCCCAGTTAGTAGATGGACATACATACCAATACAGAACCTCAAACCTGAGTCAAATGAAATGTAATTAAGTAGGAATCAAACCTGGCACTTACAGCTTAGAAGACCATCAAGACATAGATTTTTTTTTGACACATCAACTTTATATATACTAGTGAAAAACTCACCAAAACCAAGATTTTTGTAGTCCACTTTTGGTAGGCTGTAGCCACAAATATGTCCTCTTCGATGATCTATGTTGTAGACTTAACAAACAAAAGTGAACATATCATACAGTCGAAGTATTTTTCAAAGCACTATTTTTGTCAAATTATGGCCTTAAATAAGGGATGTGGCCAGATGGGATCCCATGCTATATATAGAATAAAGTTATGTCTGCATGCCAAATTTAGGTCTGTGATTCCATTCTCATTCTCTGATAAAAGAAATATTTTTGGCTTTTTTGGAATGCAGAAATGAGTGTAGCCTAATATATAACACAAAAACATTTACTAGTAAGAATAAGCAACTTAAACTGAATGCTTTCAGTGGTAAGGATCCAGCAAAAGGATTATTTAATTAATATTTTGCAAATTTAGAGGGGGGCGGCTAATACTTGCATATGACTGACCATGCACCCATGCAGCTGGAAAAGTAATGCACTTGCTGGATAGAAAGGAGATGGTATATACCATACAACCCCTCTTTCCACAAGGCTGGCTACAGGCCCATTAGTGTCTAATGCCTGAATTCAACTCAAGATAGTACAATATTGATGAGTGTTCTGGAAGCAGTGATGTAAGGATGTAGCATCAGGCACTGATGGGCATCGTGACATAACTTTTATTTAGAAGAAATGTATTTCGGATTGCAGGTACTGGGTGCTAGAAAGATCATCCCTTGTTTCTGTACTTTTTAGAGAAGCATTTAACCATCCCAACATCTCATTTTTTCATTTACTAGTAAATGATTTTTGTGTTATTAATTTCTGTACTTTTTTTGAAAGAATTTTCATTAATTGTTATGAGATATTCATTAGTATTGTACATGTAAACTATTAATCCATCAGTAATCCATGTTTCATTCACAAAAATAATGTTTCATTTCATCTTTGTGGTTATTGTAATACTCACTAAAAGAAACTTTCACACACTGTCATCCCTAATTTTTTAGAAATGGATTTGGACATTATATTTGTAATATTTTTGTCAATGAAATCATACCCATGCAGTTATCTGTCAAGGGAGTGTGGCCTGTACAAGGCTAGTGATATGCTTTTTGGAGATCATGTCTGTGAGAAGTCTGATGAGGAACATGGTGACTTGACTCTTGATTATTGTGTACACTAAAATAGATATATAACATGATCACATTGTCTATGTAGCTTCAATGTTTCAAATGTACTGTATTCTATGCTTAGGAAAGAAAGATGGAAACTGAGAGGATTGCATGAATGAAGAAGTTGCACGCTCTAATTAAAAGATGACCTCACAATATCACACATTCATAAATCATCTGCATAATCGGGATACACTGTTAGCAGAATTATTTCGCTCTTTTTAGGACTCATCAACATGCCGCAATTATGGATATTGCACTTTAGGAAAAAGTACAACAAAATATTCAGCATGTTTAAGCACCTGAATCTTGTTGTACCTTTTATTAAAAATGTTCATGATAGACTCAGACAATCACATTAATTTATTTGATGATAGTTGAGGGATGCTGTATAGGCTTACAAGAAGCTCATTTCTATGCTATTCAACTTATTGAACTTGCTATGTTTTTACTGGACAAGATGACCACGATTGCTGTGGAGCAAAACAAAGATCAATGTCAAATTACAGCAAGCACAGGACTAAAGATAAGAATGTTAGTCTAGTGAGTACTACATAAGCTACATGGGAAATAAGCCAAGAGGTTATAACTGCAACACTAGTGACAGCAGATGGTTGATGCCTTCATGTGATGATTTCTTTTCCATAATCAAGATACACTATTAGCAAGATTGTTTCGCCCTTGTTAGGGCTCATTAGCATGCCACAGTTATGGACATTGCACTTTAGGCAAAAGTACAAGATAGGAATATTAGTGTAGTGAGTACTACATGAGCTAGTTGGGAAATAAGTCAAGTGGTTATAATTGCAACACTAGAGACAGCAAATGGTTGACGCCTTCACATGATAATTTCTTCTTCAGAAGAAAGTTCAATGCTGATAGAGGTATAAGTTATTCTATTCATGTTTGACAGAGTGACCTTCTTTAGCATAGTTTATTCTGACAGGCATCACCACATAACTTTTATTTAGAAGAAATTTATTCAGATTGCAGGTACAGGGTAGTTGAAAGCTCATCCCTTGTTTCCGCACTTTTTAGAAAAGTATTTAGCCATCCCAACATCCCCTTTTATTTTAGTCGGGGGAGCATGCTGCTGACCCACTACACTAATGCCTTCCTTTTTCCAGTCTCTTGACTGTCTAAAGTGTGTGGTTCCACTTCCAGTCTCTCGACTGTCTAAAGTGGGTGGTCGAACTTGCACTTTGTGCAATTATGCAATTAGAGCTTGACATGCAGTGGTAAATTCAACTGATATTACCACATCATAGTGTCTACATGGGTGATTAATATAAATTCCCTTGCAGTATACATACTGATGTGCCCTTCTAGTTAAATCATTGTAATTAGGTGTGCTTACCACCCACCTAGCTGTTTCTTGCTTATAAATATAAATTGGGGTGTCCAACATGTGCAACATGGTTACTATTTCAACTTCTGCACCGCATGCTCCTTGTCTGTCTATTCTGGTCGAGCATATGTACTCATGCACATCTGTGATAGTAAATGAATTATGAAATGAGCAATCTGAACCATGTAGCGTATCTCTATATTTCTTATTTGCACACGCTGGTTCTGAGATCCAGAAATAATGTGTGACAAAGTACAAAACAGGCAGTTCCATCTCCTATATTCTCCTTGTTTGTTTTTTTTGGTCTTGAGGAGGAATGCAAAAGTGGAACCAAAGGTCCCTCTGGTCCTACTCTGTTTGGTGCTACGTACACAAGTCCCAGAGTGGCACAGGTATTATGTTGCCATTCTTCAACCACAGAATAAAAAACATATTCTGGCTGTGAAACATGTGCCAACTCCCTGGGACCGGGTCTATTGTTGTTGGGTGGGTTAGTACTGCACACACTTGTGTTACCTTTGGCATCAGATTATTTTTCATTAGGCTCTGTTTTACTATTACTGATCTTACCACCAGGATTGTCATCCATTGTTGGATGTGGCCATTTACCTGTGCTGGGCTTTTGAACAGGTTTGGCCACATATTGCTTCTTTGGAGCTGGTTTGTCATTCTCAGAAAGAGCATTGAGTTAATGTTTTCTTGTAACAGAACAAACACGCTAATTATGCAAAGGAAGTTCGTTTCGGTACACTTCCCTCAAACTGTTAATTTCCTTCAAACATTTGACATTAACCCTAATAGATTATGGGGCAAAAGCAATCAAGAGAAATCCCGCCAGCGACTTCACTCAGGAAAGTGGAATGTAGGCCATGCCATCGGCAAAGACTTTTTCTGAAAGATCAACAATTGCACAATTCAATGATAGTCCCTGACATATGTGAATGGTCACAGCATATGCCAGAATGAGCGGGAACTGAATGCAATAGGCATAGTAATTCTTCATCACCATGAACTTTCATTGGACCTGCTCAATATCACAAGGATCGCTCAGATGGTAAAAGTATATTGATATGCGGCTTGGCAAGACAGCAAGAACTGTGCTGATGGCACCATTCACCAGCCCAGACTTTATGTCAATGTTTATCTGAGCATCACCCTTGCATCCACTGCCATTTTAAGAATGGCCTCCAGTCCTGCAGTTTTGTTACAGTTGCGATCCAGCTTTTCCAGCTGTTTTGCCATTTGGCAGTGCTCTTTGTCTTTTCCACTTCATCAGTGCATGCTCTGATGTGCTTTTCTGATTCCATGAGACCAAGAATGTCCACGTTGACTTTATCACACTGTTTTCTAGTTGAGAAAAGGCAGACTGGAGTCATTTTCAAACTCTGCAGGTCACCAAATTTTCTGCGATAGTGACATCAATGACCCTCTCCTGAAAGGTTGCAATAGCCTCTTCACTAGGACTGCCACATCTGATGGAATCCAGAATGAAGGAGTATTTCCCATCTTTTTTCTGGTGCTCAGTAATTGTGAGTTCCTCGTACATTACAGATTCTTTTCAAATATTGATGGATGTTGCACATCCCAGTTTGTAGCATAGCTACTTTTTCGAAATCACTTCAAACACGGGATTGCCATTGACTGGTTGAAGTTGGAGCAAATCACCAGCAAAGAGCACGCTACTTGCTCCAAACCAGTCGTCTACTCCAAACAACTCTTCCAGCCTCAAGTGAATGTATGCCAAGTTAAGGCTGGAAGCCATGGATATTTTATCTATGATGAGCACTTTGAAGCTACAAAATGCAGTTTTCATCACCTTCTCAGCAGCTTTAGGCAGTGACCAGTAACCCGTTTCCCTACCTTCATGCTCTATGGGTAACTGAAACAAGCAGTGGATAGTAACACCACCTACATTGAAAGCTGCCGAGCCTGTTGGTGCAGGGATCGCACATTTCATATCCTCTGATGGCCAGAGATCATCAACAAAGGCTTTAATAGCTTCAATGAGAAAGGATTTTCCAGTGCCTCCAACACCACTGACAAACATTCTCAGTGGCTTGATGTGCACTTGCATTTTCCTTCGTCATGCTATTTCTGATGCAGTAGATGACTCTTAACATTGTTAAAGATTCAACTCTAATCAGTATTTACTGCGACCTCTCTTCTAGAGTCAGGTTACTGCTGGCATTGTCATTCATCTCATACATATCCTTCATTGCGGAGTTGGCTTTTCCAAGCAACTCAGGATCATTGTCCTTTTTGATGACCATTCTTGTACATTGTCAGCCTGTCTGGCTTCACTGATGGCTTTGACACTAGTCCTAGCCTTCCTTTTCAGGATCAAAGATCTTGTGATTAACCAGCCGAGTTTACCTAGTTTTGAATATTTTCTCTCTTCCTTGCTATCTTTGCCATACCAATTGTAGTTGGCAACAAATTCATGGAGACACACATCCTCAAGGTCATCTGGCCAGTTTATTTCCTTGAGCTTTTTCATGGCTACCTTGATGTGGTTGACTTCGACCAAGCTGCACTTAACCACTTTGTTTTTGGTAGGCTTGCTGTCAACAATGATGTACAACTCGGGATAAGCTAAAGCTTGTTAGACTCATCAACATAATCCAGCTCGTCAACATTATCCAGAGTTTCCATAGTCTTGTGCATGGGAAGCAGCAGAAAAAACATGTTTCCCTTGAACGCTTTTAGCGAGTTGTACATAGGCACCTTATTGGTGTAAGTACTGAGCCAGACAACAGTTTGGTATGCTTTAGCTTATTGTATCAACTGCCTGTTCAAGCAATCCAACTTTACCTACTTACTGGGTACTTCAACAATTTTCAAACCATTCAGCACACAGCACAGTAGCATATTGTCTTTTCTTATAGCGCCTTTACAGTAGTGGCACATAAAGAAGGATTTGTGCGCAGCTTTGCTGTCATCACTTAAGATTAACTCTTTCAGTGTGGGCCACACTTTAGTTCCAAGATTGTGTTCAAACTTCACCATGCTAACACCTTTTCTTTGAAAGAGCATGCATGTCACAACTACAGCACGGATGCTGATAATAGTCTTGCAAAGCCTTTTTATATAGTGTTATGATTTTGGCTTGAGTTGTCTGAAGCTGATATTCTAAGTTAGGCTTTTCTCAGAGCAGAGTCATCAACTTTAGCACCAGAGAGTTCGTGAGTTGACTGAACCTCATTACTGAAGAGACATTCATTGTTGTCAATCTCATAAGCTCTTAGCAAATGATCAAAGTCAACAGTACTCAATGCAGCATCTAGCTCAGCAGTATGTCTGTGGCTTCTAATAGCATCGTAGAGAGCATGCAGAAAAAACGCAATACATCATAGTGAATGAATGCTGCTCTCAAGATTCTGAGCTTACTGTTGCACTTGTTACCAGTGAAACAGAGTAAACTCTGACCGATATGTTCTACAGAATAGTAGTCCACTATATTACTGTGAGGGCTTTCATCAGCAGTGAGAGAAACTTTGTGGTAGTGGTTATTTGGACAATTTTCATCACACGTGTCCAGAAGTTTAAGCACCTGCTGCATATCAGCCTCAAACCCAGATTTGAACTCTAATATTATAGCAACCTCTTTGTCAATGAGGGGTTTCCACTTGCTACAGCACTTCCATGTATGAGAAATACCATCACTGTGGTCTTCACTGACTTGATTTACTGGCCTACATCTGCTACGCTCATCAATACTCAAGTTATGTGACCTATCAATAAACTGGTAGGTGGATTCTTAAAGGAAGGGCTCGCTGTGAGCACAGTGCAAACCCTCACCAAAGTCAGCCTTTTCAATAATCAACAGTTTGGTGATCAACCTTATTGCCTTCAACAAGGATCCAGCATAGTGCTTAGGCATCTGCAAGGCCCTGTTAACCAATCACTTTGCAGCTATTGAAGACACAGCCCTCTTACGTGTGAGATTGGTCATTTCAGTGGCAATACTTTCATGTTTCTTTTTGAAAGCTTTCTCTAGCAGAGCCATAACCTTTTTGTTGTTGAGTAATTTTTGGCTGACTTCTAGGATGTATTGATGGCATGCATAAGGCTTAGGTTCAGATAATTGATACCTGTGCCTCATGTCAGCACAACACTGGGCTCTGTGTTTGGCATACAATTGTCATGCATACTTAAGAACAGACTTTGCATTCTGTGCATTCCAGGCATGAGAAGCAGCTATTTACTCATCTCTATGTGTACCATAATACAATGCATGAGCTGTTTTTTATAGCTTGCTTGTGTTTTTTGTAGTACTTACTAAAAGCAGCTTTCCTTGCATGCATGTGAGCATTGTGATATTCACTACAGTAAACCCTCCGTCTATGTTGATGAACATCATAATAGTCACAAAATAATCTTTTTTCATCTTTGTGGATATTGTAATACTCACTGAAAGAAAAAGTCCTCTCATTTTTGTGAGCTTCATAATACTCACTAAAAGAAACCTTCCTTTCATCATTATGAGTTTCATAATACTCACTAAAAGAAACCTTCCTCTCATCTTTGTGAGCTTCATATTGTTTACTAAAAAAATCTTCCTCTCATCATTGTGAGCTTCATAATACTCACTAAAAGAAACCTTCCTCTCATCTTTGTGAGCTTCATATTGTTCACTAAAAAAAACCTTCCTCTCATCATTGTGAGTTTCATGATACCCACTAAAAGAAACCTTCCTCTCATCATTGTGAGCTTCATAATACTCACTAAAAGAAACCTTCCTCTCATCTTTGTGAGCTTCATATTGTTCACTAAAAAAACCTTCCTCTCATCATTGTGAGTTTCATAATACTCACTAAAAGAAACCTTCCTTTCATGTTGGTGAGCTTCATAATATGCACCCAATGAAGCCTTCATCTCATGTTTATGAGCTTCATAATATTTACCAAATGAAGCCTTCATTTCATGTTTATGAGCTTCATAATATTCACAAAAAAAGCTTTCATCTCATCTATGTGAGTATTGTAATACATACTAAAATAAGCCAACTGTTGATCTTTATGAACTTCAAAATACTACATTGAAGCTGCCTTTTTTTTTACTGTTATCAGCATAATTTTCATGGGCTTGTAGAGAAAGCTTTTCTTTGTGATCTTGGTAATACTTTTTATTTCGTGCCCTTTTCTTCTGCTTAGCAGTAGGCATATTATACGGTAAACTAATTACAACTTATATTCCACTATTGAATCATTTCTGTCACATTTCACAAGTGTCTCCAACAAAAGTTGAAGAGCTGCTTCAATAGAAAGTAGCTAAACAGGTATCAATATGAAGATAAAAAACAATAGACTCCAACAGAAGTTGAAGAAAAAACTGATGAATAAAGATTCAAGTAACAATAAACTCAGAACCAACATGGCAAGGAGTTCAATAAGCTTAGAGGATGCTCAGTTTTCTCATTAAAATGGCGTCAGACAGTGTAGCATTCTTTCTGGCACCTGCAAAACACATATTTCAGTGCTTGCAGTAGAGCTAAAATCGATAGCAAAGTACATATCTCAATAATAATGCTTTCTGGTGGTCTAAGTATCATAGGTATTCGTACAACGAGCTCAAAGAAAACCTGTCTGAAGAAATAATAATTATTATTATTATTATGATGATGATGATGATGATGATGATGATGATGATGATGATGATGATGATGATGATGATGATGATGATGATGATGATGATGATGATGATGATGATGATGATAATGATGATGATGATGATGATGATGATGATGATGATGATGATGATGATGATGATGATGATGATGATTATGATGATGAATAAGCATAAGAAAGTCCGGTTTTGAGCGATCGCCAGAAATTGACTTCCGCCACAATAGAGATCCCTGGAAAGTTGTCCTAGTCTTCAAATCTGATGTTCCTTGCAGGTGAGTCTTTACATAGAGCTTTCCGAGGTCCAGTTAGTAGAAAATCTATCCTAAGCTTTGCATTGGTGGGTGGAGCTTGATATGCCATCCCTACATAGAGAGAGCTACTGCCCTCTCTGATATGCTAATCAGGTTCAACAATTTAAAGATCTATTCAGTACATCCCCTGGAGTAACTTTTAAAGCTCATCACTACCTTCCTACATCAGGAAATACAGTGCAAATTTCACTTCTGCTTATTCCAGATCATTAACATGAGAACATCAAAAATAGATTCATCACATGCTCAGTGAGAGAATCATCAAGGGGAATAGCATTCGTTGGATGGCTCCAGCGGTATTTTATGAAAAAAGGTTGGGAGAAATATGTTTCTGTATGGATTATCGAGAACTTTACAAAAGGACTACAAGGGACACATCCACTTCCATCACTGGATGAAGTCCAGGATTATTAACAGGCTGAACTATCTTTGTATAGTTGACCTACCCAGTGGATTCTGGAGGATACCTGTACATCCTCAGGATTAAAACTAGATTGCATTGTGGCCAGGACCAGGAATGGGATTGTTCAATGTTCTAGGAATACCATTTGGCTTAACTGGGCACCAAGTTCATTCCAAAGATTGATGGATAAGATACTTAGAAGATTGCTAGTAGTGACCCATTATATCGGCAATGTACTGCTCCATTCACAGATTAGAGAATAGCATTAGGAGCACCTACAATTAATTTTGGAACATTTGCGGTAGGCTGGACTAAGAGGTAGGAAATTCTACATTTGTAGATATACAGTATCTTACTTCGGCCACATATTTTCTGGCACAGGAATGGCTCCTGACCCAAAAAAGATCCTTGATGCTCAAGAATGGCCTAAGCTGACAGATGTTAATGCTGTACATTGATTCTTTGGCCTTGCCTCACACTATTGCCAATATTTATGCAAATTTGCTGGCAGAGTAAGTCCAATGCATGATCTCACCAAGAAATGTGACATCTACAACTGGACCATAGAATGTAAGAATGGTTTTACACCACTCTAGGACACACTAACAACATCACCAGTCTGGGTTTACCCCCAGTTAATCCCTTCTGCAAGTGAATTTATCCTGCAAACAGATGCCAGCAATCTTGAACTTGGTGCTGTCCTTAAACAGGATGGACATGTTGCCGCATATTTAAGCTGCTCATTAACCATATCTAAGCATAATTACAATGTTATAAAGAAGGAATGTTTAGCTGCTGTGTATGCTATGAAGCAATTCTGGCATTACCCATTGAGATGTAAGTTCAAACTGTTCACAGATGATACTCCACTCCAATGGCTATCTGAACAGTAAAAGAAGGGTCTCTTCTGTCATTGGGTACTTGCCAGGCAGGAATATGATTTTCTGATATGTTACAGGAAAGGATTACTAAACTGTAGCACTGATGCTTTCTTTAGCTGATACAGTCCAAGCTCTCCAGTGGACCCATGCAGAGTTGCCACAGTTGAGTCAGTGCAAGGAAAAGAGAGCCTCTATCAAGCCCAATAAAATTATCCTATCTTAAAGCTATTGCATAGGGTACTACAATTACAACATCTTTCACCATGCTGGAGGCAATCACCATTGCAGTGTTATCAGCAACTCGGGTCATAACTCCAGATAGTAGTTGACATTATATGTAGGAAGTATTCTCCCAATCCAGGATCAGATGTTTTATTTGTTCTAGTGTATTCATCAAGCCATCACTGGAGAGCTCTGCACTGCAATAATGACACTTACACATTGGGTTATCACAGGTTTTAAAAGACACCGCTTCGCTAAAAGCAATAAATGTACTGGGTGAGCACGGCTAGGGATGTTGAGAATTATTTTAGATTATGTACACAATGTTAGAAAACTAAATTGCCTATGCCTTTGAGAGCACCATTTACCAATATTCCCATGAATCGACTCAGGGAAATGATATTGGAGGACATTCTTGGAGTACCACTCTCATCCAATAATGACTGATAGTTACTTTTAGTATAAGACTTTCGCCAAGTGGGCAGCTGCTGTTGCACTGCCAGATCAGACAGCTATCTGTAGCATAGGCAGAACTGCATTTATGATTCATTGATGATTTATGTAGTAGCTGAGTAAATTATGTCGTTGTTATGATTCATACTTAGTTAGCCACAGGTGGATAACATTTGAACAGCTGCTTTCCTGTTCTTGTGAAATGAAAAAAGTTTTCCTTATAGCTGTTAAAAGTTGCCCCACACTAGATATCTGCATAATGTTCATCTCAAAGCTATTTTCTGAGTTTGGAGTTCCAAAGAGTCTACACTCAAACCAGAAAGGGATTTAGAAAACACTATTCTTTGTCAGAACCTTGAAACATTTGGAGGAAGTAAAACACGTACTATGGCTTACCACCCCCAATAAGATAGAATGGTGGAGCAGCGTAACCACAAATTTCTCCAGATGCTTCAAGCTTATGTTGATACCCAAGATGGTTGGGAGCATCATCTCCCCTTGATGCTGCATGCTTAATTTTTATGTATATATTTGGTACACAATCACAAATCAGAGACATGCTTCCTACACAAGATTTAATCCAGGCTTACATCAGGCCTTCCTTCAAGAAAAACTTGCATCAATAAGTTATTTTTGGGAATCAGAGGCAACACAAGCAGTACAGTGGCAGAAAACCTCATATGATCTTCGTTCAATCATGCAAGTTTTCAATGTCTGTGATTTTGTTGGGTTATCAATAAGGAAAGTTGGAAAATCAGATCCAAAGTGGGAAGGCAAGTGGAGTCTAAGTAGAGTAGTTAACCTTATGATTCTGGAAATTACAGATGGTGTGAGAACCAAGGTTGTACATGTTAATCACCTTCAACATTTAGTACAGAAAAAAACCTGGAAATGAAAATACAGGAAAGGGAAACAATTTTATTCGAGCAGATTCAGTTCCTTGGGTCTCTCCTCAAGTGGATCACCTTATTTTACCAGCCTCTCCTCCACTTCCAGCATTGCTAAGGAAATCCCCCCAGAAAAAAAAACATCCTCCAGATCCATTGTTGTTTAGAAGCTTGGGACAAGCTTCAAACAGGGAAGGGTATATGTAGGAGAACAGACTGTGGTTGTGATATAATATAAACATTGAAAATAGTCATGTATGGCTCAAGTAAACATTGGTTTTACACAAAGATTGATCATTATGTGATTGATATATGTGACCGAATGGAAAGAAATAACTTTTTACTCTTTAAGACTTGTGTTACAAAAAATTAAGAATTACTTGCAGACTTTCGGTATATGCTTTAATTTATTACCTGCAACCAGATCCAGATACCTATCCAGGAGAGTTTGTGATAATTAAATTAAATATGTATTAGTATAATTTTCGAATTCTGTGTGGACAAAAGTAATTTAGAATCTATCAGAATTATTTCAAATTCAATGTGTATTGTGGACAGGCCTTTAATCGGTGAAATTGTACAAAAGGTTTGCACGACAATGGAACTTTATACCCCAAGCTTGCTCCAAAAATGAAAATCACCAATGAAACATAGCTCCATATTGCACAAAATTTAAGTGACATCATAACATCATTTCAACAGAGAAAACTATTGAAATTAGTGGTAATTTATCTTATGAGTCATATGTCACACTAAAAACACCAAAAATGTTGGTAATTAGAGTATTCTCAAAGATGAAATGATGAATCTGGACATAGAAATGTCAAATGATTCCAAAAATTATTAGAACATCCCAGGTGTAGAGGTGAAGTGATGGGCACCAATTAATCTTGTTAGGGTGGCCTTAACTCAAGTCTGCTGATGCTGAATCGAGCCCTGGGGAAACATTAATCACTTGCCCAATACTCAATGAATTTCCAGATTTCAAGAACCAACAGATTCATGAAGCTCCAGACCTTTTTTGGCATTATTCCTGAAGACATTCACTATCCCTAAGAAAATTGAGCTGTATGTCCCTCAAGCAATTATATAGCATTCCATCAAGCATCAATTGCCATATGGAATAAGAAGTGTAAAAAATATCCCCCTGTGTTGTGCTAGTGCAGCCAGTTTCTGTTGTCTTTTATTTTGTTTGCTCTCGTCAGTACTTTGTCTTTTTGTTTGTTGTTGTGTGTAGCATGGTTTACCAATATAACTGCATTTTCTGGCATGTTTGGTAGCACCTTCCCTCCTCGCTACCCATCATTGTTTACCCATACATATTCCTATATGTAATGTGCATTCACCCATGTCTCGTCTGTATATATAATCATTTTGTTTCTTGTCTAATCTCTTATAGTTCGAAGGTATATATATATTCATCCTTTTATGTTGTGTTTTTCATACACATATCGGTTGTTTTCCAAATTTTTGTATCTAATACCCATCTACCTCAATGTCTTCCATGAACAAATCCTCCATTCATCTGATATCCCTTTCTCCTTCACACAACTCAAGACCATTATCAATGTTTGGTAATTTCGTTGTTTATAAAAACTGTGCACAGTCCGTCATAGAGATTCTTCATAAAATTAGTCAGGATTAATTATAATTCTTGATTTAGTATGACATTTAGTTGGACTAAGTATTTTTTATCTTCAGTCATTGTCTCATAGATTTGCCTAATTGTAGCCTTGGAAATTCCTTTTACTTTTTCTTTTTTTCTCCAATGGTCTGTTCTTTATGAGGGAATTCCCAGTCATCCTTCCTTCTTCAAATTAGATCATCACAGAGGTACGATAAGCTCAGGCTGGTAAGTCAAACATACGTCCCTTCTTGGCTTCTTCCTTACACTCCTTAATGGACCTCCAGAGGTAGAGGGTCCTTGTTGACCCATTACTGTATTTCATGTTATTTAGTGCACATTTTAACACCATAAAATATTTTATTTTATCTTATCACAAAATAAAGCAATGAAAACCATCCAAAGCAACTAACAACAAATAATCACAGAAAATGACAAACATACATAGCAATCAACAGCAATATCATCTAAATGCAAACATTAGCATTAGCGAACAGAATTTTGGAGGATAAAAGGACAACTCAGATTACTATCAGTCAGAAGAATGAGAAGCCTTATAGACATCAGATGCTTTAGAAATGCAAGCTTTCAAACCTTAAAAACACTGCAACCTCCATGTGGTACAACTGTGACAGATTATTGTGGGTGCTTTCTGGCACAGGTATAACTTAAAACTCTTTTGGCAAAGTTAATTAGCTGAAGGTTGCACTACGTAACTTCTGAAATTAATTAATTGCTGACTTCCATGCTCAAGTTAGCGTTAACATAGATTAGTGGTGATAACACTTGCAGTTCAGTTAGTCCAGTGTTTATAAAATAAAATATATGCAAACCACAAGTGTGCATAAGTTGCAAATTTTGCCATTTTATCTACTCAAACTGATATATTAGAGCTAAATATCACCAAATATTTTTTTATTGTCATCTGGAACTGCACTTGCTCGTAGAATTCTCAAGAAATCATAACAAAATTTCCTATGTTCATTTGGTGTGGGGGTGAAATTTAAGGGGGGGGGAGTGAATTGAAACATGATCATGCACCCTTTCCTCTAGAGGTTAATCTAGCCACACAATACAACACTCTGCTTGCACTCCACATTCTCCAGTTAATAGATTCCCTCAAATATATAGACTTCCCTTCATGGAATTGGCTATATGACACAATGATAGAAAACAAATATCTGATGTTCAATTATCTTCTTAAAATTACAGTGCATATGTATGTGTGTAAGCATGCTTCTTCCTAGTCAGATCAGTTTCGTACATGTAACCAACTTAATAGAAAAAAATTAAACTCAATATAAAAGAATTAGACTAAATAAATAATAGATCAACTTGATCTACTCAGGTCCCTAATCAACAGGTATTGAAGAAATTGTGTGTGCATATCTGAGAGTTCTCTATTTAATCTATCAATTTTAAAATCATAATTTTTTTAATTTCATCTGTAACAGAAGTAGAAAATGAACTAGGGGTGTGGGGGAAAAAGGAGGAAGGAATTAAGGGAGGAATAGGTGATGGGGGTGGAGATTAAGGTAGAAAGAATGAAAGAAAGAAGAAGAGAATAAAGGGAGGAAAAGGAAAGGGAAAACATAAATATACTCTTCTTCCAAATTAAAAGTCAATGTGAAAGTGAATAAATAAACATAACAGTAATGAACGATAGATAAGGCCAAGTTACTTCAATTTGCTCTCTGGTGTATAGAGTAGGACCACTTTTAACGCTATTGTAAAGCATCGTATAGCTCATTGCCCATCTGGACCAGCCTCAGGATTTTCAATTCATTTATTAATTGAAAGGATCTTTGGAGAGATCTGTAAAGCTGAATTGTTCTCATATAATTTCCTAAGATCCCTGAGGATCATACAAAGTCCACTTAACACTGATTTGCATCCAGCTGATAGAGTAAATCATTCTTCAACCTGGCCAGTTAGCAAACCACTGTATAGGTCTTCATCTCTTGGGGAAGGCACTCCATCATCACAAAGTGAGGCATCCCTGATATTTCCAACATATCTATGAGTAAATTTATAGTATTCCCATAAGTTGACCATCGTAGAAGACAGAGATTGTTTGCTGGAACATAGAATACACTCAAGGGATGAAATGGTACTGACGTTCTAATAACCCCTCCACAGCACACTGAGTGGCTTTCTCTTAATTGAGTGGGCAGCTACTTGTGCAAAGGGGTAAAATTATTAATGAAGGTGGATCTTTCAGTAGCAGTTACAGTTGTCCCATAACGAAGGCTCTCTATATTCCAATATATAAGCAAGTCTTTAGTCTGACATAGCCAATTTGTAAATTCATAGAATTTTAGGTAGTTTCCAAGTTGTAGAAGACAGACTTTATACTTCTTGTAAGAGCAAAGTTGTATTAAAATGATTGAGAGTACCTAATGACAAAAGAGGCACCAACTATCTAGCACCAAAGATTTCACTTTGTTCAAGTAATGATTAAAAAATAAATATGCAGCTATTCCTTTCACTAACTCATAAAGTTGCACACAAGACTTCCACTAAAATAGGGCTGCATATCCCAAACTTGCTCAACAAAATTAAAAATTTTTATCATAAGCACTAGCACTTTAATTAGTTTATTTAAAAAATTTAAAAAAATTAGATACACATGAACAATAATTGTCATCATTTGCAAATTTATCAATTTCATCTACTCTAACTGAAATACTATGGCTAATAATAACCTAATATATTTTAATGTTACCTGGAACTGCACTTGATATTGTCTTTATTGTAAGTCTTGCCAAAATGTTGAAAAAAAATCTTTATTTTAATTGAAACTGATTATTTGTTTGTTCCCCAGTCTGCTAACTCCTCCTACAATTCTCCAGCAATCATATTCAAATTTCCTGTGTGCACTGGGGGAGAGAGTAGTTGAAACATATCCACATGCATTTTCCTCCAGAGGTCATTTTAGCAACACAATTAAACACTCACTTCAATTCCACATTCTCCAGATATCAGACTCCCATAAATATGCTGACTTCCTCCATGGAGCTGGCAATATAACTAAATAATCAAGTGTTTATGAAATGAGATACATATGACCATAATGTCCATCAGTTGCAAATTCATCCATTTCATCTACTCATAGCTGAATATCACCAAATATATTTTAGTTTACCTGGAACTGCACTTTATATTTCTCCTCATTGCAATGGTTACCGTAAATGTAGACTGACCAAAATCTTAATTTTTATGAAACTCATTGATTATTTGCCAGTCCGCTAACTTCTCCCACTATCTTCAAAAAATCATAACCAAATTTCCAATGTGCATATGTTTCAACTCCCATTCTCTGGATATATTCCCTTAAATATGTTGACTTCCATCCGTGGAATTGGCAATACAAACAATAATTAAAAAAAAAATTTATGATCAATACCCTATTTTAAATTACATGTGTGTATGTTGGTGCAAGTATGCTTCCTCCTACTCAGATAATTTTGTACATGTAATCAACTCAATAGATAACAATTGAACTCAATAAATAACAATTGGAATCAATAAAAAAAAAAAGCAAATCAACTGCAGTCATTGTGTGATATAAATGATGACCCAGGTCCCTAATCAACAGGTAACAAAAAAAATGTGTGTGTGTGTTTGTATGTGTGTGTATGTGTGTGTGTGTGTGTGTGTTCATGTCTGAGTGTTCTTTATTTAACCTACCAATTTTCAAATGCTTACCTAAATTATTCAATTTTTAATGGTGTAATGAAATGTTACTTGGAGAATGCAGAATATCATTAACTACTTCTCCATGCACCTTGACAGGGCTTTTCTGTTACCTGTATATCATTGCTCCATATGTCCTCTTCTCCACATTACCATGCCCTCATTGTCCCACAAAATATGCAATATCAAAAGCATAGAGAGATGATTCTTAAAGGGTACCTGAATTGGAAAAAAAAACTCTTTTTTTTTATTGTCTTATTTTGTTGTCCTTGATGCATAACCTGGTATAAAAAATTTTGGAAATTTTTAGTCCAATATTCAAGAAGTAAACTTAGCATAAAATTTTTATTTCTTGTGGCGGTGTAACTAGTCATGACGTCACGTGGGGGACTGCTGCAGCCAGGACTCAATGGCAGTGATACGCTATTTCAACCAACTTCAACAATTCCTGGGGTCAGGAGGCCCAATTCCACCGGTAGGTCCAAGATTGGTAGCAGCACATTGACATCTAGCGCAATAGCAACTGAAAGAGTTGTGGAGTTGGAAATCTGAAGGAATAAGTAAAGAGATCTGTCCCTTGAGAGAGTGCAATGATTATTCATACCTTCATATCCTATTGATACTGCACCTCAATTCCATCTATCTCTGATTCAGGTAAAGAAAATGAAGATCAAAGACTTTCTGATTTGTCATGTTAAAATATAGCTATTTGAAAAAAATTTTTTAGCTTTGACTACTTTTGATATTGAGCTAGATATTTAATAGCTAGGTATATAGCTACAGAAAATGAGTATCTTGTTATGGTAATACTTGCTAGGTAGCTTACCATTTTGGTGTGGAGCAAGGTATTTCATAGCTAGCTAGCTAGCTATATATAAAACTGTGTAGTTGTTCTTACTACACTAGGTTATAACATTTATAGCTAGTAACTACCCTGGACTACTAACTATAAATGTTTTAACCTAGTGTAATAAGAACAATTATACAATTTGTTATATAGCTAGCTAGCAATAAAATACTTTGAAATCTACTTGGCTACCTAAGTGAACATTCCAAGTTAGGTTTCCATAGCAAGCTCTCTTTTTTCTCTCTCAAAAGCGGCAAAAAGTTTCCCTACCAAAAGAACCTGAAAAAAGATGGTGGAATGGTAAAGGCCATGTGTTTCCAAGCTGAGGGTTGGTGTTTCAATTGAGACTCCCACCTCCACTACCTCAATTAATATTTTTTTAGCAGGAGTCTGAATATACTTTTTTGGTTCTCTTTATTCTCTTCTTTTCTTTTATCCATTTTTCCTTCCATATATATTTTTTTTCTGTCCTTTTTTTTCTCTCCTTTCTCTCTTTATTTCCACGCATTTTTTTCAACTTCTATTTTATTTTCTTATTATTTTTTTCTACCTATCCTTTTTCGCTTCTTTTATATTTTTTCTTCTTTTTTTTATTTATAACTTCTCTCTTTTTATCTTCTCTCCTATTATTCTATCTAATATTTTCTTTATTTCCATCCTTTGCTCCTTCAATCCTTTCTTCTTCCTCTCCCTTTTTTCCCTTATTTTTCCCCCCTCTGTAAAATTACCGGCATCATATCACTCAGTTTATCTTACAATAGTTCAAGATTGTATTGTTTGTTTACTGATTTGTGGATGTTTCTTTCAAAATTTTTTTGGTTCTCGTTTGTTTAATATATTTATTTATTTGTTAGTTATTCACTTAGTCTATTTGTTATTTTGGTTTTAATTCATTCATTGGTTTGTTTTTCGGTTCATTTATTTATTGTTGTGTGTGTATTTGTGTGTATTCGTTGTTTGGTTAAAATTAATTTCCATATGAAAAAAAAAGTGGTGGCATGGTTAAGGCATAGCGGTTTCAACCCCCCCCCTTCTTATCACCTTTTCCCCTTTCTTTCTTTCTTCCTTTTCCCCCCTTTATTATTTTTACCCTTCCTTCTTCCTTCTATCTTCTTCCCTTCTGTATTTTCCCCTAACTTATTTTCGTGCTATTTATATTTCTTTTATTTTTCCTTGTTCACCTGTCCCTCCATCCATATATCTGTCTGTCCGTCTGTCCATCTGTCTATCTGTCTATCTGTCCATCTGTCCGTCTGTCTGTCCATCTGTCTGTCTGTCTGTCTGTCTGTCTGTCTGTCTGTCTGTCTGTCTGTCTGTCTGTCTAGAATGGGCCAGGAGGTCATGGACATCAGCTGGGAGCTGCCGTAGGAAAAGGACCTTGAACAGGATGTGTTCAGAGTCCTCACCAGTGGGTAGACACGTAAGCATCTTGCTGAGGAGTGCAGACCATGTTCCATCACCTTTCCCAGGCCAATCCAGAAGCATCTTGCTCATTTCTAAAGGAGACCTGCTAAATGCGAAAAGGAGGTAGATCTTTTATGGCCTGGTAGCGAGTGCCAGCAGCTAGGGGGTTCCTGATAATGCCAATTACCCTGTCCATAACCTGACCCTAAAGTGCTGGCACACATAGCTATACCTGGTCTGGTCCCAGGTAATGGCAGGAACACCCAGGTTAAATTCTGCTCCAACAGCAATAAACCAGTATTCAATCCTGTCAGATGTGAACTCAGGTCGTTTGAGGGCTACTGTATTGATGGTAGCTACCATCAAGGCATATGCAACAGCCTGAGCTTCAACCATAATGTGAATGAGGAATAACTGTCCATGAAATTAGCAGTGAAAGTAGGGGGAAAGCTCTCTCAGTGAACGTGTTGGTAGGGGTCACCAATGTAGGGAAGCTATAATAAGTCCGCTTCCCAGCTACAGCTTGCTTCCCAGCTACAGCTTGCATCATTGTTGTATCCCTCCCAGACAATAACAGCAAGATGACCATAATGCACATGAAAAAACTGGTAAATCAACAACACCACAAGCAGTGCAGTGGACATTAATTCAACTATATGGTAAAGTCAAGTAAGTTATGTCCAGATTTCTATGTGTTACTTGAGCTGGCACAGATGTGTCTTATGGTTGCACATGCCTTATGGGAGCTCACATATTAAAAGAATACTTGTCTTACAGGAAGGCATGTCTTATGGGAGGATGTCTTTGTGGTATAATTGGTTTTCTATGTGAAAACATGTCTTATGAATCACTTTTCTTACTGGAGCACATGTCCTACATGAGGTTATGTCTTACAGGAGTATGTGTCTAATAGGAGAAAATACCCTACCAGTTTCTATAAGAAAGTTATCTTACAGGAGGATATGGTGTGTGGGAAGGTGTGCATGCACAGCTTAACTATGGGAGTGACATGGACTGGGATCCACAAAATCACTTCTCTTCTTCCTGCTGTGTAAGGCTAAAAATGCCAAAAAGTGGTACTTCTTAAATTACTTAGACCTAAGTAGTTATAGCCACAAACCCATATATATATGAAATTAGTATTGCTATGAGAACATTCTAAGAAGGTCTATAAGGCCACACCATTTCCTGCACTTGTATCAAGCCAAAAAGACCCCTAAAAATGGTACTTTGCAAACAAATTCTTGGTACTACACACCTGAAACTTGCTATTTCATACTCAAGTGGACAGTGGGAGTAACATGGGCAGGATCTCACCTGGCCACACCATTTTCATTGTGCATTTCAAGCTAAAACCTGTTTGTATGCACATGTGTGTATCCACTTTATCAACAAAGCACCATCTAATCTATAAAAATGATAGTTTGTACGTATGTGTGTATGTATGTCCCAATATCATGACCACATGGCAGAATGGATTTTGATGAAACTTTGCAGGCATGTTCCTGGGTACATGGCAAGGTTTATCATGCCAAAGAATCTTGAATGTGACACCTATTGTGGGGGGAAATGGAACTAAAATTTATCATTAAAAAGCCAAAAAAAAAAAACAAACAGGCACATTGGTTTTAGCATAGGCCTTTCAAGCTGAAAGTCAGTGTTCCAAATCTGGAGTAGGTAGATTTTTCCTCTTCATTTCCCCCCTCTTCCTTCTTTCCTTCTTTACTTCCTCATTTCCCATCCCCCTTCTCTCCCTTATTTTTTTCCTTCTTTTTACCCCCTTGTTTTTGCCCTTCTTTTCCATCAAATTCTGACATGCTCAAATAAAAAAAAAAATAAAAAAAAAAAAAAAAAAAAAAAAAGATTTGTAAACTTGTACGTTTGAATAGAGAACATTTTATCATGCTCACATATAATTTCTTTGTTACTTATTGGATTAAAGACCTGAATAGATTATTATTTGTATATTACATTGAATCCAGTAAGTTTCTTATTTATTCAGTAGAAATTTTCATTAATTGAATCGATTAGTTGCATGCAGATATTTTGCCTGAGTAATTGAACATTGAATTATTTATTATTGTGTTATCTGCCATTTCCATTGGAGAAGAACAAAATATTTAAGGCAGGCTGGTCTCTGGAGAATGTGAAGAAACCTTAAGCAGTGTTGTTAGAAGCAATTTTCCCCCTATAGTAGTGATTTTTGGAAATCTATTGAGAGTCAAAAGTTTGAATAGGATATTGCCAAAAAAGTAGTGAATTTTCAGTAGTCATGGATTCCAGACAAAGTTATAATCATAGACAGCAGCCCAGAAGCGGAGAGGAAACCCTTCAAGTTAATTAGGATGATATTCATAAGGCTGCAGAAAGGATCAAGCTCCTTACATGGACAGCTTCATATCAATAGCCACTGTCCTCGCTAAGTACTGTATACCTGAATAAATAGTACTTGAGTGGTTTCAATCATGTTTCATGTTATCATTGGTCCCCAACGTATGAAACTCACTTTTCAGGATAGACATATCCCATAGCAAGGAAAGGTTACCTCTTCTCTTTTCTAATTATTATTTTTTTTATAGCAAAAAAAGATTTTCTATAATTCGGAATCCTAAATAAAAAACTTTGCAAGATAAGATTCCTTGCATAATATGGGTACTTACTCTAGTATCTATAAATGTAAAAAGGTGTGCATGTGCATGCATGCTTGCGTGTGTGTGGGTGCTTGTGTCCTCAATGGACAGTAAAATTATTGACTGAATAGTTATGAAACTTTGCAAACATGATCCTTAGGTACCCACTAAAGCTTTTTATCAAAAAAATATATCATGAGAGTATCACCCTTGTTGGGGAAGAGGAATTTTAATTTACAACAAATTTCAACTTGTGAACATGACAGATCAAGCCAGTGATTTTCCATTCAAATTAAGTCATATTCTATTTCAAAGTTTTCTGAATTCTCTTTTAAGGCTGGTTGTCCTTTTTTAAAAAATTTATAATTACTACTTCTTTTTTTTTATCCATTTTTGACTAACTATTTTGTTTAACCCAATCCTAAACTTATATTTAAAAAAAAAGAAAAAGAAGTCCTATCTTAGATATATTCCAAGTCTATAGTAATATATTCTTCTTCTTTTCAATAGTGGAACTCAATTCTGAAACACCCCTCTCCCCCCACCATGTATACTGAGAAAAATTTCCTTCAGAAACCAGTACTAGGCACAAATACACGGAAAGGATTCAATTACAGGCTTGAGTATGCCTAACCACAAACCAGGGCTGCACACAAATTACATGACAGCATAATAATATGCTGAGATGTGGTTTTTGGGAGAGGGAAGGAAAGTAGATGTCCATACTCTAAAATGGGAACTTGCACAAATTTCTCAATATTTATCCAATCTCCAGTTGTTGTAGGTTTTGATACATTTATTCTTTTAAATTCTCCACATATCGGTCTTAATCCACTGCAATAGGTGTAGCTGTCTAATAATGATAAGTTTTAATGAGGACTGGTCTAACTTTAATCTTTATGGTTGGATCAGCCTTAAGCATTTCCTAATATACCACAAGACAAGTCAGGACAGGTAAGTATCAACATTAAAAAACAACAACAGATCTTAGAAATCAATTTGATTACCTGAGCTTCCGCCCACCTCCTTTTTTGGGGTTCTCTCATTGCCCCGGGTAGGCATTTCCTTTTGCTAATTGGATTATGCGTGGACTTCTTCCGGTTGATAACAGACGATGCCTTACCCTACAAACACTAGAACACCACGCCCACTCTCCTTCATGCAGTGTTTTGAGGAAGTGCTTTGAAAAGTGTTGGACCTGATCTAGCAGGGTGGAGGAGGTGATGTTTAACGATAGTGAATATGGGAATAATAGCATCAAGGAGTGTTTAGTACTGAATGAGAATACATTAGACTGCGATGGAGAGGAGTACCACTCTGAAGTTGAGGGACTTTACCCGCCCTCTTCTGGTCTTTTCTGGATCTACCTCTGCAGCTACGGGGTGCTGGTCATGTTTGCAGGTGAACTGGATATACTGCATGTGTGTATGGATATATGAAGGTTTGGCTGCATGGCCTCATCATAGCAGCCTCTATAGGAATGAGAGGAGAGGCTTGATAAGATTCCCCCTCCAACTGTAATAGTGCTCAGTAATATATGGGAAGTCTAGGAGAGAAACACCCCTGTCTTCATTCACTGTACAGTATTCTTGTTTGTAGTATTCTTAATGCTCTCATTAATATTCTATTACAGTTAGCATTTGGAATATAACATCTCTTATATATATATATATATATTATTATTATTATTTTTATTTATTTTTTTTGAGTGCCTCAAAAATTATTATAACTTTATGTCATGATGCAATCACAAGGAAAATGTATAGAGATTGTCACATAGTCCTTATAATTAGAGTAACATTTATCAATTACAGCTTTTCTGCTTATTTGCACTCCCCCACTTTCAACTAACTTGTCTGGTTGCAGCAGCTTCTTGTTAAGGTTTGAGCATGTTGTGTGAGTTTGCCATGTTTACATGACCTTGTGGACTCCAGGTCTAAACTAATACTCACTGCCCAGTGTTGCTATTCGTAAATTCTCTACGAGACTATCCCACGGAATAGTTTACTCGGGCTCCTCCTCTTGGTGCAACTAGGAATAGGTGTCCATGGAAATGGTCATATTTGAAAATGTTTTCTGATGGAACAGTATCTCACAAATCACCTAAACAAACATCTAAAATCAAAAATTATATATATATATATATATATATATATATATATATATATACATATATATAGCTATATAAATCAAATGATTGACTTTACACTTGAGAGGAAAATCATCCAAAAAGCCACTCATTAAAGATATGATATAATGTTTTGACTTAATAATGACTTAAAATGAACTTCCAAATCCTCTGAATTTCCATTGGAAGAAAGAAGAACCCAACCATGACCAAGAATTGAGCAGAGACCTTAGCAGTGATGTTCCTGAGGAGCTTTCCTAAGAGGAAGAGGAAGAGGAAGATCAACAAGAACGTAAAATAAGAAGATGATAAAAATAAGAAAGAAAAAAAAAGGAGGAAAAAGGAAATATATATGTTGGGGGGGGGGGGGGGGGGGGGCTAGGGTTATCACACACCCTAATCATTCTAATGTTTTTCAGGCATTTTTAATGGAAAATTTGAATTTTTTGGGCCCCAGCAGGGGTGGCACTTTCGGGGGGGGGGGGGGGGGAATTTGGTTGTAAAAATAAGTTGGGTTGACCTCATTATCCCCAGAGAATTAGGGAGCCATCTGGCCAACACCCGAGATTGAGTTTGCCAGTCTTCAGCCCAATAGTTGTGATGAACCAAGTGATATGACGAGAGGATGCAATCATCACACATAGCTATATACATAAACAATACAAACGTTGACACTTATCTCTTCGATCAAACAAAGATAATATAATTAATGAACACTAATTAGCTCACACAAACACAGTAAAATCATTGCCACTAGGAAAAAATAGAAGAAAAAAAATTACCTTTCTGAGATTTTAAAAAGGCCATACTTAATATTTCCTTTTTATCATGTATTGGAAGGTGGAAAGGTTGGACATGGGGGGGGGGGGGGGGAAGTTGGGTGGGGAAGAAGAAAAATGATGGGGTGGGGTAAAATTATAACAAGGAAGGTTAAAAAGAGGAAGAGAAGAAAAGAATGTAGATAAAGGGGGTAAAGAAGGATAAAATAGAAAGTTTGAAAAAAATAGTCCCACGGGCAGAGTTTTATTCCGATCTTAACCAAACTTCCTTATAGCCACCCCAGGATGTCCCCCATCAAACCCCCAAAATTTGAGCCGTTTCGTCCCGTTCATCTGGTTTGAGCAAGTAAACAAATCAGTCGTCACCAAACTTCGTTATAATGTTCTTAGGGTGACCCCCATCAAACCCTGAACTTTTGAGCCGTTTAGGCCCAATTGTCTAGGAGTAGTTACCGAACAAACAAGCATAAAAAATTATAGTAAGATGAACTGATTCTTATGACAACAGTATACAATAGAAAATTGGATAAAGGAAGAAAAATCTAAGGAAGCAAAGATAGGAGGAAAATACAGAAGGGAAAAAGATATAAGGAAAAAGGATGGAATGAAAAAACAAGGAGGCAAGAACAAAATGGAAGCGAAAAAGAGGGAGAGGGGAAAAGAAAGGGGTACAAAATTGGGGGGGGGGGGGTGGATTAGAAACATTCCACCACATTTTTTCAGACTCATTTAGTATGGAAATTTATTTGGCCGTTTTGAGGAAGAAAGAAGCATTACCAAGTGAACAAACAAATAAACCAAAAACAATATTAAAAAAATCATATGAACATGCAAACATCCTACGAGACTATCCCATGGAATAATTGGTTCAGGCTCCTCCTCTTGGTGCAATAATTACAGACAAATATATTTCCAACCGTAGATTGGCACATATCAATTGAATGGTACTTTAGATAACATAACAAACTGTATCCATTAGTTAGCTGATGATTTTAATATCTTCAAATTGATTTGGACAGCCAGTGCATATTTTGAATGCATCAGGCAATGTATTATTTTCCATCCAAATACTGGGCGACTAAAGCTAGGAAGTAATGATGCCTATCAGCACTGTGAGGTGCTCCATTGCCTGCTACTCTATAATCCTCATTTCACTCACTGCACAACAACCCACTCTGAGACAAGAAACATAACACTTTCATTTGCTAATCGGAAAATATCTTTTTTATGCTTGAGGCTGTCAGGAGTGTCAGCCCTGAATAGATTACAACCAGATATATGCCGTGTTGCCTGCAGTATGACATCCCTACAAGTCTAAAGTACCATTCAATTGATATGCACCAATGGTTGGAAATATATTTGTCTGTAATTATTGCACCAAGAGGAGGAGCCTGAACCAACTATTCCATGGGATAGTCTCGTAGGATGCTTGCATGTTCTTATGATTTTTTTTTCATTTCTAGCCTAACACTCACACAGAGAAGATGTGGCCAGTTTAGATGGACGTTGCAGTGCACCTCAAAGATTTAAGTTGCTCACTGCTCTACATACATACAGGCCTTCAGCTCACATGTAGTGATTAGCTGGTGACAGTTTAGGGACAGTGCAGGTTGTCAGGGAGACCTTCCCTCTAACATTAATGGCAAGGCTGCCTGACAACAGAACACATTATATTATCTAAACTGTAAAAGGCAGAAAATAACAGGAACTCAGCAGCCATTAACAGGAAGGTGGCAGGTAAAGGATTATAAAAAGCAATAGGCTAATAATCTGGGCAATCTTCTCAGCAGCTGCCATTTTGTTAACAAAGAACTATCTCTAGCATATTTATCTACCTCATTCTGTGTCAGTCCTATAGGAACTATTATGTATTGCAGTCATACCATTCAGTACTTTACAGGCTAATATTCTGTTTATTCAGTTGCTATTAGTCTACCAGTGAAGTAGTTGAAATATTAGAAAATTTATCTTGACAACAAAGTGGGAATCATAACACTGATGGGTGTTAAAAATGAAGCTTATTAAAACTTGGTTTATGGAACTCCCTTGCTGAGATTGTACTCTGTCTAACCTATTAGAAAATATCTGTAGAGTCACTAGAGAATAATGTTGAAGAAATTTTCTGAGTATGGAATCAGAAACCGTGAAGAGTAGTTATTTAAACTTTATTTACTAATAATTAATTAGCTACCCGAATATTATAATGTTATTATGCAGTTTGTTACACTCTATAACTTATTTTTCTCTTGTGGGTGGGTAAGGTTGACAGTGCTCCTGGTGTGAATGGAACATATACTGACTATTGTCACTAGTCTAGTGTTGTTACTAGTCCAGTGTTGTTACTAGTCCAATGTTGTTGTCAAATTACTAAGAGTTTGTTCACAATATTAACTTCCCACAACACTACACAGTAAGTCGTGAGGGGGAAATACATTCATAAATAATTGAAGGAAGAAAAATATAGCATTTAAGGTTTCTCCAAAATGTATTTGCATAAAAACTCGATTATTAAATGCATAATTCTACATCCCAAAATCACTACCTCCAAACTATTCTTAAAGTTCTTAAAATAGAACGACTGTTATCATGTGTAAATAATAGAAACCTTATTTCCTTACGCAATATTGGAAAGAGTCCCTTCCCCCTCCCCATCTCTCGAAAAGAAAGAGATGCTTAAGCAGTATGTAAACGACACTGGTGACTCCCTCATCGAGCTCACTAGGAGTATAATAATGCCATGTTGTAAAGTCTTGTTCAAGCAGTGATTTAGGAAGGTAGAATTAAGCACATAATGATGGATTGTTAATGTTTGATGTTGGGTAGCTAATGGTCTTTTCTTGTTTCTATACTTTTTGGAAAGTCTTAAATTATTATTTTTTAAGTTCATTTATTGCCTGCCCTCCTGCCTGCTCGCCTACTTGCCCTTCCCGCCTGCCTGCCTACTTGCCCTTCCCGCCTGCTTGCCCTTCCCGCCTGCTTGCCCTTCCCGCCTGCCCGCCTACTTGCCCTTCCCGCCTGCCCACCTACTTGCCCTCCCTCCCTGCCTAAGAGCATAGCTAGGTAGGAATTAGTTTATTATTCTTAGGTCAATGCTAGAGGGCTGTTCTCACTAGCCAGACCCTTTACCCTCTAAACCACCAGCAGGGAGGGAAAGGGTCTGGCCTGACTCTATATTTGATCTTGTGTGTGTGTGTGTGTGTGTGTGTGTGTGTGTGTGTGTGTGTGTGTGTGTGTGTGTGTGTGTGTGTGTGTGTGTGTGTGTGTGTGTGTGTGTGTGTGTGTGTGTGTGTGTGTGTGTGTGTGTGTGTGTGTCAAATAAATACAAATAAATACAAATGATATGAAAGTAATATTTTGTTTCAAATAAAATATTTATTTTCTACGTGAATAGTGAAAGGATACCCACAAACATTGTACTCATGTGCATGTCATCCATCAGAACAATAGAGCCAGTATAGAGTTAGACCAGACCCTTTCTGTTCCCCTGTTTTGGTTTAGAGGGTAAAGGGTCTGGCTAGAGAAATTATTAAAGGGCTGGATGACCCAAAATAGAGAGTGCTAGATACTCTCTAATTGAATTTAGCAAGATATCGAAGTGGGCGGAGGATTAGCAAAGAGGCGGAGGCAAGTGCTTCCTCCCACCCTCTTAAATGCAGCCCAGCTATGTGTTTATGTGGTAGTTGACACTTTGACCCTAACAGGACTCATGTCCGGCCTCACCATGGGCCTTCTTTCTCTGGACAAGATGTCTCTGGAGGTGTTGAAGAGAGGAGGCCAAGCCAGGGAGAAGAAGTACTCCACACGTATCCTCATGATTGTGAAGAAACACCATCTGCTGTTGGTGACGCTCCTGCTGGCCAATGCTCTGGCTGTGGAGGCCATGCCTGTCCTCCTCTCCAAGATCACCAACGAAATCATTGCCATCATCGTGTCTGTCACTGCCGTGCTCATCATTGGAGAGTGAGCACTGAAACTTGAATCCAGTGAACCCATATCTTTTCTTGGGAGGGGGAGAGGTCATGCCTTTGAGTTGTTGAATGTGTTAGTGTGTGAGTGGAGGCGTGTGTGAGTGTGTGTGTGAGTGGAGGCGTTGTGTGAGTGTGTGTGAGTGGAGGCGTATGTGAGTGGAGGTGTGTGTGAGTGGAGGCGTGTGTGAGTGGAGGCGTGTGTGTCTGTGTGAGTGGAGGTGTGTGTGTGTGAGTGGAGGCATGTGTGAGTGGAGGCGTGTGTGAGTGGAGGCGTGTGTGTGTGAATGGAGGCGTGTGTGTGAGTGGAGGCATGTGTGTGTTTATGCCAGCATGTTCCTCCCCTCTGCAGGATAGTGCCCCAGGCCTTGTGTACGAGGTTTGGGCTGGCCATCGGCTACTACTGCTCTCCTCTGGTGATAGTTCTGATGGTGGTCTTCCTTCCTGTGGCCTTCCCCATCTCCCTCCTTCTGGACCTCATGCTGGGCAAAGGCCACGGCACATTCTTCAGAAGAGCTGGTGAGAGGTCCACCGATAGACAAGTAGAGTGGTCGTGTGTGCTTGAGGAGTGCCATCCATAGCTTTAATTATGCTGTTTTGTGTGTGTGTCTGTCTGTCTCTCTGTCTGTCTGTGTGTGTGTCTGTGTGTGTGTGTGTCCAGAGCTGAAGGAACTGGTGAAGATGCATGGCACTCACGACCACGAAGATCCTCTCTCATATGATGAAGTCCTTGTTCTCAAGGTGTGTACCCTTCTCCTGGGGTGGGGGTGTGGGGAGGGTGGGGTGGGTGTGAATTTTGGCATGCATGCAAAACTTGGCACTGGAGTTGACATGGGCTGGGTCTCACCAAACCACACCTCAATCTGTGTGAGTGTCCATGTAGTTATAGGACAAGTATGGCAGCTATTATTATAACTTATTTCATTGGACGACCAGTGCCTTCATTATTGCAAGGGAAGATGGAGTGGTCCTGGTAGTGCATTATGCTTCTACTGCTTTACTTCGACTCTTGTAGGAATATTTTTACAAGTTGTACTCAAATGTCAGACCTTGGTCACAAAGAGAAAAGACCCATTCAAACTGTGGAACCATTTGTCCGGTGCCTTTTATGGACATCCAGAATAACCACCCAAAGGTGCACAAGTTCAAATTCACCTGCACACCCACACAGAAGCCAGTGAACTGTACAGTGGAGTAGCTAATGGATCAGTTGGCATAGCAATACACTACAAATGGATGGAAGGCCAAATATTAATTAAAGGGAATACTTCTGTATTGCTATCTTAATCTTGGTGCTGGAGGTGGCTCGGCAGGAATGTGGGGGTGGTTTAACAGAGTTATGCAGTAAACAAAATTGGATCTTCTTTTTCCTCATCATCTTACGCCAGATTCCAATGTCCAAATTTAGGAACATAAGGAGCAAAGGTATCACCTTGTGATCAGCTAAGAACAGGTGTGGAAACAACACTGCATTACATTGTGACTAGTTAATGACATGTATAGGGTGACAACATGTATAGAGTGACAACATGTATAGGGTGACAACATGTATAGGTGATAGCATGTATAGGGTGATAGCATGTACAGGGTAATAACATTGACAATAAGCACATGTCACTAAATGATGACAGATATAGTTATTGGTATGAAGTGACCATTATGTCCCTTAATTAGAGAGTGTTTGTCAGGTCCTCCATATCCAGTGCCGAGTTCATGTGCACTTGTTCACTGGCAGATACCACTTGTCTTCTCTTTGTTGCTGTTTCTGGTCTTGTGAGCAGGTGGGGGTATCACCTGTACACTCCCTGTGGAGAGCAGTGGCCTCCCAGTTAGCTCTGGTCCTCTGCACCCACCCTGTACACTCCCTGTGGAGAGCAGTGGCCTCCCAGTTAGCTCTGGTCCTCTGCACCCACCCTGTACACTCCCTGTGGAGAGCAGTGGCCTCCCAGTTAGCTCTGGTCCTCTGCACCCACCCTGTACACTCCCTGTGGAGAGCAGTGGCCTCCCAGTTAGCTCTGGTCCTCTGCACCCATCCTGTACACTCCCTGTGGAGAGCAGTGGCCTCCCAGTTAGCTCTGGTCCTCTGCACCCATCCTGTACACTCCCTGTGGAGAGCAGTGGTCTCCCAGTTAGCTCTGGTCCTCTGCACCCACCCTGTACACTCCCTGTGGAGAGCAGTGGCCTCTTGGGAATTAGAACAAGCTAATTTGGCCACTAGACTGATTAGAGCAGCCAACAGCAACACACCAGCAGCAACACAGCTATTCACAATCTTGACTGTTCAACTTACCATGCAGGATCCTACTCTGACATCATGTCTGCACACTGTTCCCCCTGCCCTACGTCCAACCTTTGGAGGTGTCACTGTGTGTGCATACTGTTCCTCTTTCCCTACTTCCAACCTTCAGCTAGATTTTTTTGAATAGTTGCGCCCACTGGTGGTTAATTGAGGCAGAAAATTGTCTAGTGTGGTCTCAGGTGTACTTTGACTTAATTTCTTTGCATCTATGAGTGGGTATGGTTACACATCCTTAACATTGCTACTTGTACCTTTAATTCATTCTTCTTCTTTTTTTCTATTTATTTACTTATTTTTATCCGTGAGCTCCAGGAGCTCACAGGCTCTTAAAGTTACTTTGTTTCTATTGCTGCTGTTGTTTTTGTGACACTCCTCAGATTTTCCATTGCTAACGCCGCCCCCCCGCCCCCCCTTGGTTCAATCCCTGTTTTCCAGTTGATTTCCTCCCCTTTCCTTCCCCCCCCCCTTTTTTATTTTATTATTATAAGTGTTATTACTTGTTTAAATTTTATTTATAAATAATCATGATTTAGCATTATTTTTTTGGTCAGTATTTTATGAATTGGTGGATTACAAACAATAATTTATTTGTTATTGTTGTCATTTAGAATGACTTCCTTTTTCCCAAATATATTCTGCCCACTTTATAATTCTTCAATAATTTACACATGCCCACAATCTAGAATGCTGCTGCAACCTTTTCGTCCCCTTTGTCTGAACAATTGTTTTACCAGGTGCAGAGTGGAAGGGAAGAGAGAGAGAGAGAGAGAGAACACTGCAGCAGCTTCAATTCTGAAGTTGATAATCAGATGCTCCACCTTTTATTGCTTCACTTTGCTGTTGGTTAACTGGCCTGTTCCCAACTCTCTGAGATTATACTATACCTAATCTTACAAGTATCTTGGAAGAATGACTATAGGTACGAAGCTGTTGGTGGACCTTTAAATGCAAACTTCAGCTGGCTAAAAAAAAATTTAATTTTGATCTGCACAGAGGGAGGGATTAATTTCTTCTTTTTTTTTAAATTATTTTTTGTTACATTTTTATCAGCCATTTTAAAAGCAGGGAATGTGGCAAAATATGCTGTTGACCTTTTACCTATTTCTCGAACATTTATTTGCCAAAGAAAAGGCTTTAGTTTTCCTCTAACTTTTTGTTGGACCGTTTTAGAAACTTTGAAGACCTTCTGCAGGTATAGGACAGGTAAGGAACAGGATAAAACTCAAGTGGCGGTTGTAGGAGATGAGGTTTGAAAGTTTTTCCTGACCGTTACAAGGCAGGCAGGAAGCTAGTGAAAATAATCAAATAGACGAGAACATTTTCATGGGGAGAATGTCCAAGGAAGATCTGAGGGCATACCCCACAAGAAAAAGTTTTATGAATTTTGGTGTGTTTTGGGCAGCCAGCCTACCCTACATACTTTGTGTGCTATATATTTTGTAAGCTACTTTTACATCCTACATCATGTCTTAACCTTGGTGGGTGGAGGGGGTATATTTTATCTGGGGGTAGGGCCAATTTCATACACTTTAGTGTCATTTATTCACCCTTATTTTAGCTTCCTGAACATTTCAATTGGACCAAATTTTAGCTTCCTACAGATTCAAATGGCAACCCTGGTTTGCTGAAAGATATCAGTATCTCCATATATAGTTATCAAGGTTCCGACGTGTGTTCTCAAAATCAGCACAATGTGGTTTTTCATTCTCACAATTTTTCTGTTTCCTTCCCCCCCCCCCCCCAAAGCCTTAATAGGAGCCTTCATCCCCATTGGGTACACATGATTTCCCTTGGATATTTCTGCCCTTTTCTCACACAGAACAAAACATAGCTTCCACACCGAACTTCTCACTGTACCCAACCCACCAGTGTGCTTTCTCATACACTCACTGGTCTATAAGATATCTTCTGCTTATATGAATTCTATCTATTTCTGTTTGTTGTTTGCATGGTAGTAGAGGACTCACTTGCACAATCTCATGTCATGCATACTGAGGAATCTATCACTGACTGTGTCCGTTCGTGGATATTTGTGCTGTCACATTCGGTTGAATCCTCATTAGACAGGTTATTTAAGTGCTTTCTCGGATCCATGAGGTACTACCCACCAACAATATCTACTCACCATACAGAGTGCAGTACATTCCTAAGCTCATCAAAGTTGGCTTGCTATGTATGCAAATTAATTAAGTTCAATATTTCATTGGAATACCAGCATTATTTTACTGCTGACAGATCATTGATAGTTTAGGAGACTTATTATGTGACCTATAAACTAATAAATATATATATATTTTGTTAACTTTAGCCCTTTAATCTTAATTATATTAAAATTCATGGACACTAGACACTTCATTACTGTAATTAGTTAATTTACATTAACATTACTGCATATAAGTGGGAAGACAGCATTGAAGGGGGGAGGGGGGATTTTTTTCCTCTCTCCCCCCCCTCCTACATAAACCCTGGTCGTACTATACAAGCACTCAAGCATGGAAACATGGAAGTAGGTGGCTCACTTGCACAATCTGATGTTATGCATACTGAGTGCTTGTATAGTATGACCAGGGTTTACTAATGTAGATACAAGCAATGAAACTAGTTGTTATTATTCCTCTGTGTGTGTGTGTGTGCGTGTGTGTGTGTGTGTGTGTGTGTGTGTGTGTGTGTGTGTGTGTGTGTGTGTGTGTGTGTGTGCACGGTGTGTGTGTGCAGAGTGTGCTGGACATGCGTTACAAGACTGTGGTGGATGCCATGACTCCACTGGCAAGCGTATTCATGCTCAATATCAATGGCCACTTGGACGGAGCCACTATGAAGAAGGTGCATAAAGTGGGTGTGGCTAGGTGTGGTCAGATGTAGTTACTCACCTACTTGTCACATAAACATTTGCATGTCATATTAGGTAAGGTGTGGCCATACATTCTCTTCCCCCCCCCCCCCAAAGCTATCAGAGTAGCGTATATATGTTTGGATATGTATTGCCTGTGTGTTTATGTATGTCTGTGCATGACTATCACATGGTGTGCAGATGTTGGAGCAGGGGCATTCCCGTGTGCCTGTGTATCAGGAGGAATATAGTAATATATGTGGCATGTTGCTCGTCAAGAAGTTGATCCAACTGGACCCGGTCGACTGCACCCCAATATGCACTGTGGAGGGAGCTTACGTGGCCCCACCTTCCTGTCTTACAACCACTCCACTCTACGAGCAACTCAACCAGTTCCAAACAGGGCGCAGTAAGACATCTATCTATCTGTCTCTTCCCTCCCCACCTCTCTCTCCTGTACACATCCACACAGCAGAGATGGAACAAGACAATAGCTGTAGCGTAGTCACCAACTATTTTCAAGCAATCATGTACAATGTTTATAGGGTCAAGGTTAGGGATACTTGTTGTTAGGGTAAGGATTAGGGTAAGAGCTAGGGCTAGGGTTTATATATCATTGTAATTTATTATATGAAATATCCTAAATATCCTGTAGTGTTTACTCTTTACATAGTGCACCATGTACTCTGTAGTGCACCTTGTACCTTATAGTGTACCCTGTACTTTGTAGTGTACCCTATACTGTACTCTGTTGTGGGCTATGTGTGTACATGTGTTATTCCCTGCAGGTCATCTCAGTGTTGTCTACCAACAAGGAGAACACGACACAGATGTAAGTTATGTCAGCCTGTGTGGTGTTAGCCTCACATGTGGTCATGTATGTGTTGCATGTGTGCATGTCTGTGTATGTGTTACATGTGTCTGTGTGTGCCATATGTGTACATGTGTCCATGTCCATGTATGTGTACATGTATGTGTCTGTGTCCATGTGTGTGTCATATGTGTCCATGTGTGCATTGCATGTGTCCATGTGTGTACATGTATATGTCCAAGTGTGTTGCATGTGTGCATGTATGTGTCCATGTGTGTGTGTGTCATGTGTCCATATGTATGTATACATGTGTCCATGTGTGTTGCATGTGTCCATGTGTGTTAAATGTGTCCATCTGTGTGTTGCATCGCAGCTCACTCTGGTTGGCATCATTACATTGGAGGACGTCATTGAGGAAATGATTGGAGAGGAGATAGTGGATGAGACTGATCAGTATGTGGACGTGCACCGACGTATCACAGTGGCCCGGTCACAATTGGCCCGCATGAAGCACAGTGCCTCGGAGCCCAGCCCCAGGGCTCGACGTGTGAGCAAGACACCCGGCATCATCCGCACCATGAGCAGCCAGCCATTGCTGAATCTGTCCAGCAACCCCTCAGACAGTACTGTGGACACCTCCAGACAAGTGTCTTCACAGAGCTCTGTTGCTCGCATCAACCCAGAAGTCAAGGTTAGAGAAGGCTGTGTGTCCATCCAGCGCATGGAGTGTAGTAGTAGGTGGGTGGGTGGATGGATAGGTGTCCCTGGACTGCATTCACATCACACGCTTGTGTTTGGTAATGTTTTTAATAGCTCAGTGGGAATGCCTATATGTTGCCCATCCAGCATTCTCTGTTTGTTCTGCTAATAATAGATCACATGACCTCGTAACTTATGTATTGTTCTTTCTTGACACATTTATAGAAGTCCCCTGGCACTGATGAGCAGCCAATCCTTGCAGAAGGTGGGCTAGGTTTAGAAGACATCTACCAGCTGGCCACACCAGAAGAAGAAGACTCGTTGGTGGAGGACATTTCCCAATATCTGGATGAGGGGGAGGAGGCCCCTCTCTTTAGAGCTGACTCATGACCTTGGCATACATGTCCTAACATGATGTTTATATCATTCTATATAAATCACCTATAAACTACCTTATTCAGTGTCAATCGTTGTCATGGTTACAGTAGTCCACTAATTCTTCTCTTTTTCTTATCTTCAGAACACAGCGTTCACTTCTTTTTTTTTGTTCATTTGGGGGAGGGGGGAGAAGTTGTGAAGTGAGTTCCAAAGCAAGACTGAACTAAATAGTGCATCAGATGATGCTATGCTGCTTCTGTAGTGAAGAATTGGTTGGCACAAGCAATGGAATACATTTTTGAACTGTTTGTCTGATTCTACACCCACATGTGTTTGATTGAAGGAGCCATCCCAACACCACCTCCACCCTAAGAGGAAGGAGTGGAGGAGAGAATGATATGGACTTGGGGGTGGGAGTGGAGTCACCAAATATGAAATTTAGGCATTGTTTATTTGTTGTGTTCTACGCTGGGACTTAATTAATTTTTTTATTTTTCAACATTTCCTATGATTCTAGTTAGGTAATTGGGTTGAGTTGAGTTATGTAATTTGGTGTAACCTGTGTTGCTCTCTGTTCAAATGGGAGAGGGAAAGGTGAAGTTAATAAAACAAATTCTCAGATGAGACATTTGCAATCATAAAAATCGATTAATTTTGAAACTATAGGTTTTGATGTGCCATATTAATTTGTCTGTTACATGGGATGCTCCAGGTGCTGGCCTGTATTTCTGCTATCCCATGTTGGCACAAACCACACATTTATAATTATTCATGTCCCCAAAGGCCAATTCATTGAATATAACATGCTCTGACCACCAGTAAGACAGGTGCAATTTGTATCTTACTGCAGATTATAAATTGGTATGAGTGAGAACATCCCTCCCATATCCACAAGGCAAATGTCCCACGGACATCCTGACCACATACACTGCACCTCTGGGTATGTACCACACACACACACTGCACCTCTGGGTATATAACACACACACACCACACACAGTGATGTATGCTGAACGTTACCCCGCACCAGACAATCACCTCTGCAGGACAACTTTTTGCCCAGTTGATGGCTAGAGCAACATATCACTAGTCACTACCTATTACTCCCTGCCATGGTGGGTGGTGGGTCTGTTGGTGGCCACAGCAGGAGGTCGCCCCCCCCCCCCACTCCTCCATGCCATGGTGGGTGTATGTGTAGATAATGAAATAGAACTTCACTCTTATAATCCATATTGGTTGGTTCTCAGCCATGTAGGAGTCATTACATTAAGATCCTGATGGTGGGGGACCATTGGAATCATTGATATGATGGCTGTAATATAAATCCATAATAATAGTTACATTCATGGCAATCACAGATGCCGTGATAGTACAAACATTGAAACATTGTTGACTGAGTGTGTGTGTGTGTGTGTGTGGGGGGGGGGGGGGGGGGGGGGTTCGTGTGTGTTGTTAACAAGTTGTCAGGAAGTTGAGGAAGTGTTTTCTGTGGAAGAATGGCTGTCTAGCATCTGCTTGAGCTCCTGCTCCCAGGTCTCCCCTCCATCCTCCTCCTCCTCCCCTCCCACAACCTCCAGGCCCATATCCTCCAGTTCCTTGGCCAACTCCTCCTCCCACTCCTCACCAACCACACCCCCCTCCTCCTCCACATCTGTAAATCAGCAAGAGAAGATCATGAATCATTATTTATAGCAACACAAACAATAGCATCACCAATTATTCGACATCACATACATATCACATGACATGTGGAACCTTGTACCAATGGATGTCGTAGAAACATGTAACCCTCCCCCTGTAGTGCACATATAACCCCTCCCACCTGTGGTGTGCTATGGCAGTGTATAAACACACACCTGCATGTCCATGTTGCAACTGTTGGTCGGCATGCAGACCAAGCTGGCTCAGCTCTGCCCTGACTGCCTCCCTACTGATGCATTCCCTTTCTTGTCCCCCGGCCATGTCCCCTTCTCCAACATCCAGAGCATCACTGGCAAACTCATCAAACACCTCCTGCAGGCAACAAAACATGCAACATACACTCACGAGCATGCATGCAGTGCATTTGCAGTACACATGCTGGCAACCTGCATTGTAACATGCAACAAGTAGCGAATATGCAGGTAACATGTAGAGAACATGCAACAACACATGCAACATACACTCACGAGCATGCATGCAGTGCACTTGCAGTACACATGCTGGCATAAGTAGTGAACAGGCAGGCAAAGAGTAGTGATATGCTGGCAACATGTCACAGGCAAACACAAGCATACATGTGCGCGTTCCTGGGGCAAGCTCAGTGTAGCTACATATGTCACAGGCAAACACAAGCATACGTATGTGTGCTCCTGGGTGGCAAGCTCAGTGTAGCTACCTATGTCACAGGCAAATACAAGCATATGTGTGTGTGCTCCTGGGGCAAGCTCAGTGTAGCTACCTATGTCACAGGCAAACACAAGCATACGTGTGTGTGCTCCTGGGTGGCAAGCTCAGTGTAGGGATGCTCCAGAGCGGTAGAGGCAGTAGCAGGACTAGTAGATGACTCTTGAACTCCCTCTCCAATGTTTTCAACCAGAGCTGTCGAGCCGCCTGCTTCATACTGGGCTACAGTACAGAGCAAGGGACACAGACTGTCAGAGAGATGCACAGAGGAGCAAGGGACACAGACTGTCAGAGAGAGAGACACAGAGGAGCAAGGGACACAGACTGTCAGAGAGAGACACACAGAGGAGCAAGGGACACTGACTGTCAGACAGACACACACACAGAGGAGCAAGGGACACAGACTGTCAGACACACACACACACACACACACACACACACACACACACACACACACACACACACACACACAGAGGAGCAAGGGACACAGACTGTCAAACAGACAGATGCAGACACACAGACAGATAGACAGACAGACACACTCACACACCTGACTCTAGACTGGACAGTTGCAAGCTCTGCTTGATGAGGAAGACTCGGTAGAAGTAGTTGTGCCAGAACTTCTCCTCCTTCACCCTTCACACCCGGCACAATAACATTAGTACCCACACTACACACCACCCACCCACACTACACACAACCCACCCACACTACACACCACCCACCCACACTACACACCACCCACCCACCCACACTACACACCACCCACCCACCCACACTCTCACCACCCACCCACCCACACTCTCACCACCCACCCACCCACACTCTCACCACCCACCCACCCACACTCTCACCACCCACCCACCCACACTCTCACCACCCACCCACCCACACTCACACACATGCTCACACAAACTCATACCAGGACAGAGAGACAGCACATACATTGTATTAGGCATTGCTACATCATGTTCAACTCCTCCCCTCCCCCCATCACGCACATCTACTCCCTCTCTTGCCTACAGAACACCCTAACCTCTACTGTTACCCCCTACTCCCCCTCCCCTCCCTCCATTACGCACATTGACCCCCTCTCCCGCCAAGAGGACACCCCAACCTCTACTGTTAACCCCTTCTCACCTTCCCCTCCCCCCACCACTCACTTCTTTGGCACTAGTTCAAAGCGGAGAGCTTGTAGCCGAGGGTCCTCCTTGAGAAGGGCCAGGGCTACTGGGTAAGATTTGGCAAACACAAAGTGGAACTGTATCCCCGGGGGAGGAGCACGCAGGACGTTGCGACTATCCTGACCACAAGAAATTAATGCAAGCAGTTAGACACATGTACATAAAATATCCACATACACACACAGCCAGCGAGGCAGATAGACTAGCACATATGTACCACACGCTTGGTCCAATACAAATACATGTGTGGAGATGTGAGGTGGAATACAATTTGGCAGGTCACTGCTGCCCTGTCATACCGCAGAGAGCTCCAGTATCTGTGCCTTCATCTGCTCCTCTTCCTTGAACCCAACCCATGGGGGCACTGTGCTGTCTGTGTGCGTGTGGGGGGGGGAGGGGTTAACACGATGTGGGGATGGGTGGTGGTGACAAAGTGGAGCGGAGGGAAAGGTGGCTGGGGAAGGATCACAGAGACCTCACCATCTCCTACCTTTCTGTCGCTGTCTCTCCCTCTCAAACTTCTTCTGCTCCTCATCAAATTCAGCCAGAATAGACTGCAAATGCACGCACACACACACACACAGCACTAGTGAGAAGGACAGAGCAGTATCCATGGGAGATAGTCTTACAGTGGACTCAACTGTGGACTGCACTGTAGTGGACACTCTCTCCTTCAAAGTGTTGGCATAGCCACCAACATTGGATACCAGACCTGCACACATATATAGGGGGAACCACTCCTGAACAAGGGGAGGGAACCACTCCTGAAAAAGGGGAAGGAACTACTCCTGAACAAGGGGAGGGAACTACTCCTGTGCAAGGGGAGGAAACCACTCCTGAACAAAGAAAGGGAATCACTCCTGAACAAGGGGAGGGAACCACTCCTGAACAAGGGGAGGGAACCACTCCTGAACAAGGGGAGGGAACTACTCCTGAACAAGGGAAAGGAACTATTCCTGAACAAGGGAAGGGAATCACTCCTGAAAAAGGCGAGAGATTTCCTTCAAATGAAATGTGAATGGGAGAGAAAGTTTGTGGGAACAAACTTGTTGAAGGATGTACCACCAAGTCCTTTGACCCAGTATCCGACTGAGGAGGGTGCGCCAGGTGCGCTGCTTTCATCCTGGACATTCTCCTCTAGCTTAGGTTTCTCTTCGTCCTTTCCCACTTCCCCCAGTACAGCCTTCTCACCACCACCCCACCAAGATTTCAGGAGACTCATAACAAGGGGATACCTTCACACGGTAGAGTCCGTCCTGCGCTCTTGCTTTGGTGACCTCTTACCCATTCTCACGTCTCTATGCTGGTATGGGTGTGGCCAAGGTTACCGCTCGTGCTTGTATGGGTGTGGCTAAGGTTACCGCTCGTGCTGGTATGGGTGTGGACCTGGGATGCTAAGTGGCAATATATTCTTGCTCCAATGCTCTCCATATAGAATGCTTCACAACTATTCTCTGTAACGAATTTTTTGAGTATTTCTTGCAGCGTTTAGCTGTAAGCTAGGTATAAAACAGTAGTGTAGTGTGGTTTGTTCTGCCACTTCCTGGTCGCCTAACCTTAATTCACTCAACTTGAACATGGCTGAAGCGGAACTCCTGGTATGGTTATTACTTTTCCCCTCAGCTCTCCTGTTAATATAGTTTGTAATATTCTATGCTTTACAATTCCAGGTATCTGAGTGTGCCAGCCCTGGCTCACTGCAGTCTTGCCCTCCCAACACTTCACCTGGGGCGCTTGTCACTTCCCCTGTGATCTTAAGTTCACCCATTATCACTTCTGGCCTCAATCTTACAACCACAATTACTGAACCTGCCTCTCTACCCACCACCACTACAAACTCCTCGACATCCCATTCAATCTCAGCAACAACCCCTGCAACATCTGGTTCTATCTTAACATGCTCTGATCCCCCTTTAATCACGTCTGCTTCCCCTTCAACCACGTCTGCTCCCCCTTCAACCACGTCTGCTCCCCCTTCAACCACCTCTGTTCCCCCTTCAACCACCTCTGCTCCCCCTTCAACCACCTCTGCTCCCCCTTCAACCACCTCTGCTCCCCCTTCAACCACCTCTGCTCCCCCTTCAACCACCTCTGCTCCCCCTTCAACCACCTCTGCTCCCCCTTCAACCACCTCTGCTCCCCCTTCAACCACCTCTGCTCCCCCTTCAACCACCTCTGCTCCCCCTTCAACCACCTCTGCTCCCCCTTCAACCACCTCTGCTCCCCCTTCAACCACCTCTGGTCCTCTTTTAACTATGTCTTCTTCCCCTTCAACCATGTCTGCTCCCCCTTCAACCATGTCTGCTCCCCCTTCAGCAGTATATATTCCACATTCAACGTCGTCTGCAACTACCACCTCCTCTAATTCCTCCACTGGAAGCTCTAGCTCCGGTGAACCAAGCCGGAAACGTATGTCTGTCATCTATGCAGTGTTTGTACGCACATATGCATGGACATGGAACACTTCAATACCTTCATAGACTGACATAGTTCAAATCCTGTATATTCAACCATGTAGCCAGGTCACTATGTAACCATGTTACCAGGGAATTATGTAACCATGTTGCTAGGTCATTATTTAACCATGTTGCCAGGTCATTGTGTGTAACCGTCTTACCAGGTCACTGTATGTAACCATGTTTCTAGGTCATTATGTAACCATGTTGCTAGGTCATTATGTAACTATTTTGCTAGGTCATTATGTAACCAGGTTGTCAGGTCATTATGTAACCATGTTGCCAGGTCACTGTACGTAACCATGTTGCCAGGTCATTATGTAACCATGTAGGAGGCCCCTGTATGTAACCATTGTTGCCAGGTCATTTTGTAACCATGTTGCTAGGTCACTCTATGTAACCATGTTGCCAGGTCATTATGTAGCGATGTAGCCAGGCCCCTGTATGTAACTATTGTTGCCAGGTCACTGTATGTAACAATGTTGCCAGGTCATTCATGTTGCCAGGTCACTGTATGTAACGATGTTGCCAGGTCATTATGTAACCATGTTGCCACGTAATTATGTAACCATGTTGCCAAGTCACTGTATGTAAGAATGTCGCCAGGTCATTATGTAACCATGTTGCTAGGTCACTCTATGTAACCATGTTGCCAGGTCATTATGTAACCATGTTGCCACGTAATTATGTAACCATGTTGCCAAGTCACTGTATGTAAGAATGTCGCCAGGTCATTATGTAACCATGTTGCTAGGTCACTCTATGTAACCATGTTGCCAGGTCATTATGTAACCATGTTGCCAGGTCATTACGTAACCATGTTGCCAGGTCATTACGTAACCATATAGCCAGGCCCCTGAATAGCCAGGCCCCTGTATGTAACCATGTTGCCAAGTCACCGTATAAAACCATGTTGCCAGGTCACTGTATGTAACGATGTTGCCAGGTCATTATGTAGCCATGTTTCTAGGTCATTATGTAACCATGTTGCTAGGTCACTATGTAACCATGTTGCCAGGTCATTATGTAACCATGTTGCTAGGTCACTCTATGTAACCATGTTGCCAGGTCATTATGTAACCATGTAGCCAGGCCCCTGAATAGCCAGGCCCCTGTATGTAACCATGTTACCAGGTCACCGTATGTAACCGTGTTGCCAGGTCACCGTATGTAACCGTGTTGCCAGGTCACCGTATGTAACCGTGTTGCCAGGTCACTGTATGTAAAAGTGTCGCCAGGTCACTGTATGTAAAAATGTCGCCAGGTCATTATGCAATCACGTTGCTAGGTCACTCTATGTAACCATGTTGCAAGGTCATTATGTAACCATGTTGCCAGATCACTGTATGTGACCATGTTGCCAGGTCACTATGTAACCATGTTGCTAGGTCACTGTATGTAACAATGTTGCCAGTTCATTATGTAACCATGTTGCCAGGTCACTCTATGTAACCATGTTGCAAGGTTATTATGTAACCATGTTGCCAGGTCACTGTATGTAACCATGTTGCCAGGTCATTATGTAACCATGTTGCTAGGTCACTCTATGTAACCATGTTGCAAGGTCATTATGTAACCATGTTGCCAGGTCACTGTATGTAACCATGTTGCCAGGTCATTATCTAACCATGTTACGAGGTCACTGTATGTAACCATGTTGCCAGGTCATTATGTAACCATGTTGCTAGGTCACTCTATGTACCATATTGCCTGATCATTATGTAACCATGTTGCCAGGTCACTGTATGTAACCATGTTGCTAGGTCACTGTATGTAACCATGTTGCCAGGTCATTATGTAACCATGTTACGAGGTCACTGTATGTAACGATGTTGCCAGGTCATTATGTAACCATATTGCTAGGTCAGTCTGTGTACCACGTTGCAAGATCATTATGTAACCATGTTGCCAGGTCATTATGTAACCATGTTGCTAGGTCACTCTATGTAACCATGTTGCAAAGTCATTTTATAACCATGCTGCCAGGTCACTGTATGTAATTATGTTGCCAGGTCATTATCTAACCATGTTACGAGGTCACTGTATGTAACCATGTTGCCAGGTCATTATCTAACCATGTTGCTAGGTCACTCTATGTACCATGTTGCCTGATCATTATGTAACCATGTTGCCAGGTCACTGTATGTAACTATGTTGCCAGGTCATTATGTAACCATGTTGCTAGGTCACTGTATGTAGCCAGGTCATTATGTAACCATGTTGCCAGGTCATTATGTAACCATGTTGCTAGGTCACTCTTTGTAACCATGTTGCCAGGTCATTATCTAACCATGTTGCCAGGTCACTGTATGTAACCATGTTTCCAGGTCGTATAATAAAAATTAAAAAAAACCCCTTCATTTTGTTAGTTTCTAGCACATCCACTAACATGTACCACTATCCCATACTGTGCACTCTAATAATGCTGAGGTCTGGAAACATATTGCATGCTCAACTTCATATGAACACACACACATCACGCAACAAACACACACAAACAACACTACACACATACAACACCCACAACACAATACACGCACGCATGCACACACACGCACGTGCACACACACACACACACACACACACACACACACACACACACACACACACACACACACACACACACACAGCTATGATAGAACCATTACAGTGAATCTGAAGACTTTAGGGGCATTGCGACGAGGTTTACTGTGAGTAACCCATCTAATTCTTCAGGGTTCAATGTACGAGAGGCATTGGCCGAGGTGAAGGCCCTCATGGATATGAGGGTTCCCGCAGCTGGGAAAGCGGTTACATGGGAAGATCGTTGTCAAGGATTACACCGACACTATCTGTCTTTGCTCAGGGAATACAAGAAACAGGACAAGAAACTTGTGGAGAGCCAGAAGAAGCAGCTGGAGGTGAGTCGCAGATGTGTACAGTCATGTGGCTTTCATGTGACTTACATGCTTCAGGTGTCCCAACATCGTGACGTGATTCAAACAGAATATTCTCGAGTGAACATGGCTAAAGGCAAGCTGGAGAGTCTATGCAGGGAACTGCAGAGGCACAGCAAGGCTGTGGCTGTGAGTAGATTCTACTTCCATACACACCTCATGCATTTCACATGCATGCATATGTATGTATGCATACTATTCTGGTGGTGTACATTCATATTTATATGTATAGCTACGTTGTATGTACTCCTACATCATTATACACATATACATATACATGTAAATGTGTGTATTTGTGTGTGTCTGTCTGTGTGTGTCTGTCTGTGTGTGTCTGTCTGTGTGTGTCTGTCTGTGTATGTCTGTCTGTGTGTGTCTGTCTGTGTGTGTCTGTCTGTGTGTGTCTGTCTGTGTGTGTCTGTCTGTGTGTGTCTGTCTGTGTGTGTGTAGGAGGAGAGCAAACAACGTCAGCGTGAGGATGAGGAGAGGAGGAAAGAAGTGTCTGCCAAGTTCCAGTCCACTATTAATGACATCACTCACAAGATGCAGGACCACCATCAGCGCAACCAGACCCTTCGCCAGGAGAATATAGAGTGAGCAAGTGTGTGGCCGCTGGGGGAGAAGTCTAGGAGTGAGGGGTGTGGTTGTTGTCGGAGAGCTCTTGGAGTGAGGGGGTGTGGCTTCTTGGGGAGAACCCTTGGAGTGAGGGGGTGTGGTTGCTGGGGGGAGAAGTCTTGGAGTGAGGGGGTGTGGTTGTTGTGGGAGAACTCTGAGTAAGGATGTGGGTGAGGGGAAGGGGGTTAGTATGAGGGTAGCTGCTGTGTGCATGTGGGCAATCATAATTGTTGTGGGTTGTGTAAGGATAGGTTTAGGGGAGAGGTGGTGGGAGGGAGAAGGAAGGGAGGTGAGTGAGTTGTTGTGATTTGTTGCAGGCTGATGACAAAGCTGAAGCAACTCTCAGAGCAGTGTGAAGTTAGAGTTGAGGTGAGGTCAGGTTACAGGTGAGGTCAGAGTACAGTAAGGTGACTCACAACGACACACTTTATAACACTATCAAATGTATAAAGCACTCGGCGCCTGCTTCCGTTTGCTTTCAACTCATGTGTAACAACACTTCAGCACAAACAAATTTCATATCTTCATCCACTCACTTCCATACGCAATGTTATCTATATCTGTGCTGTTGTTGTTGTTGATACTTCAATGCCCACTAGCACTATGAGAAACAGTTGAAGCAGAAGCACCTTGAGTTGCAGCTGCAGTCAGCCAAAATGGCGCAACAGCTAGTGGCAGTGGCAGAGGAGAAGGAGAGCAGTTTGGCTGAGCGCCAGTACCTGCTGGCCGAGACCATCCAGCAACAAAAGAAGTGTGAGCTGCTGACCAATCAGGAGATAGAGCTGCGTGGTCAGTTGGTCATGTACTCGGACAAGTTCGAGGAGTTCCAAGAAACTTTGACCAAGAGCAACCAAGTCTTCTCCACCTTCAAGAAGGACACAGACAGGGTAAGTGGGGGGGGGGGGGGGGGGAGGTGTGGTGTGGTGTGTGTCAGGGTGTGTGGTATGGTGTCCTGTGTGAGCAGGGAGGTGGGGTATGAGCAGGGAGGTAGGAGTGGTGTGAGCAGGGAGGTGGGGGCGTGTGTGCAGGGAGGTGGGGGTGATGTGCAGGGAGGTGGGGGCGTGTGAGCAGGGAGGTGGGGTGTGTGAGCAGGGAGGTGGGGTGTGTGAGCAGGGAGGTGGGGTGTGTGAGCAGGGAGGTGGGGTGTGTGAGCAGGGAGGTGGGGTGTGTGAGCAGGGAGGTGGGTGTGTGAGCAGGGAGGTGGGGTTGGGGGTGGTGTGCATGGAGGTGGAGGTGTGTGAGCAGGGAGGTGGGTGTGCAGGGAAGTGTGGGAGGAGGTTTTGGTATGTCTTAGGAGTATATGTTAGACTCCCTTAAGTTGATGTTGCAAGGAGAGAGTGTATGAATGTAGGGAGGGTAGCCCACCTATTTGAGTGGAGTTGGACGGCAGATGATGCTGCCAGTTGGATTACACCAGATGATGCTGCCAGTTGGATTACACCAGATTGTTGAGTGTCTGAATGCTTGATCAGCATAATTATTGTGTAGTATAATGCTTAATGAGTAGAATGGCTTGCACATTAAGTATTGCCTGGGTGTGTAGATGGCCCGGACCATAGGCTCTCTGGAGAAGGAAGTGATGCTGTGGAAGGCAAGGTGGGAGAAAGCCAACAAGACTATCATGGATAACACTGAAGAGGTAACAATGTGAAAAGGTGAAGAATTAACATTTTATGTTTGGTTGGTACAGCGTGTGGGAAATGAGCGGATAGTGAAGACTCTGCGCACAAAGACAGAAAAGTTGGAGCGTCTATGCAGAGCTCTGCAAGCAGAGAGGAATTCATTGAGGACAGAGATAAAAACAGCAAGTTTTATTATATATCACTCTCCCTCCCTCCCCTTCTACTTCCCACCCTTTTCTCAGTTTTCCTCTCAGTTTTCCCCTCACCCTAGCTCTCTCCCCCGTCCCTCTCTCCCCCGTCCCTCTCTCCCTCCCTCTCCAGTTGTGTAATTTTGTCCATGCACCTATTTCCTTTATAATTTCCTTTAAATATTTCTCACAGAATTCATTTCATAAATTTAAAGAATAATAAAATATAGTTAGTTACATATGTGCAGTATGTTACTACGTTCAGTATCATGCACATGTATGTATGTATTGTATGACATTTGTGTCATGTAGTTGACAGAAAATGGACGAGTGCTTGTCCACCAGAAAGATCAGGAGAAGGAATTGGGTGTGGATGGGCGTGGCTCGGAGCAGGACTGTGTTCCTGATGTAACTGCTCATCAGCCAGCGCTGGTCCAGGCAGACACACCGTCAGTGTGTGATGGCACCACCCAGCCTCATGCTCCTCTACAACCAGCAGATGGTTTCATAGGGGATCACAGCGTGGCTAGTGAGAAATTGGTTGAAGCTGGTGGAAAACAGGTTGAAGCTAATAGGGAACATGCTGAAGCTGGTGGGAAGCAGGTGGAAGCTGGTGGGGAACAGGTGGAAGCTAATAGGGAACGGGCTGAAGCTGGTGGGAGACAGGTTGAAGCTGGTGGGAGACAGGTTGAAGCTGGTGGGAAACAGGTTGAAGCTGGTGGGAAACAGGTTGAAGCTGGTGGGAAACAGGTTGAAGCTGGTGGGAAACAGGTTGAAACTGGTGGGAAACAGGTTGAAACTGGTGGAGAAGAGGTTGAAGCTGGTGGGAACAAGGTTGAAGCTGGTGGGGGCCAATTGGTTGCTGGTGTGGAATAGGATGTTGCTGGTGTGGAATAGGATGTTGCTGGTGTGGAATAGGATGTTGCTGGTGTGGAATAGGATGTTGCTGGTGTGGAATAGGATGTTGCTGGTGTGGAGCAGTATAGTAACTGACTGTGTGGCACACATAAATTATTATTATTGTACACATGTTGTCATGATATTATTTTGAATTGAAACCACTCTTGAATAAAAATATGGTGTCAGGCATGATAGTTGTCTGGGAGTTCATGCTGTCTGAATGTGAGAGGAATATTGAGTGATTTTCAAATCATGATCTCTTTGGTTGGGAAAGTGTTCAAGCTGTATTGCTAGTTTGAGTAAGAGTGAATGTTGATACTGATAGATAGAGGCTGGGAAGGTGGGAGGGGAAGTGGGTTTAGAGAGAAGAGGGTTGGGGGTTGGTGGTGTATTAGGATTGTTGGGGGGGGGGGGGGGGGGGGGGGGTGCTCAAGAAGATTTGGTATTGTGTGGATAATTTGAGGACAATGTCCATTAAATCTCTGATATGCTAGCTACTGTTCCATGCTGCAGTATCTGAAGTGAACTACACCAACATTGACGTTTCAATCTTGTTGGAAAAATAAATGGTTATTAATATTGCTAATAGCCAGGGAGAAAAATAACAACAAATAGAGCTTAGCCAGTATATTACTTTTTTTTTTGTATGATTAAAACTTACCAGAGACCCATTTGCAGCTTAACTTGCAAACATCAAGACACTTTTGTCAAAACTAACATCTTAAACATGTCAAAAAGGGCATTGGAAGAGTTTCAAATTAATTTTTCTCCTAGGTAGTGATTGCATTTGTTAGATACTGACTTCCACAATTGTACTTCCTCAGCAATTAGAATGTCTCCAGTTCTCTTAAGGTCTGTTCGCATTTGCTTTTTTTTTTTTTTTTTTTTTTTTTTTTTTTTTTTTTTTTTTGAAGCCAGATTGGATCTTGCTCCTTGGAGTCAGGATTCAACCTGTCCCACTTGCAAAATTGGCATGCTCAACCCCGTCCATGAACCCCAACGCATGGGCAAAAATACGCTTGGAAGTAGAGATGCTTCCCCAAAAAGCTCCGTTAATGGAGGAGTAATAAGTGGGAGAGAGCGCTATTGAGGAAGATACTGAGATGCACCATTTCAGATGATGCACCATTTCAGTTGATGCACCATTTCAGTTGATGCACCATTTCAGATGATGCTCCATTTCAGATGATGCACCATTTCAGATGATGCACCATTTCAGATGCACCATTTCAGTTGATGCACCATTTCAGATGCACCATTTCAGTTGATGCACCATTTCAGATGCACCATTTCAGTTGATGCACCATTTCTGATGCACCATTTCAGATGATGCACCATTTCAGATGCACCATTTCAGTTGATGCACCATTTCAGATGCACCATTTCAGTTGATGCACCATTTCAGATGCACCATTTCAGTTGATGCACCATTTCAGATGCACCATTTCAGTTGATGCACCATTTCAGATGCACCATTTCAGTTGATGCACCATTTCAGATGCACCATTTCAGTTGATGCACCATTTCAGATGCACCATTTCAGTTGATGCACCATTTCAGATGCACCATTTCAGTTGATGCACCATTTCAGATGCACCATTTCAGTTGATGCACCATTTCAGATGCACCATTTCAGTTGATGCACCATTTCAGATGCACCATTTCAGTTGATGCACCATTTCAGATGCACCATTTCAGTTGATGCACCATTTCAGATGCACCATTTCAGTTGATGCACCATTTCAGATGCACCATTTCAGTTGATGCACCATTTCAGATGCACCATTTCAGTTGATGCACCATTTCAGATGCACCATTTCAGTTGATGCACCATTTCAGATGCACCATTTCAGTTGATGCACCATTTCAGATGCACCATTTCAGTTGATGCACCATTTCAGATGCACCATTTCAGTTGATGCACCATTTCAGATGCACCATTTCAGTTGATGCACCATTTCAGATGCACCATTTCAGTTGATGCACCATTTCAGATGCACCATTTCAGTTGATGCACCATTTCAGATGCACCATTTCAGTTGATGCACCATTTCAGATGCACCATTTCAGTTGATGCACCATTTCAGATGCACCATTTCAGTTGATGCACCATTTCAGATGCACCATTTCAGTTGATGCACCATTTCAGATGCACCATTTCAGTTGATGCACCATTTCAGATGCACCATTTCAGTTGATGCACCATTTCAGATGCACCATTTCAGTTGATGCACCATTTCAGATGCACCATTTCAGTTGATGCACCATTTCAGATGCACCATTTCAGTTGATGCACCATTTCAGATGCACCATTTCAGTTGATGCACCATTTCAGATGCACCATTTCAGTTGATGCACCATTTCAGATGCACCATTTCAGTTGATGCACCATTTCAGATGCACCATTTCAGTTGATGCACCATTTCAGATGCACCATTTCAGTTGATGCACCATTTCAGATGCACCATTTCAGTTGATGCACCATTTCAGATGCACCATTTCAGTTGATGCACCATTTCAGATGCACCATTTCAGTTGATGCACCATTTCAGATGCACCATTTCAGTTGATGCACCATTTCAGATGCACCATTTCAGTTGATGCACCATTTCAGATGCACCATTTCAGTTGATGCACCATTTCAGATGCACCATTTCAGTTGATGCACCATTTCAGATGCACCATTTCAGTTGATGCACCATTTCAGATGCACCATTTCAGTTGATGCACCATTTCAGATGCACCATTTCAGTTGATGCACCATTTCAGATGCACCATTTCAGTTGATGCACCATTTCAGATGCACCATTTCAGTTGATGCACCATTTCAGATGCACCATTTCAGTTGATGCACCATTTCAGATGCACCATTTCAGTTGATGCACCATTTCAGATGCACCATTTCAGTTGATGCACCATTTCAGATGCACCATTTCAGTTGATGCACCATTTCAGATGCACCATTTCAGTTGATGCACCATTTCAGATGCACCATTTCAGTTGATGCACCATTTCAGATGCACCATTTCAGTTGATGCACCATTTCAGATGCACCATTTCAGTTGATGCACCATTTCAGATGCACCATTTCAGTTGATGCACCATTTCAGATGCACCATTTCAGTTGATGCACCATTTCAGATGCACCATTTCAGTTGATGCACCATTTCAGATGCACCATTTCAGTTGATGCACCATTTCAGATGCACCATTTCAGTTGATGCACCATTTCAGATGCACCATTTCAGTTGATGCACCATTTCAGATGCACCATTTCAGTTGATGCACCATTTCAGATGCACCATTTCAGTTGATGCACCATTTCAGATGCACCATTTCAGTTGATGCACCATTTCAGATGCACCATTTCAGTTGATGCACCATTTCAGATGCACCATTTCAGTTGATGCACCATTTCAGATGCACCATTTCAGTTGATGCACCATTTCAGATGCACCATTTCAGTTGATGCACCATTTCAGATGCACCATTTCAGTTGATGCACCATTTCAGATGCACCATTTCAGTTGATGCACCATTTCAGATGCACCATTTCAGTTGATGCACCATTTCAGATGCACCATTTCAGTTGATGCACCATTTCAGATGCACCATTTCAGTTGATGCACCATTTCAGATGCACCATTTCAGTTGATGCACCATTTCAGATGCACCATTTCAGTTGATGCACCATTTCAGATGCACCATTTCAGTTGATGCACCATTTCAGATGCACCATTTCAGTTGATGCACCATTTCAGATGCACCATTTCAGTTGATGCACCATTTCAGATGCACCATTTCAGTTGATGCACCATTTCAGATGCACCATTTCAGTTGATGCACCATTTCAGATGCACCATTTCAGTTGATGCACCATTTCAGATGCACCATTTCAGTTGATGCACCATTTCAGATGCACCATTTCAGTTGATGCACCATTTCAGATGCACCATTTCAGTTGATGCACCATTTCAGATGCACCATTTCAGTTGATGCACCATTTCAGATGCACCATTTCAGTTGATGCACCATTTCAGATGCACCATTTCAGTTGATGCACCATTTCAGATGCACCATTTCAGTTGATGCACCATTTCAGATGCACCATTTCAGTTGATGCACCATTTCAGATGCACCATTTCAGTTGATGCACCATTTCAGATGCACCATTTCAGTTGATGCACCATTTCAGATGCACCATTTCAGTTGATGCACCATTTCAGATGCACCATTTCAGTTGATGCACCATTTCAGATGCACCATTTCAGTTGATGCACCATTTCAGATGCACCATTTCAGTTGATGCACCATTTCAGATGCACCATTTCAGTTGATGCACCATTTCAGATGCACCATTTCAGTTGATGCACCATTTCAGATGCACCATTTCAGTTGATGCACCATTTCAGATGCACCATTTCAGTTGATGCACCATTTCAGATGCACCATTTCAGTTGATGCACCATTTCAGATGCACCATTTCAGTTGATGCACCATTTCAGATGCACCATTTCAGTTGATGCACCATTTCAGATGCACCATTTCAGTTGATGCACCATTTCAGATGCACCATTTCAGTTGATGCACCATTTCAGATGCACCATTTCAGTTGATGCACCATTTCAGATGCACCATTTCAGTTGATGCACCATTTCAGATGCACCATTTCAGTTGATGCACCATTTCAGATGCACCATTTCAGTTGATGCACCATTTCAGATGCACCATTTCAGTTGATGCACCATTTCAGATGCACCATTTCAGTTGATGCACCATTTCAGATGCACCATTTCAGTTGATGCACCATTTCAGATGCACCATTTCAGTTGATGCACCATTTCAGATGCACCATTTCAGTTGATGCACCATTTCAGATGCACCATTTCAGTTGATGCACCATTTCAGATGCACCATTTCAGTTGATGCACCATTTCAGATGCACCATTTCAGTTGATGCACCATTTCAGATGCACCATTTCAGTTGATGCACCATTTCAGATGCACCATTTCAGTTGATGCACCATTTCAGATGCACCATTTCAGTTGATGCACCATTTCAGATGCACCATTTCAGTTGATGCACCATTTCAGATGCACCATTTCAGTTGATGCACCATTTCAGATGCACCATTTCAGTTGATGCACCATTTCAGATGCACCATTTCAGTTGATGCACCATTTCAGATGCACCATTTCAGTTGATGCACCATTTCAGATGCACCATTTCAGTTGATGCACCATTTCAGATGCACCATTTCAGTTGATGCACCATTTCAGATGCACCATTTCAGTTGATGCACCATTTCAGATGCACCATTTCAGTTGATGCACCATTTCAGATGCACCATTTCAGTTGATGCACCATTTCAGATGCACCATTTCAGTTGATGCACCATTTCAGATGCACCATTTCAGTTGATGCACCATTTCAGATGCACCATTTCAGTTGATGCACCATTTCAGATGCACCATTTCAGTTGATGCACCATTTCAGATGCACCATTTCAGTTGATGCACCATTTCAGATGCACCATTTCAGTTGATGCACCATTTCAGATGCACCATTTCAGTTGATGCACCATTTCAGATGCACCATTTCAGATGCACCATTTCAGATGCACCATTTCAGATGCACCATTTCAGATGCACCATTTCAGATGCACCATTTCAGATGCACCATTTCAGATGCACCATTTCAGATGCACCATTTCAGATGCACCATTTCAGATGCACCATTTCAGATGCACCATTTCAGATGCACCATTTCAGATGCACCATTTCAGATGCACCATTTCAGATGCACCATTTCAGATGCACCATTTCAGATGCACCATTTCAGATGCACCATTTCAGATGCACCATTTCAGATGCACCATTTCAGATGCACCATTTCAGATGCACCATTTCAGATGCACCATTTCAGATGCACCATTTCAGATGCACCATTTCAGATGCACCATTTCAGATGCACCATTTCAGATGCACCATTTCAGATGCACCATTTCAGATGCACCATTTCAGATGCACCATTTCAGATGCACCATTTCAGATGCACCATTTCAGATGCACCATTTCAGATGCACCATTTCAGATGCACCATTTCAGATGCACCATTTCAGATGCACCATTTCAGATGCACCATTTCAGATGCACCATTTCAGATGCACCATTTCAGATGCACCATTTCAGATGCACCATTTCAGATGCACCATTTCAGATGCACCATTTCAGATGCACCATTTCAGATGCACCATTTCAGATGCACCATTTCAGATGCACCATTTCAGATGCACCATTTCAGATGCACCATTTCAGATGCACCATTTCAGATGCACCATTTCAGATGCACCATTTCAGATGCACCATTTCAGATGCACCATTTCAGATGCACCATTTCAGATGCACCATTTCAGATGCACCATTTCAGATGCACCATTTCAGATGCACCATTTCAGATGCACCATTTCAGATGCACCATTTCAGATGCACCATTTCAGATGCACCATTTCAGATGCACCATTTCAGATGCACCATTTCAGATGCACCATTTCAGATGCACCATTTCAGATGCACCATTTCAGATGCACCATTTCAGATGCACCATTTCAGATGCACCATTTCAGATGCACCATTTCAGATGCACCATTTCAGATGCACCATTTCAGATGCACCATTTCAGATGCACCATTTCAGATGCACCATTTCAGATGCACCATTTCAGATGCACCATTTCAGATGCACCATTTCAGATGCACCATTTCAGATGCACCATTTCAGATGCACCATTTCAGATGCACCATTTCAGATGCACCATTGAAGAAAGCACAGCTTGGACTTGCTCAAAATGAAGCGAAGTGATATCAACTTCAGCCCAGGTAGCTCCCAGTAAATGAAACAGCTAGAGGCAAATTTATAAGCCGAAGTGATCAGTTAAATATATCTATAGTATATATATAAAAGGAGCTGTATGTCTGTGTCTGTTTGTATGTCTGTACCATCATTCTGGCCAAACCTATGGGTGGATTCTCTGAAACTTGACAGGATGATGGGTTTTGACCCAACTTAAAACATGGGCTAAAAAATCTGGAAAAAAGTTACCATGGTAACAAGAAAAGCCAAGTTTGGTATTTTGGCCAGAAAAACTCTTGGAGCTACAGATCTAAAACTTGGTGCGCATATATGAATTCACTCTGGTGTTAATATGGTCTGGGTCCCACTTGATTTCACTTCTTCCTTTCCCTGTGTAAGGCAAAAATGTCAAAAATGGTATTTCAGCAGAAACACTCAACTTATGGAGTTGACCCATGAACCCATATATATTTGGAATTGATATAATTTGGGGAAAGTTTTAGGTACATATATAAGACCACACCCATTTTTGTGTTTGTGTCAGGCCAAAAAATTACCACAATGATACTTTGGTCATACGAACCTTTGGAGTGACACACTTAAAACACGGTGTGCATACACAACCCGACTTTGAAAATAATTTGGGCGGGATCCTTCCTGGCTACACCTCTTTCCATTGATGTGTAAAGCGAAAACGTGCCCAAAAAGGAACTTCTGAATGACCCTAAAAATTATATCCACAAACCCACATTTTAATATAAGTTTTGGTTTCTTAAGTATGTATGTTTGTATGTATGTGTGTGTAAGCATCACAGCCAAACACTTGGACAAAAAGGCCGAATTTAGCATGTCCTCTCCAAGAAACCGGGTAATCATTATTAAACACATGTGGGCATAGTAATGGGTGTGGTTTTGCCATAGCCACACAAACAGGAAGTTATTTTGGATGAATAAAAGTTAATTGAAGTCCAATCAGGCCAAAATTTGGTGTGTGGTCTCCAAGTACCCGGGAGAGCATTATTGATCACACATGGGTGTGGTTTCTCCATAGCCACACCCAGTGGAAGTTGTGTTGGCTGTTGACTATTAAAAGCTAGTCAAACCACCAACCAAACTGAAATTTGGAATGAGATTTCCAAGCAAATGTGTGTACACTACTAATCACATGTGTGTGTCAATGGGTGTGGTCTGGTCATTGCCACAGCTGTAGGATGTCATTATGCCTGCCAAACACTTATTTATGGACCAATCAGGCTGAAATTTGGCATATGGAATCCAAGTAACCGGGTGAACATTATTAACCACATGTGGGTGTGCCAATGTGTGTGGGTTTTTTTAAATTAGCCACACCCACAGGAAGTTGTTTTGGCAGCAAATTGCTAATTAAAAGACTAACCAGGCTGAAATAAGAGAGGCTTTTATAATGTTTATGTTGATATTGGCTGGGTATATGCTACTAGTCTCCTCTGTGTATGTGTGTGGGTGGGTGGGTGGGTGTATATATGTCCTATATATATATATATATATATAAAAGGAGATGTCTGTCTGTCTGTCTGTCTGTCTGTCTGTCTGTCTGTCTGTCTGTCTGTCTGTCTGTCTGTCTGTCTGTCTGTCTGTCTGTCTGTCTGTACCATCATTCTAGCCAAACTGTTAGGTGGATTTCTCTGAAACTTCGCATGATGATAGGTTTTAACTCAAATTAAAACATGGGCCAAAAAATCTGGAAAATAATTATCATGGTAATCAAAAAAGCCAAGATTGGTATTTTTGCCAGAAAAACCCTTGGAGAATATTTTGAGTACATGTATATGACTACACCAACTTTTGTGTCCCTATCAGGCCAAAAAATGGCCACAAATGGTATTTTGGTCAGACAAACCTTTTGAGTGAGTGACCTAAAAGTTGGAACGCATACACAACTTGCAATTGACTTTGGGAGTAACATGGCGGGATCCCGCCCTCTTCCCATTGGTGTGTAAAGCAAAGAAGTTCCAAAAAAAAAGAACTTCTGAATAATGCTAAGGAATTAGATCCATAAACACATTTTAATATATATTTTGGTTCATAACTATGTATGTATGTTTTTATGTGTGTCTAGGCATCACAGCGAAACGCTTGAAAAAGAAGGCTGAATTTGGCATGTGCTCTCCAAGAACCCAGATGAGCATTATTAAACACATGTGGCCACCGTAATGGGTGTAGTTTTACCACAGCCACACCAACAGCAAGTCATTTTTGATGAAAAGAGTAAATTGAAGACCATGTGGGTGTGGCGATATGTGTAGTTTGGTATTAGCACATCCACAGGATGTTGTTTTGGCTGCCAAAAGCTAATTAAAGGGCCAACCAGGCAAAATTTGAGTGGCTACTATTAATGTTTCATGTTGACATTGGCCGGTCAACGCTGGGTATATGCTTCTAGTCTCCTATATATATATAAAAAGAGATGTCTCTTTGTATGTCTGTCTGTATTTTTGTACCATCATTCTGGCCAAACCTTTGGATGGGTTTCTTTGAAACTTGGCATGATGATAGATTTTGACCCATCTTAAAACATGGGCTAAAAATGCTGGAAAGTTGTTACCATGGGAATGAGAAAAAGCCAGAAATAGTTTGTTTTTTTTTTGGCCAGAAAAACCCTTGGAGCTACAGATCTAAAACTTGATATGTACACACAACCTGACTCTGGGAGTAACATGGGCTTGGTTCCACCTGGCCACACCTCTTCCTTTCTCTGTGTAAGGCTAAAAATGCCAAAAATAATATTTCAGTAAAAACACTTGAACTTAGGGAGATAGACCCATGAACCCATATATTTTTGGAATCAATATAATCTGGGGAATATTTAAAATACGTGTATATGACTACACTAATTTTTTGAGTTCATATCAGGCCCAAAAAAAATGGCCACAATGGTACTTTGGTAAGACAAACCTTTGGAGCGACAGCCTTAAATCATTGTATGCATACACAACTTGACTTTGAGAGTAACATGGGTGGGATTCCTCCTGACGACATCTCTTCCCATTGGTGTGCAAAGCCAAAAAGTGCCCAAAAAAATGAACTTCTGAATAATGTTAAGGAATTAGATCCACGAAACCTTTTTAATAAAAATTTTTTTTGGCTTAGAAGTATGTATGCTTGTTTGTATGTATGTGTGCCTTGGCATTACAGCCAAACACTTGGACAATAAAGGCCAAATTTGGCATTTGCTCTCCAAGAACCCAGGTGAGCATTAATAAAGACATATGGGAATGGTAATGGGTACGGTTTTGCCATAGCCACACCAACAGGAAGTCATTGTGGATGAAAAAAAGTTAATTCAAGACCAATGAGGCCCAAATTTGGCGTGTAGTTTCTAAGTACCTGGAAAGCAGTATTAACCACTATGGATGTGGTTTGTCCTAGCCACACCCAGTGGAAGTTGTTTTATCTATTAAAAGCTAATCTAACAACCAACCAGACAGAAATTGGGAATATAGTTTCAAGCAATTGAGTAAGAAATATTGGTCACATGTGCATGTGTCAATTGATGTGGCCTGGTCATTTTCACACCCAGAGGACATCATTATTCCTGCCAAAAACTTATCTATGGACCAATCAGGCTGAAATTTGGCATATGGAGTGCAAGTAATAGGGTGAGCATTATTAACTAATGTGAGTGTGGCAATATTTTTTGTTTGGTATTAGCCACACCCACAGGAAGTTGTTTTGGCTACCAAAAGCTTATTAAAGGACCAACAGGCCAAAATTTGAGAGGCTTCTATTAATGTTTCATGTTGACAGAGCTGGGCAATGCCAGGTATATGCTGCCAGTATATATATATATATATATATAAAAGATATATATAAAAGAAGAAGTCTGTCTCTGTGTCAGTCTGTCTGTGTGTGAGTGTGTCAGTCTGTCTGTGTGTTGGTCTGTCTGTGTGTCGGTCTGTCTGTGTGTCGGTCTGTCTGTGTGTATGCTTGTACCATCATTCTGGCCAAACCTCTAGGTAGATTTCTCGGAAACTTGGCATGATGATAGGTTTTGACCCACCTTAAAATATGGGCTGAGCAATCCAGAAAATGGTTACATGTTAACAAGATAAAGTCAAATATAGTATTTTAGCAACAAAAACCCCTGGAGCTACAGATCTAAAACTTGGTATGCATATGCAACTTTACTCTGGGAGTAACATGGGCCGGGTCACACTTGGCCACACATATTGCTTTTCCTGTATATGGCTAAAATCCCAAAAATAAAATGGTATGTCAGCACACACACTTATCATAAGGAGTTAGACCATGGAATCAATATAATCTGTGGAATGTTTTAAGTACATGTGTATAGCCACACCAATTTCTGTGTCTGTCAGTTTAAAAAAAGCCAAAAATGATTCTTTGGCCATACAAACCCTTGCTAATGATATACTTAAAACATGATAATCTGGGCGGTGTCCCTTCAGGCTACACCACTTTCCATTGGTGAATAAAGAGAAAAGTGCCAAAAAAAAAGGAAAGAAAAAAATTTCAGAATAAAGATTGGACCGAAGGAGTTAGTTCCACGAACCCATTTTAATGCAAGTGAAAGTAAAAAATATTTCTTTGAAATAAAAACGATAAGTAGGGATGATATGTCAGCTAAAAGTGCAGAAACAAGAATTCTGTGACAGTGTGTATTACAAAATTCCCTACTTCACCGATTCCACATTCCCACATAATGTGTAAGATGTGATGCCCAAATATTGCCACCTCTTCAATTTGCTTGTAGCTAGCTCATGTAGAATAATTGTTCTAATTTGAAACCTAGATTGTCACACTATCGTGTAGAATTCTAGGTTCACAGAACACACTATCACAGAATTCTTGTTTCTGCACTTTTTGCTGATATATCATCCCTGTGGTAAACTACCACTCCAGTATGATGATTATACGACTCAAGGATGATGTGTCATGATGTCATTGATTATGACTTTATTACCAGTATATTGTATGTATATAAAATGTTGCAATTGTCTTTGTCATTGTTCTTCCACTTGTTCTTGCACTTCATCCGTTCTGCAATATTTTTTGATGTCTTGCAATGAAAGGTTCTGTTAACTTTTTAAAGGTGGAAACTGAGCTCCAGAGGCTAGAAAGCTTTGGTATTATTTTTTCTGTGAAATTTTTTAAATGGCCTGTGCCTATAGTTCCTGTGGTTAAGAAGAAAGGTGCTGTATGTATAAGTGGGGACTATAAGGTCACTGCTAATAGGGCTACTCTCACAGAGTCCTATCCACTTCCACTAGTGGATTAGTTAACGATAGACCTTGCTGGAAGTAAATACTTTACCAAACTTGATTTGTCACAAGCGTACCTACAGTTGCCCCTTGATCATGAATCCTTTGAATTATTGACAATTAATGATCCCAAGGGGTTGTTTAAATACAACAGGTTACTACTTGGTGTGTCTAGTGCACCAGCAATATTTCAATGCAGCATGGAGACCCTTTTATGGGGATTGAATGGTGTGTCTGTTTACCTTTATGACATCCTAGTTACAGGATCCACACATGAGAACCATTTGCATAATCTTGCTGCTGTGCTGAAACAAATTGAACAGGCAGGCCTAAAACTTAATCACTCTAAATACTTCTTTTTACAACCCAGATTAGAGTATTTGGGACATGTCATTTATGAAGTTGGTAGACATCCTACTGAGGATAAAATTAGAAACATTAAAGAGGCACCAGCTCTTACTAACATTACTGAGCTTTGTTCCTTTCTTGCAATGATTACCTACTATAGTAAATTCCTACCTAACATGTCCACAATGCTAACGCCATTATATGCACTGTTGGCAAAGAAGAAGAGGTGGTCATGGCACACCAAGGAGGAAGCTGGTTTTCAGTTAGCAAAACAAGCTCTTCATTCAGATGCAGTCCTTGTACATTTCGATAGTTCAAAGCCTTTAATCCTTGCATGTGATGCTTCACAGTATGATATTGGTGCTGTTTTGTCTTATATATTTGAAGATGGACGAGAAAAACCCATTGCGTACACTTTTTGAACTCTGAACCCTGCTGAGAAAAGATATTCACAGCTGGAAAAAGAAGGTCTATCTATAGTCTCATGGATTGAGAAATTTCACAAGACATTTTATTATCGAGTCTGACCATCTTCATTATCCTTCCTGTTTAATGAAGCCAAAGGAATTCCCCAGATGGCATCTTCTCACATACAGAAATGGGCGATTACACTCTCTGCTTACAATTACACTATCTATTACAAGAAAGGCAAAACACTGTGCAATGCAGATACATTAAGTAGGCTCCCATGCCCAGTTACCACAGCCACTAATGATACATGCACAGAATTAGTTAACCTTGTACAACACATGTCCTCCACTTGTGTTTCAGCATTGCATATTGAGGACTGGACCACAAAGGATCCTCTACTCTCCAAGGTGCCGAGATTTATTCAGCTTGGTTGGCCAAACAACTTCACATAACTTCCATGCAAGCCTTACTTCTCTAGGAAGGGTGAACTAAGTGTGTTGAATTGTTGTATCTTATGGGGTACTCGTGTAGTGATTCCACTGCCTGTTAGGCAGCCCCTACTAAAGGATTACACTAAGCTCACCCAGGTGATATATAAATGAAAACACTAGCATGCAGTTACATTTGGAGGTCTAACATGGACACTGATATTGAAACCCTGGTGAAAACTTGTACTGAGTGTCAAGAGTCTCGATCTTCACCACCTACCACTCATTCCACCCATTGGAGTGGCCAGCAAGTCTGTGGAGCCACCTGCACATTGATTTTGCAGGTCCTTTTTTGGGACACATGTTTCTTGTACTAGTGGATGCCCATTCTAAATGGATGGATGTGAGATTCATGCATTGTATTAAAGCCCATAGCCTGATTGAACTAATCAGAATGATATTTGCTACATATGGCATACCACAGAATATTGTTTCTGATAATGGTCCTACATTTACTAGTCAAGAATTCAACAAAACTTTCATGAATCAGAAATGCAAATGCAAGCCTTACTTCTCTAGGAAGGGTGAACTAAGTGTGTTGGATGGTTGTATCTTATGGGGTGCTCGTGCCCAGCAAAAACCTGCAAGGTTCAAAAAAGCATGATCATTGTCATATTTGCATTTCTTTAATACAATCCTTAATCAGGGGGAGTGTGATAAACTATACCACTTCAATATGATGATTGTACCACTAAAGGATGATGAGTCATGATTTCATTGATTATGACTTTATTACCACCATATAGTATGTATATAAAACATTGCAATTGCCTTTGTCATTGCTGTTCCATGTGTTCTTGCACTTCATCCGCTCTGCAATATTTGTTGTCATCTTGCAATGAAAGGTTCTGTTAACTTTTATAAGTGAGTATTAAGCATGTACATTTATGAACTGGCTATCAATAAAGCCAGTATTAATATATCATTTAAGTTACTACAATCCCTACTTACCGTTTTTATTTCAAAATTTTTTTTTAAACTTTCACTTGTTTCCTTTAGTTTTTTCACACCTTCAGATAGCTAGCCATACTACTGGATTGGCATCTTGTATACATATGAGTGGCATCCACAAGTGCACACTCTACCTGCACCTCTCCAGCAGAGGGACTGCATGTGCACAGTACTCAATTACTCTCAATTAATTATAATGGAGTTTTATTTAGCTATATTTATATTTCTATAGTTATTTATTACAATGTAAGCTCCTGCAGGGCTTCTGCTTCTGTCTGTATTGGTATGGACAAGAAAAAGTGATAATTAAATTAGAATCAATACCACAATTAATATTGTTAGTTCTTTTCATAGTCTTTATGTCATCCCCTGTGCCTTCTGTACTATGCAATGGAAACATCAGTATTGGAAATGAAACACTTGCATCATGATTTAGAACTATTGCTTATCATGGATGAACCTGCATTTGTCCCATACCAATATTTCCCCATCACGAATAGGGGAGACTTTTCTGTAGACAACACACAGTCTTGAATAATTAAGTTTGTTATAGTCTCCTGAATCCTAGAACTACTTTAATAGTCGATGCTGATTCAAATACTGAGTATATATAAAGGGTTTCATGGAACTTCTTCTGACAATAAATATTCAGATACTATATCTGTATAAAGACTACTTCTGACAATGAATTGCATTGCTAGTTTCAGTTTGAAATGTGGTGAAAAAACCTATTGGTAAAGTGAGCTACAGACGCAATATATAGCAGTAACATTATTTGAACAGAATGGCCAGCCCTATAGAGCCATACATATAGGCAAGGTGTATCAAATTTACTTTGATTCTTTGGGTCAGGGTTATCCTTGTAGAGTGCCCTGGAATATTCCTTCTTGTATTCCAATTGTGGAGGGTCACTAACAGAAAGAACTACATCAAAGTGACCACTAGGATTTCTTATGTACATTACCATTTGTGTCACATCGTCATTGAAATTTGGATCCACAAAGGCTGGACTCTGTCTCTGCTACACATCTTGGTCAATTTTGTACACAAGCATGCTAGCACGCATCAAATGGGCCATGGCAAATATTTCTACATCCGTGTCATACTTGCCTCTTCATCCATTCCTGTGCTGAAAGTGTAATACTTCACACCTCTCTCACTAAGGAGCCCACATGACACCATGCAGGCTTCATTCTCTTTCATATGCCTGAGTATGGCAGCATGAATTTCTAAATGTTTAGTCTGAACTCCTGTCACTATGGATGAAAAGGAGCGAAACTGACAGTTGCCATCTCCTGTGATCTTCCTGACCTTATCAGGCCAATACAGAGGAATGGCTGGACCACCTGGACTCACCTGGTTAGGTAACTTGTATGGAATGCCTAGAGTGGCACACGCACCTCGCTGCCGCTAACTGTCCACAGAGTGGAATTTTAACTTGCTGTACACTTTATGTTGTGCTGGTGAGTGACCATCACTATGTGGCTTCTTCACAGGTGGCTGGGGAATTTTACTCTTTTCAGTCAGCTTGTTCTTTCTTGCTGCTTTTTTTGGCAGTGGATAGGAGGGAAGATTTTTTTGTAATTTTTTCTCAATCTGTTCATTTCGTTGAGACAATTTTGACTCATCATGATAGAGTTGGGTTCAAAACTTAACAGGTGCAACCCTTTGAGTGACGTAAGTCTAGACAGTGCCACATAGGAAATAGCACAGGAAAGCACACGACATCGAGATGACGTTGTCAGTTGTCAAGTGAATTCTCCTGGATGTTGAGGAGCTTATACTGCTTGATATCAGGTTTTCTGCCCAGATTTTTGCCTTGAAATCCTGAAACATTATCCTCAGTGGATTTCTCTAGCATGTTGGAAGTAGTGCTGCTGACAACTTCTATGACCTCCTTGGCTGCAGAATCAACAGACTTGTTCACTTCCTTGTACAACCAGTTGATCTCTTGCAACTTTCCCATCCTCTTTGGTGGCATTAATGTTAACTAGGCTGCACCAGACAGTTTTGTTTGCCATTGGCTTACCGTTGACAATAATGTTCACTTCGGGACAATCAGGCATTTTGCCTCCTTCTAACTCGTCCATGGTTTGTAATGTTTTATTTAGAGGCAGAAGCAAAAGCAGAGGGAGAAAGAACATGACCCCTTGCAAACTTTGAGGGAGTAGTAAGTAGGTACTTTCCTGGTGTACGTGCCCAACCGAACTATGGTCTGATACGACTTGCACACTGTATGAACTGCCAGCCTAGAGGGTCCAACCTTTGCAATTCAAGTGGCATGGGAGCCACTTGAAAGCCATTTAAAAAACAGCCCAGTGGCATCAAGTTGTGCTTGATGGCAGATTTACAGTAATTGCACATGTAATGGGAGACATTGGCGGCATCAGCACTGACCTGCAGCAAGTACTTTTTTTAGTGCAGGCAACATAGTTACTCCTAGTTTGTCACCAAATTTCACAGTGGTCACATTTTTAAGTAGTGCAACTGCTCACAGCTACAGCATGCATGATTGCGTTAGTCATTCATTTCTTTTTTGGCATTTGGCTATCAATGACTCTAGATTTGGCTTTTTGAATGTACAATCAGTATGATCACTGAGAGATTCATGCTCATAAATTGAGTCTACTGAATTAGAAAAGAGAGCCTCGAAATTTTCCAAGTCACTCAGGACCATTAAAGTGCACAATTTTCCGCTACAGAGTGCTTTGTCTATCTGCAAAACATGCATATGACCATTTCTAGCCTTATACAGAGCACTGAGAAATGTGCACAAGACAGTAAAATTTACTGATGCTGCCCTGAGCATCCTCAATTTGCTGTTACATCCGCTATTGTTATGGCTAATCAAGGGTTGACATTTGCGATTTAACCCTATCTCATGAGGCAGTTCGACAGTCTTGTATTGTGCATGTTTGTGCAACCCTCATCACATTCTTGTAAAGCCATTCACACTTTATACATGGGATCTTCAAACTCTGCCTTCAGATCTAAAATAACAAGAACCTCTGATTTGGTTAGAATGGTAAACTCACTAGAGCACTTCCACTTGAGTGTGTTACACTTATTTTTTTTTCTTTTCAAATACTTCATTAATTATGCATCTTCCACTCCATCAATGGATATGGGATCTTTTCTATCAGTCTGTTTATATGATGCATCTTAGAAATGTTATTTACTGTGAAGCGTGTGCAAATCCTCACCAAAATCATTATTGTCAGTGATCTGAAGGTGTTTTATTAGCCCTCACTGCTTTGAGCAATGAATTTGTAAAATCTATGCATACCTGCAAGGCTTTAATCACTAATCTCTTTGCTACAACGAAAGGCACTACAGCTCTACGATTATTCCTAGATATTTTCTTTGCTGCATTTGGGTTGAGTTTCTCAAATATTTTTATTACCCGAGCCAGGGGAGCAATGCTCAATATATGTTTTCTGACTTCACCCACATAGAAATGCTTGCTATCAGATTTAGGTTCAGCTAATTCATAGTGCTGTTTCCTGTAAGCACACAGTCTAGTTCTGTTGCTTGCATAATACTTCCTGGCACGTTTAATAATGGTAGTTGCTCTTTTAGCATAGTATGATCTACATGCTCCTTTTTTCTTGCCAGAATTATTTTTATAACTCAACTTGGCTTCCCTTTTCGTCTCACAGACTGTCTCATAATTAGCCTTAGAATACTTTCTTTTTTTTTGGAATCAGGATCAGCCCTGTAATGCTCACTTGAATATGTATTTTTTGAGGTTCAGGATTATCTCTGTAGTGTGCCCTGGAATATTCCTTGTTGTATTCAGGGTAAACCCTGTAGCACTATCAGGAATTTTCTTTTTGAGGTTCAGAGGTAACCTGTAATGCTCCTTGGAATATTCATTTTGAGATGGTGGATTTTTTTTTTTTTCAAAATGAGCCTAAATGCACTTTTTTTGGAGACAGGATTCAGTGTGTATCTTTCTTTTGCAGCCAGGATTCACTGTGTATCTTTCTTTTGCAGCTGCTTTTAGACTATCTGCATTAGCCTCATAATAAGTTTTATCGCAGGCACCGATTTTTTTCAGTATTATTTTCAGAATCTTTTCTTTTAGTGACCTTATTTTTTTTTAAAGCAGAAACCATTTTGAGCTTGCTATACACATAGCTATAACAATATATGTATAGCTGTTAGTTTAGATTTGACTTATCTTATTTTATATGTGGCTCTAGTAGTAGTAGTAGTAGTAGTAGTAGTAGGTGCAGTTAGTAGTGTAGAGCTTCAGAGAAGGAGAAAAATTCTGTCAGCCATGTAAGAGCTTCAGAGAGGAACACTGTCAAACAAAGAAAGAAATAATAGTTAGCTAACTATTACAATGTTTTGGCTAGCTGTGACAAATTTAGTTACAGAATTTGACTTACATTCAAGATTTGAAAGTGTAGCTCTGGTAATGATATTCATGGCCTCACACACAAACCAGGTTTTTAATTGTGAGCACAGAAGAATTACTAGTGACAATATAGTGGTTTGACTTAACACTGCAGCTATTAGTCTGGGATATACTTCGTTAGTTTGTTTGCATTGCAAAGCAAATGAAAAGGTGGTGGACTTAATGCAAATTAATAGTAAGCTGTTAGTATAACTATTGCATGATTTGCTGTAGCCAGCTACGCTCTAGCCCTGGAACTGAAAAATAAAAAAATTATAAGAAGAAAAAAGGAATACATTTTGTGATTTTGACAGAGTCTCCGCTTGCTACTTTAGCAATTGATTTGGAGTACTGAAACTATCCTGGTAGTTTGTGTTGCAGCTTATATGGATTGCAGGTGAGTTTTGTAGCCTAGGTTTGAGCCATAGCAGAGAAAGTGAAGCTTTCATGTTGTATTAGTCAATGAGACCACCATTTTTTTTGGTGATCATCCCTACTTAGAGAGTACTACCTTAGTCTCTGATACATTTTAGTTGGTAAGTATGTATGTATGTTTATATTATGTGTGTATGTGTGTCTAGGAATAATGGCCAAACACTAGAACCACAAAGGCTGAAATTTGGCATCTGCTCTATAAGAATCCTGGTGAGCATTATTAAACATATGTGGGGATGGTATTGGATGTGAATTTTCCATAGCCACACCAACAGGAAGTAATTTTTCTGAAAAAAATTAATTGGAGACCAATCAGGCCAAATTAATGTGTACCTACAAGTACCCAGGAGAGAATTATTAACCACATATATGTGTGGGTTGGCCATAGCCACACTCACTAGAAGTTGTTTTGGATATTAAAAGCTAATCCAACGTACAACCAGACTGAAATTTGAATGAGGTTTCCAACTGGCTGAGCATTATTAATCACTTGTGGGTGTGCCAATTCGTGTGATCTGGTCATTGCCACACCTATAGTAGGGGAGGAGACAGCACATTAAAAGTGGGGGGGGGGGGGGGGCAAAAGTTTATATTATTTTTGAGGATGAGTATTTATCAAAGCTTAAAATGGTAGGGAATCACATTAAGTTGGAATATGTGAGCTTAATATGGAAAAATTAAATGAGAAAGGAAAATTTACGAACTATAACTGTTTAAAAACCCTTCCCTCTCATCAATGGTAAAAGTTTTTTCTATCAAAACTAAATCTAAAGTCCAAAAGTGTCTGTAAAATATTTGTGAATATATAGAAGCACTCAGTAATTAAGTTTCATCATTTTAGAGTGCATAGAAGTTAGAACACTTCTTGTCAGAGAAGGACCTACTTTTTATACTGCAGATGTGACTGGGATTGTTAAATGTAAATAACAGAGCTAGTGTATGGTTGATAGCATTTGTTTGAAGCCTCTCATTGCTAGTAAATTTTTTTAAATTTTATATAACTCCTTTTTTTAATTTCTAAGTTCATCCCTAGATTACATTTTGTAAGGTTGGAAGTATTTTGCTAATGCTAGCATGTCAGCATCTTCGTAGCTTGATTTATTCAACTATTCCATTCATGACCATTTGTTGCATTTATGAGAGTGTTTTTCAATCACAAGGACTAAGGGAATGTGTTCATTAATCAATTTTTGGCTGGGAAGTATGCTTTAGCAGATGTCTCCCACTTTCGATCTGAATTAGAAATTTTAGGTAATGAGGCAATTTTGGAAGGTCAATATTGTGCTTCTCAACAATTAAAATAACTAGTTAAGAAAAACATTATTCAATTACAATTGTAATTTCTATTATTTGTACTTCAATTACCAAATTGCGATTAAATCAAGAGTGGAGAGCCACAAGTACATACAGAGCATGCACTCCCCCCCTCCCCCACACACGCTCACACACACATAAACACATATGCAGGCAAGTGGAGGAGTGCCTTAATTAGCTCCTGCACCAAGACTCAACAGCCCTGGAGTCTATCCTTGATAGTCTGCAAGTGGTGGTCTCCTCTATTCTCAGTTTAGGCATGCCACTTGCCACAGCCTTGGCCATCCCTCCTAGCCCTCAATCAGGGTTGGGGTGGGGAGGGGAGTGGAAAACAAGTACACCTGCAACAACCATTCCTTCTGTCAGTTCTAGTTGTGATTTCATTTTCTGATAATGTTTTTAATACTTTGTATATCTTTTTTTCCCTATATTTTTCTATTTTATAAAAATGGCAAGTTCTCGTGATTAGATATAATCTGTAATTGGTACAAAGTCATGGCTCTGTACTAATAACCCTATCAAGGCTCAGTTTAAAACACTTCCTCTCACACACTTATCTACATGAGCCTGTCCAGGAATAAAAGAGTAATTATCATTCTGGAAATGATAATGCTACATACAGTACAATAAATAGTTTATGGTTCATTCAATTCTGTCTGATAGTACTACATAAAGTACAATAAAGAGTCTATATATTTATTCAATAAAGTTAAATTTGTGTAAGCATTTAATGTTTATGTAGAGAAACTCAATAAAATGTACAAATGGGTTCATACTAAGTATGAAGTGATAAGTACACTTGCATATTTTATAATATGGATGGATACATATATAAATAATGTGTACTTTTGATGTATGTAAGAATTTATATCTACACATGTGCAGAGGAGAATGAAGCTCTGAGTGGGACCCGCCATCAGGAGGCTGTGAAGATCTTTAAGGCTCTGCTAGCTCAGGAGAGTCTGGCTGATCCCATCAATCAAGTCCTGGTGGTGATGCAGAAGTGCTTCGACACAGAAGATCTCCAGTTAGGGGTAAAAATTTGCCTTATCTTTGTTGAATGACGGTATTAACAATGGCTTAAGTAGGCATTAATTAAATAGTGTAAACCATTTGATATTTTTTGTTTTACCTTTACCTTAAGTTTTGTATTTTTTGCATAAAAAAATTGGAGTCACCCAGGGCATTGGTAATATTGTTTAGGACCAGGGCAGTGATTTGGATTTAGTGGTATGTGAATGGGGCCAAATTCATTGTTGAATACCAAATATTGGTAAAGGGTCACCACCTGATAAAAAATCATTCCTCCCATCCTTACGTTCAACTTACGTTCATGAGTACTGAGTTAATAAATGACATCATAGAAGCATTTTTAATCCCTGTACATGAAAAATCATTTAAAACTACAATTTATCTATATCATACATGTGCTTGTAGAGAATCATTCCACTCATGAGAATGGAGTGCTAAATACCTATAATGTTGACCTGTTGTTGATGTTGTCCCCATAGTTCTTCACCCAGCTCATCAAACAGACCACAGGCATGTCCCCAGAGGAGCTGGACCACATCAGCATGCTATTCTATTTTCAGACAATAGCCTGCATGTGCATACTGTTTTCCCAGAGAGAGTCATCAATGGATACCTCACCACGTACATCAAGAAGTTGGTTTCTCTTTAAAAGATAAATCCATTGTAATGACCTTATTAATATAGATGTTTTGAACAGCCCATGCCATAGCATTGTATGTGTACTTTTCACTTTAATGTTGAATTTATTGTAAGAAAATGAATAACCAGTGCATTAATATAGATTTTAAAGAGTCCTATTTTTACATTATGCAAGTATTTTGTATGCTCTCAGCTATGACCCCGACAAGATAAAAGAAATTGCATGAATATAGTGTTTTGTTTATCCCATGCTCTTAATGCTATCCTTCCTTTACCTTTATCCCTGTGGTAAGTGTAGCTTACTGTGACCAGAGTGATGTATCTAGAGACAGAGATGACGATTTTGTTAATTACTGTTTTACCCACATACAAAAATCCAAGAAAGGAGGCTTTGCTCTTTCCAGAAGTGAAATTTTTTCTTGCTTGGTATATTCTTTCATGTAATCACTTGTAGGAGACTGTAATGTGTTCATACACAAGCCATAGCTCTATGAAGGCTTTCTGTATATTTATGTGATCAATATATTACTTATTAATACATTGCTTTATGTCTATTTAGCCATTACAAATTATCCTTCCAAGTTTATTTATTTGGGCAGATGTATAATAATTTCTAATCAAATATTTATCATCACTGACTTTATTCGTACTGCTACATATATGATTTGGTGTGTCAGTAGTATATATATTATATTATTATTGAGATTATTAATTTAGAGTGCTGGGTTTTTCTACTCACCCCGTGGCTGTAAAGAACTGAACACAATGATGCATTGCTTTGGAAGTGGTCCATGCTCCATCAACATAGTCCCCTCCACCACTGCAGGAGGGGTAAGTTAGCATAGAGATAACACTAGTATGAATTGCACGAAATATAATATAGTGCATGTGTGTGCAAGTGCATAGGATAATGTGTAACACAGTGATACTATGACCATGCAATAAACATGGTAAGTTAATCATATATGTTCTGCACTTTTTAATTGTGTCCTTTTTTGTGCATGCATGCATATATACACATGTGAGGGAACTCAGAGTAGTCCATATGAAAACAACAAACACACACTCAAGCATCCTCATAATGCATAAGTATTATGATTAGTTTTAAATGTGACTTGAACCCTTTGCATGTTCTATGGAAATTTGTTCATGCCCCTTATGTGTGGATTACTGAAGTAACTTCATACCATGCTTCCTCCTTCCATCCCTCCCCTCATGTATTGTGCAAGTTGCGTAAACCCTTTGCAGATGGAAAATGGCTGCAAGTTTTCTCTGTTTGAGGTCAGGGAAGCATCTCCAGAATTTTTTATGACAGAACACTATTGGTGGACATATCTGGGAAGTTTGAAGTGTAAGCATGTTAATTTACTGTCCCATGAAGATGTATAGGTGCATGTTCTGTAGTTGAAAAATATTCCTACTGCCACAAACCTTGGGAAATTTTGTTTACGAATGTAAAGTTCTTCAATTTTCTGAAGTTGCATATGCATATGTACAAGTTTATAGATTTGTACACCTCAGAAATATTTCATATTTTGAATATATTTTCATTCCTTTTATATTGTCATGAATGATTTGAAAGCATTAAAGGATTTGAGATAAGGTATTCCTGACAAGTGGAGGCTGTTCTTTAAACTTTTCTGTTTCTCTGGTCCACAGAACATACCCGTGGACAGATTGAGGCTGCCTTAACTTTCAAACATGTAAATATTAATTTACTCATAAAAGATTAAAAAGTATTTTTTGTTCTCCATCAGTGAATGCTATTTTTCATGCTATGAATATGATAAACATGTTTCAGTTTTGGTATAGAATTACACAATACAATACAGTCATGGAGTAGAAATAGTTTTTATTAAACTGTTCAGTTTGGATGCTTTATATTCATATTCTTCAATAACTTTCAGAAAGGCATTGGATCTACTTTATACTTTACTCTGTAGTCACCAGTTAAAGATGAGGGCTTGGTACTTAATCTCTGCAGACTATGTATAACACACATGAAAGAAAAGATGGTGGGCATTGGGAATAGAGGTGAAGATTAATTTCAACTGAGGAAGAATGAGAAGAATTTAAGTGTGTTTTGTTTGTTTACTCTTAGGAGTGCAACCTGGTTTTGGACAAACCTTTGTCAGCTTAGATAGATTGATGCTAACTACTAGCCTGGCATCCTCCACATCAGAAGGAGGCTGTATCTCATTTGTGCATTCATCTGTGGCTTCAGTGTTTCCATGGCTACTTCTATTGTGGGCGTGCCACCCTAGCTGACTCTATATCATCATAGCATGTGAGTTACAATGCTAGTGTATAGCTACCACTGCAAGAAGACAAGCACTAATAATCTCACATTTGAACTTGTTGTATTTCTCTCTGTCTGACCTCCTGACTCTATCTCATCATAGGATGTGAGTTACGATGCTAGTGTATAGCTTTTTCTGGAACATTTGATGCTACTTTTTGACCAGATTCTTCAATCTCTTCACCAACTGCTTGTCAACATCTACTAATTTCTTACAAATGAGATTGAGCAACTTTCCGATCCATGTAACCTGGGATAGAACATAGAATATGTGATTTCAAATATAACCAATTCTAGGATTTAAAGCATCTTACATTGCCCAACTTTCCCATTCTTTCTAGGTTCTCCCCCTCTCTTGCTTATCACTTTTTGATCACCCTACCACTTCCATTAATAATTCTAAACTCCTCCCCCTCTTATCACCCACTTTCTATTTATCATTCCAAATTGTCATCTTATTTCTCTCCTAAATGGCCTAAACAGCTGCTGTATCATATACTAGTCTTCATCATACATGCACATATGTACATACTAGATGATGTATATATTCATGACTGACTCATGCACTTCCACGCACTTGTGGACACACCGAGATCACACACAATGTACAATGGCATGCATAACTATGTTACATGAAATAATATAGGCTAGTAATGTAGCTATGCGTTAATCACTGTTTTTACCTCAAGATCATCTGCAGTTATGGAAAAGGTTTCCATTGTATCTATAACACTCTAGAAATCTTGTCATATTCTGAAACTAGACCAAAAAAAATCAGCTAACCACATACCGTACACATAAAGCACAAGCTGACTTATTTTAATATTTATTTATTTATTTACAGCTTTGGAGTCCACAATTAATGAGATAACCACCTATATACTACATACTCACACACATTCTGGCTACCACACACAAATTAAGAATGCTGTATCCTAATAAAGATACGAGCCGTCTTGACCTAAATGAGGACAGAAACACACTGTTCTTTCATAAGACAATGTGATGAAATCTAAAAAACTTTAGTGCACCAAACTGAACTATTCAGGTGTGCACAGGTGAATTGTGATTGCAATAATGCAATTGGACTCAATTCTTGTAGGTATAAGGTCTCTTTGAGCAGAGCACCTCATGTTTAATCAGGACCATGTATCTTCTTTAATATACCAAAATAAGTATAAGAGATTAATTTTATTATCCTAATAAAATGACCATATGCAGCTAGACATGAAAAATTATAGTTTTTAGCTTAAGACAGATTGGTATCTTCTGTTACTCACATTCCCTTTAGCTTCTAAGGAAGTCTTGAGAGTGTCCATCAGTTTCTGAACCACACTAGGCTTTATAAGCACACTTTAAAAACCACCCCCTAGAATAGACAGGATAAACACAAGACCTTGCAAAAAACAGATTGAAAATAGAGCAAGTCAGGGTAAATTACTTGGTGTGGGTGGATTTTTTTTATCCTATTTTTTATTTGAATAGATTAGATTAGTGGACAAAATAGAACTATATGAAGATTGCACTCTTCTATCTATTTAATATAATGGATGTTTTCTATTATATTTTGTAAGTGTTATCTATTTACTGTTGTAGATATCAGTGGAGATGCGATGGACAGAATTTGAGAATTATATTTTTTCAAATTTATATGAAGTTGTGTACGGGAGGGATGGTGAGGATGGCGATGACCAAGCGCATCAGCTGAAAGTGAATAGTGCTAAAGGGATGAGGTGTCCAGTGAGGATTACATATTGGTAAGGTAAGAAATGCAGAATGAGGGTACAGGTGAAAGTGTTGACATATTTGGTGATATAACCACTTTTTCGAAAATGCAATGACAATATGTGGAACAACTCAGATATTGTAACCAGGGGAGAATTTAATTTTAACCACCTGTGAGTGATGTAATGTGTGTGCTTTTATTATAGCCCCACTAACAAAAGTAATTTGGGATGCCAAAACTAATTTTAGGACAAATGAATCCTGCTCAAATTATGTGTGTGTGTTCTCTAATTAACCAGGTAAGTGTAACATGTTTGTGAGGCAAAGGGTGTGTTTTTGTTATAGATACACCCATAGGAAAAAAAAAAATTGGCATCCAAAAGCTAGAGGACCATTCAGGCTGAAACTGGGTATGTGGTGTCCAAGTACTCGGGTGAGGATTAATACATGTGGTTGTGAAAATGGGTGTGTTTTTTTCTTCATGGCCACATCAACACAAGTTGTTTTCACTTTCACTTTCACAAGTTACATTTTAAATTGGTAAGTGGTCTCCATGTGATCATAAGAGTATTATTTACTACAGAGTGTTTCTAGCCACACCCATACAGTATTGATGGAAGCATATTGTTCAATAAGAGCAGTCATGTTAAAGAAGATTAAATGATCCTCAAAATGCAGATATAGCCACACCCGCAAGAGGTTAACACACATTCTAATCAAGTGCTGGACCAATGAGACTGAGATTTGGTATGTGGACATCAGGTGACCAAGAATGTTAATACCTTCCTGTATTTGTGGATATGGGTGTGGTTTTGCCAACAAAAATTAGTGTAAAAATAGAAATGCCCATTGACACATTTTTCACTCAAGCTGCTATCAGCAAATCTGGCTTTTGGGGAATAAACCTTTTTTTATCTCCTTTTAATTCCATCATTATGTTCATTCACTATTATTCTAACTGAATTCCAATTTAAACTGATTCTTATAATCCATTATGGAGTCATGTTACTTTTCAGGAAAGTGTTCCATTGTTACTATCTGGAAAATGAACAAGAAGTCTGAACCTCAAACATAAATCCCAGTAAGTTCCACATACATAATGCACCAGCATTCTTAGTTAACTATTGAACTCTCCTCAAATAAAGCACAGTGTTAGGCTTGAATAACTATGGCAACTGTGCAATTAAATGTATAGAATTCTGTTACTGCACATTCTATATGTTTGTCAGTTGAAATTTGGGAGGGTGTTCAAAGAACCACTGATTTTCCTCTGTTATAACGTTTCTAGCTAACTGAGCACTTTCCCCTTTCCTTCCTCACTCTGGGTCTGCCTCCCTTGGCTAGCTCCCTGCTCTTCTTGTCCCACACTCACAATCATGTGGAAAGTTGTGTATGATGAGAAGAAAGTGAAGGTATTCACAGGGAACGTGATTCAGAAGGAAGTGCTGGGTAGAGGCGGAAGATTCACTTGAGGATGGGGAACTTCTATGGGATAGGGAAAGAACATTGGAAATGGAGAGTGTAGTGAAGTACATGCTTCACACTAAAATATCCTGTGTGAAAGAGTAGCATGCAATTGCAAGAGAAAAATGAAAGAAATCCAACCCCCTGGATCTGCCTGTGGGATGTTTTACCCTGACCAGCATTTTCATATAAATGTATGAAAGTTAGCTTTATGACATTTATCTCACAAAATATTTTTCATAGCTTATAATTTTGATATCATTTAAAAGCTCTCTCTTTACTTCACCTAGTGTGTGGATCAGTTGTTTTATTTTGGTTTTGTAAATTTGTCAGCAGATACAGTCCAATATGTAAAACCACTGCAATGTAGAATGAGAAATGCAGATTGCTAAAAGGGGTGGGAAGTTTATAAAATTTCACTCCATATATCACCTTCATGGAAGGTAGCTCTATTAGCAATACAAACCACAAGTGTTCATACCCATAGGAAGGATGAAATTTTGAAAACATGACATGTTATACAACTTTTATACTTTGCAGCAACTATACCATGTAGCAACTCTGTAATAGATCTGTTGGTATATATTAAAAGAGATGGCTATATGTCTCTTTTTCTGTATGTTTGTTCCATCATTTTTGGCCAAACTTGTGGGTAAATTTCTCTAACATTGGTATGATGTTGAGTTTTTATCCAACTTATAACATGGAGAGAAAAAATTCGAAAAAAGTTTAACATGGCAACAAGATAAAACCAATAATGATAATTTGGATGGAAAAATCAAATTTTTACCTTGGCAATTATACGCATGAACCTATATACTTGGAATCTTTTGCATCTGGGGACCATTTTTGTAAATCTATATGACTACAGCCCTTCCTGTGTTCACATCTGTCCAAAAAGTTGCCCAAAGAGATAATTTTCAAGGCTAACTCTTTCAGCTAATGACCTAAAACTATGTATACGTAACCAACTGGATTCTAGCAGTAGCATGACACACCAAAAAAGAAGATAACTCCTTCCTGATTTATGAGACTTATAGTGGAAAAGTGTATCATAGGTTCCATACTACCTTTTACTGCTTTATACACCTGCTTTCACTTGAAGTCATCTTTTTTTTTTTACTTCTAACAGAAATATAAGTAACTCAATTAAATTTAGCTTGAATGATATCAAAGGAAGTGTAATGAAGTAAGAGATATCAGCAGCATAAGAATGATATGATTATCTTTATTACTGATTTTCAAAACAATGTATATGCACATATACTATATTTTGATATACTTTATTCACATGAATATTTCAGACTTTTAAAATAATCCTATTAGTGTACATGAATAGTAGTCATGGCTAAATAAATGTAAATATTCCTGATATTTGTAGCCATTTTCGATATGCAACAACTAGGCACTTTGCATTTCATGCTTTATAGACTTTAGTATATCACTGTGGAAACACTATGAGATAGATTTTAGGTAAAAAAATTGGCTCCTAGTAAGATGAGGAGATCCACAGCCACTTGCCCGATTGAGGAGACTTAGAATTCCTTGTCAGTAGAAAAATGTCTTCAGCTCTCAATATGAATGAGGAGATTTAAAAAATTCATGCTGAACAAGGAGACCAAAATTTCATTGTCTGAAACAGTTTAACCACATTGTCTACCCTGAGTCAAGCAAACCGCATTTCCAGGACTGGGTGAAGAGAAGAATGGTTCCTGGCCTGAGTGAAGAGAACCACACAGTCTTGCCTAGTAATAAACACACAGCCCTCAGCTTCATAGTGGAGAAGAACAACTCCAGGGGTAACCCAATGTACATTTCTTAGTCAAGGTAGTAGACACACAACTCCAATTCTGATTGAGTATGAGCACAGATCCCAACCTACGATAGAGACCCTAATATCATAACCTGAATGAGGGTAGCTAGAACTCCAGGCAGGATAGGAGAAGAGTGTATAATTTTTTCAGCTAGGGAATCCACATCTCCTGGAGTGAGGGTTGAGAACCAACGTACCTCGTCTGAGAAATGATATGCACAGATCATGATGTTGGTTATGAGAATCATAGTTTCAACCTTTACTGATTAACCTAGAAACTCTTGCCTGAACTAGGAAACCATAATATTCTACACTGAGTGAATCAAACTACATTCATAGCATGAATATGTAGATGCACAGTTCCTAGATATAGCTATAGTACTTGTAACTCCTTATTTCAATGTTGAATTAAAGAGCTTCTGGCTCTAGTGACTATATCCACAACACATGTCAGAGTTGGGATACCAAGTACTGCTCACCTGAGTGAGGATAGAAACAGCCCATGGTCTGAGTAAGAACCTGCACCCACTTTTCTAGGTGAGTGGAATATCATTTCATGGCATTAATGAGGAATCTTACAATTACTGGCATAAGAGAGGAGAACCACAGACATGAACTAATTAAGTTAACTCACTAATTTATATGTGGGTGAGGAAACACTCTGCTACTGACCTGAGAAATTGAACCCAAAGCTACTTGATTAGGTGAAGAAACACACTTGGTTGATAATTGATGCTCCTAGCTGAATATTTACTGTCCTGTGGATCTTGGTAGGCACAACAAACTTATACTGGAGTGTGAATACACACAATTATAATTTTCTTCATTCCATTATACACACTAGCATTCCACCACACCCCTTTAACATAAAGGACTCATCTAATGCTACCAGTATTATCAACATAATATACAACAAAAATTATATGTTAAGTGAATTCCTATTTGCTAAACAACAATTATATGTTGCATGTGTAGGGGAAAAAAAAGTGTATCTTGCATTGGGATTGTTTACCTTGGGTTACTATTTTGAATCAATAAGTTGTATGCTGACAATATAATGTGAGCATTCAAATGTTATAAGGATAGATGATGAATCTAGGCTATGTTTTGGACTGCTGGCTGGGATAGCAGGCTAAGATGGCAAGCTGGGACAGCAGGCTGTGATGGCAGGCCAAGACGGAAGCTGAGGACAGCAGAATGGGATGGTAGGATGAATAACAGGCTTGGACTTCAGGTTTGGACTGCTGGCTTGGACTATCTGTCTGTCTCTGTGTCTCTCTTTCTGCTTGTCTGTCTTTGTGTGTTTGCCTGTATATGGTTATTCTGACTCCTTTCATACCATTGCGGGTATTGTCATTAATCTTTCATGGAATTACTCATGGCACATGCTCAAGAAAGTTTCATTCAGACTGGGTGGCTATGGCATACATTTGTTAATGGGTGTGGTTTTCTGTCATAGAACACTCTAACTAACGAGTATATGAAATCCCATTTGGCATGTTGTTTCCACATAACCAAAACAGAGAAGAAGAAAATAGTAGTGTAGAGGGGGCTTCAACTGCCTCCCCCCCCCCCCCCCCCCAAATATATCATGGGGGAGGGGGGAGGTCAGCCCACACACCAAATTTAAGCTCCCATTTTATTTAAAATGCTTTATACTATCATGAATGCTATTAGTAATATGCTTGTTTGGTGTCCAAGATAAATTATTAAGAGAATTCCAAGATAGTATGAACAATTTGTATCATGCACTTGTAATTACGACGCATTATTTCATTCATTCACAGAGTGAGAATCACACCAATAATAAAATTGCAGCTCTACAGCATACAAAAGCAATAAAGTTGAACAACTTGGCAGCTGTAGCATGCAACTCAATGAAAGCAATAAAATTTGCCATCTTGATTTTCAATGATTGCTAATAGAGCAATGTATGAATCAGCACATATTGAAGGGGGAATGGATAGAGCTTTGAAGGTGCTCTTTTTATCTTGTTGTTGTACCAAACAATTATTCAAAAGAATATATATGTTCAGAAAGCTATTTCGACAAATTTTGTGATTAATTTATGAGTATCAACACTCAGGACCACAATATTGATGAGCAAGAATTGCCTGTTACCAAGACCATGGATAGAAGATCAAATGAGCCACATTTTTCTGCAACAGCAAAAGCATATTTCCATCAATCTCCATCATCAACTCAAAAATTAATTGAATGGTAAGCACATTCCCTCAGTCATTTTCCATAAAAAAAAACAACAAACTACTACCCTGAAAGATACAAATGTTCATGACTGAAAAACTATGGAAGGTTCAAGAAGTTCTGCTTCAAAAAATACCAACTTCAATAAATTTATCAGTAACCTTGAAACAAAGAAAATTTGTTCTATACATACTATCTGTAAGGAATGAACAAAGATATTTATTTAAAAAAATCAATTGATCCTACATTATATAGCTCATATGTCTGTATTCAACACAATCAGTTACCTCTGCAACATTGGATAAATTATTTTCTACACTTAAATATGCCCTAACTTCTATGACTCTTCAATGACAGATTGAGACTTTAAAATTGCCTGTTTTAAATGATCACAGTAACTTAACAGACACTTTAGATTTAGATTTGGTGTCAAAAATTTTAATGAATAGTGATGAAAGGAGCTTTTTTGGGCAGTTATAGCCAAGCACTTCTCACCTTTCATTAAGCTTTCCACAATTACAAATCCTGTTCTAACATTAAGTGACTCCCTTCATTTTTATGCCTATATCAATATTATTCCCTCCTGAAGTGACAGGTTGACCATACATAAACTTCAATCCTCCCACTTTTGATGTGCTGTCTCCTCCCTTCCAGAGGAATAGTGGAATAGTAATATAATGTGGGTATTATGGGTGTGGGTTCATTTATTAGTCACAACCATTGGAATATGTTCTCATTGCCATGAACAGGTATTGTTTCCCAAAAATCATGAAATATTACTCCAATAACAAATACAATAACACTACTGTTATTTAGGGGAGGAGGATATGAGGTCCCAGCTTAACCTTTAGAATAATTCCCATGAAGTAGGATGTTAAGTTCATATATAATTGCCACAGCCCTAGCCACACAACCATCTTATTTTTCAAAATATTTATTGTATTAAAATTTGAACTTGAACAAAAAATGAAACAGTGACTGTGGAGTTAACATTATTTGTTCAGTCATTGGTACAATGGATGTACTGACAAATAGAGATGGTCTATTTTGACCAAAAAAATTTTTTTCCTTTATCTATTTCCTCAGTTAGACAGTGCCTATATTAATATTTTCGAAAGCCAACTAATTATTTGAACTTTGGGCGAGCCCAGGAGTATCTATCCTTGATAGAACTTCTCTTGCAAAAGGGATAACACCTGATGCTAAATCCCTATGTTGATATATCCTCTTATATCAGTTGGACATGATATTTATTACTAGCTCTACATAACTTCTTGCTATAAATCGGGAGATCAAACACAGTAGAAAAAAAGAGCCTATGTTGTTGATTTGGGTTAATGCATCATCAAGTCCTAGCATATACTGCAATGCAGAGCTCAAGCTTATAACCATACACATAGCATAGCGGATTAATCACCTTGCACTAATTTGGACTCCAGCAGCCACATAAGTATTTAGAAATATTTATGAGTTAGAGAGATGTGATTACAGCACTGTAAAGACCACTGTTCAAACACTATTGGGTCACCCAAGAATCGTACCATAGCAGCATGGATAGCTTCAAAAGGAAGTCTGAAGAATCATGGTTGACATGTGGGATAAGATTTTACCATATGGCTAAGAAGTGGGAAAAGGACTGCACTAAAGTAGAATTACTGCTTGCCTTGGTATCCTAGGATGCCATATATAAGCTGATACCGAGAAAAATGGCAAATGCTGTTAAGGATAAGAAATCACACACATTTGAGGAGGCCTTGGAAATGGTAGACAACTTCACCACCACAAGAAGCTGGTCCTACAAGCTTTTAGAAGATGCAGGACAACATTCTCATCGAGAAGACAAGCTCAGAAGGCATCAAGGGAGGCAAGATACTCAGGACAATATGGAGACACTACCGAAATTGCTAAGGCCTAAGGAAACAGGCAAATATAGCAACCATGGTGACACAACCTGGAAGACTGCACCAAAATTTGACACAGATAGTAGACCAAGGTGTTTTAAGTGCAATTTTTTCAGTAACTTTGCGAAGGAATGCCATAACTCCAAGAAAGGCAATGACAAAGAAAAATTGTCTGCAGCCAATATGGCAGTAGAGATACGTGAAAACTCAGATTCAGAGGACAATAAGCCACTCACTATTGAGGCAGTCAACTTACTTCCGATACTAACACACAGGCAGGAAGTAGCCCTAGTCAAAGAAAGGCTGAACTGGCCGATCACAGCAATCATGAATGGCAAGCAATACCAGAATATACTGCTGGAACCCAGTGAGAGCAAACTCTGCTTCACAAGTCACTAGTGTCTGATACAGACTACTTACAGGAGACATTGTACATTGTATCGACCGACAATGCCATTACTATGGACCACAGAGCTAAAGAAAGATAGAAGTCGGATGGAGAAGTGAAGAGATAGAGATAACAGTCCAAGATGATTTAGTGTTCTATGTATTCACTGGAGCAGACTATCCTGACATCTGGGAGCTTGAAAAGCAACTAGTGCACAAGGAGTTGATTAACTTGGCTCAGATGTGTAATGCCAAGAAGGTTAACTACAAGGAAGTAAATTCAGATGTCTCAGACACATCGGACGATGATATGAAGGTGGGCAGAACTCAAGAAGATCATGAACCAGATGTCTGTTGGGGTGATAATGAGATTAAGAAAGGAGAAGATGACAATGGTCCACCAGCTGCAAAGCACAGTGAGAGTCAGAAGCGACAACAAGAGCTGCATGTTGTGGCAGAGGAAAAAGAATTTTTCAAGACAGTTCAGAAACAGGATGCGACACTACAGAAGTCATTGGAGAAGGCAGAGCAAGGAGATGACAAATATATTTGAGAAGATGGACTCCAATGACGTCAAACTATGGACAGGCTCGGAGATGAAAGTCAGCAACTATGTGTGCCCCAGCAGTACCAGTCTCTAGTACTCTCCCTCTCTCACTGGACAAGACATTGGCAAGAATCCTAGATGAGTACTACTGGCCTGGAGTGAGTTCAGATGTTCAACAGTTGTGTACAGCATGTCCAGAATGCCAGAAAGGAAGTCAGGCCATACCAAGGAAGGCACTATTGCTGTGAGCCATTCTCAAGGATAGGTATGAATCGGATCGGACCTCTTTCTAGGACAGTTGAACAACAGACACATCTTTGTAGCCATGGATTACATCACCAGATGGCCTGAGGCTTTCCATTGAGCACTATAGAGAGTCGAGCTATTATAGACAAGCTACTAGTCCTCTTCACCAGAGTAGGTGTTTCAGAAGGAAATAGTAATAGACAGTGAGGCAAATTTTTTTGAGTAGACTGATGATGGAGTTGTATTGCCTCTTAGGGGTGAAGTCCATCCACACCAACCCTTACCATCCCTTGACAGACAGGATGGTTGAACAGTTCAACCAGATGCTCAAGATGATGCCAAGGAAGTCATCCAAATTATGGAACCAACAGTGGGACATGGCTCTGACTTACATACTTGGTGAATACAGGAGGTCACCACACTCCACAACTGCTTTTACTCCATCTGAACTGTTGTATGGCAAACTGATGAGAGGGCCCTTGTAGATGCTAAAGGGATTATGGATTACACACTACACAGCTCCACAAGATGCCATTTCTTATGTAACCTCAGTTTAAGAAAGATTTGAGAAGTTAAGGTCACTAGCTAGGCAGACTGAGTCTGGAAAGAAAGATGACTACAAACAATATTTTAACAAGAAAACAGAAGAGGAAATTTTTGGTGTAGGAGACCTTGTGTTATTGAGAATATCCCCAATTGGACCTGAGCTGTAGAATAAATAGAAAGGCCCTTACTACATAACCAAAGTGATCAGCGACACTACCTATGAGTTAGCAATGCCTTACCATCCCAGGAGGAAAGTTAGGTGACACATCAATCTGTTGAAAGAATCCAACACTCCAGTTGCTGCACGCCTTACCAGCAGTGAGCTGATGTATGATATAACTCTCCAGAGAGAAGAGGAGGATGAGCCTATGCCAGTTGTTCTCGAGATGGTATCCACAGATGCTTACCAGCAGTGAACTGATGCATGATATAACTCTCCAGAGAGAAGAGGAGGATTAGCCTATGCCAGTTGCTCTCGAGAGGGTATCCACAGATGAGAAAAAACAACTACTGGATTTTGTCAGGAAGTTTGATAGGTTGGTTGGTCAAGGACAGATGGATTACACACACATTGTAATTGAAACATGAGATATTATCCCAACAATTAACCAACATACAGGATGGATCAGAGAAAGAGAGTAATCCTAAATGAAGAAGAGATGACTCCGCTATATCTTGGAATGATCAGACCATCAAAAAGCCCCTGGGCAGCCCCGGTCATTCTGGTAAATAAAAAGGACAGAAGCCACAGGCTGTGCGTGAATTATAGACGCCTGAACAGTGTGACAAAGCCAGATCCCTATCCTCTACCCGGGATTTATGAACTGTTAGATGGTTTGGGAGCAACTAAGTATATATCAACTTTGGATTTGGAGAGGGGGTACCATCAGGTGCTGGTTCACAAGGACAGCATCTCAAAGACAGCCTTTGTGACACCACATGGAAAGTGGGAATACATTAGGATGCCGTTTGGCCACACTCACAGGAGGGTAACACACTTTCCATTCGAGTGTTGCACCAATGAGGTTGACATTTGGCATGTGGACATCAGATGACCATGAATGTTACTACCCTCTATTGTTAGTGGTTATGGGTGTGGTTTACCAAAAAATATTAGTGCAAAAAATATAAATGACAATACGATATTTTTTACTCAGGCTGCTACCTGAAAATCTGGCTTTCGGGTGAACAGACCTTTTGTTTATATTTAAAAAATTACATCATTGTGTACATTTATTATTATTTTGAGTTTCTTTAAATTTTTAACTGATTCTAATAAGCTATTTTAGAGTTATGGTACTTTTTAGGAAAGTGTTTCATTCTTTCTGTCTGGAAAAGTAACAAGAAGTCTGAACCGTAAAGGTAAATCCCTATATGTTCCATGTACATAATGCACCTACAATTCATAGTTAACTTTTGAACTCTCCTCAAATGAAGCACATTGTTAGGCTTGAATAACTATGGCAACTCATTAAATTTATAGAATTCTGCTTGAGCACATGCCATACATTTGTCAGTCAAACTTTGGAAGAGTGTTTGAAGAGCAATAGACTGTCAGTCAAACTTTGGAAGAATGTTTGAAGAACAATAGACTTTCTTAAGTTATATCTTATTTCTTGCTAAATTAGCACCTTCCTCTCTCCATCCTCACTCTGGCTCTGCCTCCCTTGGCTAACTGTCTGCTCTCTTTGTCCTACACTCATAGTGAGGTGGAAATTTGTATATGGTACAAACAAATTGATGGTATTCAAAGGTAACATGATTTAGAAAGAAATGCAGGGTAGAGGCAGAAAATTAACTTGGGGATGGGAACTTCTTGGGGATGTGGAAGGAACATTGGAAATTGACAGTGCAATAAAGTACATGCTTCAAACACTGAAATATTTTGTGTGAAAGAGTAACATGCAATTGAAGAGAAAAAATAAGGAGTTACTACCACCCTGGATCTGCCCATGGGATATTTACTTTGACTAATATTTTCTTATAAATGTACGAAAGTGTGCTTTATTACATTCATCTGACTTAATATTTGTACATAGCCAATAATTATGATTTTATTTATACTTTCTCTTTGCTTCACCTAGTGCATGGATCAGCTTAATTTTTTTTTTTTTTTTTTTGGTTTTCTAAATTTATTATGAAATACAGTCTAATATATAAGGTCAATTGAATGCAGAATGAGAAATACAGATTGCTAAAAAGGTAGGAACTTTTTTTATAAAAGTTCACTCCATATATTACCTTCATGATAGATAACTCTATTGGTAACAAATCCCAGGTGTTTATACATATGGGAAGGAAGAAATTTCAAAACATAAAGAGCAAGCCGAATATAAGCATTAAAAAGTATTGATGATTAGAAATTTGACAATACTAATGGTTTATTCTCCTATTTAGTGTCTTATACAACTTTCATACTTCACTGCAACTATAGCATGCAGCAACTCAGTAAAAGATCCGTTGGTGTACATAAAATGAAATATCTCTATGTCAGTCTGTCTATATATATATTTTTCATCATTCTGGCCAAGCATATGTGTAGATATTTCTGAACCTTGGTAGAATGATATGTTTTGATCCAACTTAAAACATAAACTAAAAAAAAAAAAATGGTTATCATGGCAATAAGAAAAAGCTAATAGTGATAATTTGGCCAGAAAAATCCTATTTTGACCTAGGCACATGAACCCATATATATTTGCAATCTATTGCATCTGGAGAACATGTTGAGTAAATCTATATGACAATAGCCTTTCCTGTTTTCACAACAGTCAAAAAAGAAGCCCAAATAGATAATTTGGAAGATATACTCTTGGAGCTACAGACCTAAAACTATGCATAGATAACCTACTGGACTCAAGCAATAACATGTCTCACACACACAGAGAACATAACTCTTTCCTGAATAAGGAAACATATATAATAATAGCTCAATCCTGAAGAGGGAATTAAAAGTGTGATCTGGTTATGTGTATCATTTAATACTAGAAAAGTATATCATAGTTTCCATACCACCTCTCACTGCTTTACGCAACTGCTTTCATATAATAATTTCTTTTTATAAAAGTAACTCAATATAATTTAGCTTCAATGGCAGCATGGGAAGCATAATGAAGTAAAAAAATCAACAGAATAAAAGATATGATTACCATTATAACCGATTAACAAAATAAAGATAATACAATTATAATATATTTTGATGTATGTCATTCACAGGAATATTTTAGGCTTTTAAAATAAATTAAATGAAGTAACAGAATAATAGTAATGGCAAAATAAATATCAATACGCAAAAAATTAGTAGCCATTTTCAATTCACACAAATTGGTTACTTTAGAATATCACTATGGATACACTATGGAATAGACTTTAGATGAAAAATTAACTCTTATTCAGATGAGAAGACCCACAGCCACTTGCCTGACTGAGGAGAGCTAGGATTCCTTGCCAGTAGGTTTATACCCACAGCTCTCGATATGAGTGAGGATATTTAGAAAATCCATGCTGAATGAGGAGACCAAAATTTTACTGGGTGAAACTCTCAGACCACATAATCTACCCTGAGCAAAGCAAACAACATTTCCATGGCTGGGCGAGGTGAAGAACAGTTCCTGCCATGAATGAAGAGAATCACAGATCCTTTACTGACTAATAAACACACAGCACTCAGCTTTATTGTGGAGAAGAACAAATCCAGGACTGAGTAACACAATGTACATTTCCTAGTCAGGGTAGGGGAGACACAGCTCATTTTCTTAGTGGGGATGAACACAGATCTAGACCTTGAGATAATGACCCTAATGTCATTGCATGAATTAGGGTAGCCAGAACTGCAGACAGGATTGAAGAAAAGTGTAGTTCTTTTTCAGCTAGGGAATTCATATCTCCTTGACTGAGGGTTGAGAACCAACATCCCTCCTCTGACAAATAATATGCACATATCATGGTGTGAATTAGGAGAATCATATTGCATACTTTACTGATAAGCTTTGAAAATCCATGCTTAAACTTGGAGACCAAAATATCCTAACCAGAGTGAATCAATCTACATTCATGGCAAAAATATGAAAATGCACAGCTCCTAGCTATGGCTACAGCACTTGTAACTATTCATTTCAAAGAAGAAACTAACACCTTCTGGCTAAAGTGATGATATCCACAACACATAACAGAGTTAGGAGACCCAGTGTTGCTTGCCTGAATGAAGACAGAAGAAGCCCATGCACTGACTAAGAAGCTGCACTTCCTGCTATAGATCAGGTGAACAAACATGCAAGAAAAAAAGAGCCTGTACTGTTGATTTGAGTAACTGTGTCATCCAGACCTAGCGTATACTGCAATGCTGAGCACAATCTTCTAACTGCCTGCACACTTCAGTTATTAGCCCCCAGCTGAGATATTAGTATGTTTGGACAAGGTTTATTGTGTGGCCAACAAAGTTAACACAGGGATGGGAGGGTACACACTATGCTGGCACGTCATTGTTAGGTTGACATATTATATTACATTTGACTTCAACACAAATACTTGCAAACACAAACTCACTACACATACACACACACACACGCACGCATGCTCACACACTATGTCTTACTTCTTTCTGGACTTCCTATTTACTTAATAGACAATCAGCAAAGAATTTAAAGATCTTGATTTTTCTTGGTTGTCTGTGTGGAGGGGAGAAGTGATGGGGTACTAAGACATGCCGAAATAATAGGATATTTGAGGCCAGTAATAAACACATTTCTGTTAATGCTGATGCAACCAAAATACTCCGGGATATTCATTTGAAGCCAAACGCTGGTTGCGGACTGACACCATAAGATTATAGTAGATATTTAAGAGGAAGAAGAATAATGGAAGAAACTAAACTAATAAAATCATAAACCAACAGACTGATACTTGTGCTAAGTGCACCGATTTTCAGGTTGTGTGATACAGAAGAGCTAAATGAGGGGAGTTCTTATCAACTGTTGGCTATACGTATTGGCAATTTTAATCAAATGCAAAACCTTTTATGCTTGGTAATTGTGATAGTATATATGTATATGGTTATATTAAAATGAAATGGAAATGAAAAGAAATATCTGAATATTTATATCCTTTATTAAAAAATGAATTGGTTACAATTCGGGCAATTTCATCTTTTATATTCTATATTAGCTTGCTTTCCATCATAACCAACTGGAGTCCATCTCATAGATTCAATTTTGGGATATTTTCTGGGTAAGCACAATTGAAATACAGTCGGAGGTCAGTTAACTGAACCTGTTGGACCAGAGCAGTTTGGATAATTGAAGATTTTGGATAACTGAAGTTGATCCCATGTTGCTCAAGTTAACACAGTTATATGATATATGGCTGTAGGTAGCTCAAGTTCTTCCATTACTACCCAAATTATAATCTCAAACTCCATTGACAGAATGAAATGCAGTTTTCGTATGTTAGTTGCTCTAGTTAAATAATTTGTGCTCTTTTTTTAAGCTTCATTGTTCCGACACGCATGCATTTTGGTGGGATCAGTTTCAAGACGTGTTTGGTTGATTGATATGTTTCAGTACATTAAGTTTGGATAAATGACTTCCAACTAAATTTGAAAACCTGGAACCTTTCAAATGTAAATTATTGTTATTTAGGTATATTTTTTCCTCCAGCCTTCAGCAGAATTTTTTTGACCTTGAGAATTGTTCAAAAAACCAGTCATTCTTTCTAGATATCATCAGTAATTTTTATATCATATTTCATTTTACTTCATTTCAATCTATCTCTAGTGGATAATGAATTGAATCAAGAGTATATATTGAACATTCAACTAACTGACTTCTGCATTTGATTGAACATTACATGTGTCAAATAATAAATCATTTGCATACATCCTTTATTATTGAATATAATTATTGTCTTCCTATTTTTATGCTGTGATAATATGGAAAAGAAAATTAATTTTCCAAACTATTAACAATTGTGATTTCAAAAACAATGATTCCTTTCACAGCAAGTTCCACCTTTAATTTCAAATTAATCATCTGATCCAATTAATTTAATAGCAAACAAGATAATCGAGGAAACAATGACATGCATAGTCCTGTGTACAACATTGTTATTATTACTAAAGTATCGTACATGCATAATGTTCACTACTAACTATTCTTTGTCCAAAGATGGCTTTATTTAGTTGTCCATTTACAGCATTTGATCCAGCATCTGTTCTTCAAGGATAAGGATTTCTTCAGGATCCAGCACTATCCTTTCTTCCACCACATTCCTCTTCCCTTGCCCTATTTGTTCTAGCTCCTACACCTCTTCTTCCTGCACTATCATTATATTTCCTTCAATTTCGACTTGTTCTTCAGCTTGAAAATATGGATCAGTGGAGGGATCACTATCAAACAGCTCATAGGTAGACATCAGGCTAACAGGTGAATCCAGTATCTCTCCTTCATGGACTGGCATTTCTTCCCGATCAAGCCCTTTATCCTCTTTCTCCACAATGTCATCCACTAGTCCTACTTCTAGCTCCACCTCCATTTTCTCCAACACTTCCATCGTCTCTTCTTCTCAAGCAACTTATTCATAAGCTTGAAAATCAGGATCAGTCAGGGAGTCATTCTCAAACTGCTTGTTGATGGACATCAGCTGATCGTCGCAGGCGGGATCTAACCATTTCCTCTGGCTAACATTCGAAACCACTGAACATGACTTGCGACCCTTATTTCGAATCGGAGTGAACAAGGGACTCTTCACAGGGGTTGCCTTATGGCCAGATGTAGATGACTGCGACTTTGTCTCACATGGACTCTTCCCAATGAACTTGGGGAGGACGACTGACCCAGTGCACTCTGTCTGTGTTGCTCAAATACCACCCCACACTCAAAGTTGTCCATGCAAGTGGGGCACTTGTGTGAGTGAAACTTTTGGATGCGCAACTTGAGGTAGTCCTTGTGGCTAAGCCACTTGTTGCAGTGTGGGCACTTCACATCCTTCTTCTTGTTGTGGATGGCAGAGATATGCCGATTCATTGCTCCCCACTGAGTAAATCCTTTACCAATTCGGCATGGGTACAGATTATCCCTGGCATGGGTATAATTATGTTCCTTTAAATTAGAAGAAGATGTACTGCCTTTGTCTCACATCTCGCAAACAAATGGGTGCTCACCAGTATGCAGGCGCTCATGACGCATGCAGTGAGAAGTACACACAAATTTCTAAACACAGAAGGAACAAGGGAAGGGTCACTCCCTAGTGTGAGTGCGCAGGTGCACCTTCAGTTTAGAATGGATGTGGAACCTTTTAGCACATCCAGGACAGAGGATGTTCTTTTCCTTCTTGGAAGGTGTGCGATGGGTCTTCATGGGAGTAGTAAGCTTGACCGGAGAGGAATGCATCTTATTAAACTGAGTAGAGTTTGTCTCATTGGTATGACACTGGAGATGCTTACTGAGAGTGGAGCGAAGAGAGAATGCCTTGTTGCACTTTGAACATTTAGGTATTTTTGTGACTCCAGACTTGGTCTTCAACACATAAACTGGCTCTTCACCACTATTATTAGGTTTCTCGTGCCCAGTGATTGACTCCATAGCCTGTGTGGTATTCTGCACAGCCTGTGCCATCACTATTACTTCGTTAGTAACCTCACTCACTGAGGATGGCACAAGATGATTTTTCTGAGAGTCAAAAGTCTGAAGAGCAAAAGAAGCATTGGCTTCCAAAGATGAGGTTGAGATTGGGACATTCAGTATCTCAGTGATCACCACATCACCCTCCAGAACAGATATGTTTCTCTGCCCCCCCCCTCTTCTTTGCCTGGTTGGAAAATAGCATGATGACTGCATGCTGGTCCTCAGCACTTTTTGGTTCTTCAGATACCACATCACTGCTCACTTGGCCTTCACTAATGCCCACCTGGTCTTCACTAATCATATCCTCTGAAGGCTGGGCATTTTGAATTTCTTCAACAGTGCCTAAACATCATAAGAAACATATGAAAGTGTAACTAATAATCTAAAGTTGCCATATAAATGAATTGATTAAACTAAAGTGTGAAATAGCTACCCACAATTTCCATTTTAGGTAATGCTGCTACTATTAAAATGAGGTACAAAGATCTTGAGGCGTTATAATCTCTAAATCTAGTAGCGCCAGAAGACTGATGTTGATAACAAAAGGCAGTAATCACACCTTACCATATGGAAAGGATGTTTCTTACCTTAGGGTCAAAATTAACTGGTATAAAGGTAATTGGTAGAGGAAGAACCGCTGACATAAGCTACCTTATCTTTTCAACTCACCCATAGCATTGCAATCTCGGGCAATCTCAGTTACTTCGGAGAACCCGCTGTGAGAAGCGGTCTAAAGACCAAACAACCGGTAGGGCTTATAACTTCTTGTGAGGCACTCTACCTCTTGTATTTGAAATGCACATGCTCAAGGATATGACGTCAGCAGTGTTGGGCTGAATCGCTGCCTGGGTGCGCTTATATCGCTATCAACCGGGGTGATATGGGATAAACCTCAACTTTTTTTTGTGTGTGTGTGTGTGTTTTTTTTACTCTGGTAACAAGTTTGTGCAGATCTCATTTCACTTTGAGTAGCCCACCCTTTACCTCCTCCCTACTATTTATTATGTTTCATCCACATTGTTAGGTGCACTTTCCTTTACCTTTCCTTGTTCAAGTGCTCAATTTTTTAAAGTCAAATCTTCACTACCTTACAAAAAAAATAATAAGGTAATCAAACTTTCAAGAAATATTTTAAAAGAATCATAATTATATATAACTTCCAGAATTATTATATTTGAAGCTTGCTACATGATAAATTGAACGCTTATACAGCATAAAATGATGCAGGCTTCAATGCATTCTTATAAACTTTTAATTTTATCTTAAGAGTTCTTCCACATATAGAGTTGGCTTGTTATATCATAATATGAACACTTCAATAGCATATAATGATGCAAGGTATATAAAGTCTTAATTTAAACCAAAGATTTGTTCCAAAATGGAATTTGCATGCTCAAGTCAATCTGAAGTTTAATATAATTCATGCTTTGGATGTCTCTCTCTCCTTAGTGATTTATCTCATCCCAGGAGCCTAGGACCAAACATTCAGCAGAAGAACAATTCTCTTATTGGGCTTGCAGTCGCTAATTTTTTGATTTTGGATTACATATGTACTCAAATTTCACTAACATGCAAAAGGAACAACAAAAATGAGTGGCATTTGATTCACTTTACGAAGATAAATCTTGCATTTAATGGGCAATTACATCTTAATTTGAAAGTTAATTTAAATAGAAGTGATAAAATTATGACAGATGACGTCGATTGGCCATATATTGACCCAAATATTATCAGATGTTATGTCTGGCTGTTCATAATAGCTCAACATGTATGGCATGAACTTTATTTCCATTGCACCAAGTTCAACCCATCCTGTTTTCACATCAGTCCAAAAAAAAGCCCAAATAGCTAATTTGGAAGACATACTCTTGGAGCTACATACCTAAAACTATGTATAGATGACTAACTGGACTGTCGCAGTAACATGCCATACACACAGAGATAATAACTCTTTTCTGAGTAAGGAAACATGTAGACTAATGGCTCAATCCTGGACAGGGAATTTGAAGTGTGGACTCTTTATGTATATCGTATAATACTGGAAAAGTATATCATAGTTTTCATACTACTTCTCATTACTTTATGCATCGGCTTTCATATAATGATTTTGTTTACTTCAGACAAATATAAAGCAACTCAATTGAATATAGCTTCAATGGCAGCATAGGATGCATAATGAAGTAAGAGTAATCAGCTGAATAAAAATGATATGATTACCATTATAACCAATTAGCAAAGCAAAGAGAAGACCCATAAAATATATGTCAATATATCTCGTTCAAAGGAATATTTTAGGGTTATAAAATAAACTAAATGAAGTATCAGAATAATGGTAATGGCCAAATAAATATCAATATATGTGAAATCAGTAGACATTTTTGGCTCACACAAATTAGTCACTTTAGATTATCACTATGGAGACACTATGGAATAGAGTACAGATGAAAAATTGGCTCCAACTGAGATGAGAAGACCAACAGCCACTTGCCTGATTGAGGAGAGCTAGAACTCCTTGTCAGTAGGAAAATACCCTCAGCTCTCGATATGAGTGAGGAGATTTAGTAATTCCATGCTGAATGAGGAGACCAAAATTTCACATGCTGAAACAGTTTAACCACATTGACTACCCTGATCAAAGTGAACTACATTTCAAGGCCTGGGTGAGGAGAAAAATAATCACACAGCCATCAGCTTTATTGTGGATAAAAACAACTCCAGGACTGAGTAACACTACCTACATTTCCTAGTCAAGGAAAGAGACACACAGCTCCTGTTATGTGCACAGATCCAGACCTTGGGATAGAGACCCTAATGTTAAACTATGAAATTAATATTAACAATATAAATATATCAACATTACACTGTACCATGTATTATTGGTGGCATTATTTTCAATTTGAATTATTTCTTTGTATATATTGTATTCAAATTTGAACTTGAATGAAGAATGAAACAGTGACTGTGGAGTTACACTGTTTTTGTTGACTTATTGGTACAATGGACATGCTCACAAATAGAGATGATCTTTTTTGGTAAAATATTCTTTTTCCTTTTTATATTTCCTCAGTTAGACTGTGCTTGTATTAATATTTTCGTAAGCCAACTAAATATTGGAACTACGGGTGAGCACAGAAGGATCTATGCTTAATAAAACTTCTCTTGCTAAAGGGATAACTCCTAATGCTAAATAATAATGATGGTATATCCTCTTCTATCAGTTGGAAATGATATTTATTTCTAGCTTTACATCATTTCCTGTTATAGATCGGGAGAACATATATACTATAAAAAAAAGCCTATGTTGTTGATTTGAGTAACTGCATCATCAAGACCTAGCATATACTGCAATGCTGAGCTCAAGCTTATAACCATCTGCATATTTCAGTTGGCAGCTCCAAGCTGAGATGTTAGTATGTTTGGATAGTGTTTATTGCTGTGGCCAACAAAGTTAACCCAGGGATGGAAGATTACACACTATGCTGGCCTATCATCATTAGGTTGAGATATTATAACATGTTTGATTTCAAACATAAAATACTTGCAAACACACACATACACACACAGACCACTCAAACCCACACACACACATACAATCACACACTCACACACACGCACACATGCATACACATGCACACACATGCACACACCATCCATCCATTTGCTGCTATGCTCCGATGACACCTCTAGGGTACGGATGCGGGCCAATCAAGTTGAGTTTAGATCGATGGTTGGGGTCTAGCTGACCAGAAACATTTGTGATTATGAAGCTCTTGCTGTTGAATGTGTGGAGGCAGTATTGGCACTGAATCCTTGGGATTATAGAATGACATTGGGGCTAATGCTTGGTCAGACCTGCCTTGGTCAGGGCCTGGAAGGAACAACCAGTATGGTTGCAGTGCAGAGTAATCTTAAAGTTGATGAATCGCTGCTTGCAACGACACTTTTTCTTATTTTTATGACTCCTCTCATTGTTTTCTGCTTCTATATTGAGACGCTCTACAATGTGTTGGATGGTGGTGCACCAAGAGCAACGCTCTTGGGCTTGCTCTCTCCAGATTCAAGACAGGTTACACTGTTTAGTTCACTGGCCACAACGTCATTCCACTATTGCTTCTGTCCTCCAGCCAAATGCTTGCCACCAACAGGGGCACACACAAAAAGCTGCCTAGGTAGCTGGTCTTCGAGCATCATTGAGAGGTGCCCGAGAAAATGAAGACGATGCTGTGAGAAAATTGATGATATTCTCATCTGCTTTGCCATCTTATGCATGATGGTATGGAGCTTCTTCTCCCTGACTAAGACACCCAAGATGTTCCGAAGGCAATGGATCACAAAGGACTCAAGGCCACAATCATGGGGCTCTAGGAGGACAGTGCTCTCCGGACCATACACAATGTTGGAAGGATGGCACTGTTTAGGATGTGAACCTTGGTACTGGTCTGGATCTTCTGCTGACACCACAAGATGTGGGACAGTGAATGGAATATAAATGAGGCTTTGCATATCCGGGAACTGACCTCAGCATCCATCCCACAGTAATTCTGGACAGTGCTGCCCAGATACTGATAGTGGGATACTACATCGATAGGCTCACTTCCAGGGGCCAACTGAACAGGCAAAAGACTCTGGGCACCTGGGTTTGTGAGCACAGCTAGAGTCTTTGTCTTCTTGCAGCTGATGGATAGGCCTATCTTCTTGCAGGTGGTAGCAAGTATGTCCAGCATGGTGGTCAGTTGTCTGCCAGGAGGGCCATGTCATCAGCATATTCCAGGTCAGTCACCAGGGTCTCAAGTTCCAGGCTCTGTCTGTTCCCCATGAGATCAGCATCAAGTAGGTAGGTTACCTTGATACCTCTTTCCTCCTGTCTATGGTATGGACATTCAAGGCCATGTGAATGGCTGTGTCAAAATAAAAGTTGAAAAGTCTGGGTGCCAATACATGGCCTTGGCAAACACCACTGGTAACAGAAAACATATCGGATGTCTTCCCGTAGGCCCTGACTGCTGCAGTGCAGTTCTCATGTAGTGCATGGATGATGGTAAGCAACTTCTCTGGCAGATGGTAAGTATGCTTTAGGATGAGCCAGAGAGAATCGCAGTGTACTGAATCGCCTTCTTCAGATCAATGAAGCAGGCATAGAGAGGTTGGAAGAACTCACATGCTTTCTCCATAAGTACTCACTGGGAGAAGAGTTGGTCAGCACAGCCCCTGCCTCAACGGAAACCACACTGTCTTTTGCAAAGGAGCTGTTCTGCTCTGGGCTTGAGCTTGTTCAGGATGGATTTAGCAAACACCTTACCTGGTATGCTGAGTAGAGCAATAACATGGTAGTTGTCGCAGATGGTTCGGCTTTCCTTCTTGTGCAGTGGCATGAGAAGTTGACTTTGCCAGTCCTTGGGTACTGACTCAGTTTCCCAGATGGTGTCAAAGATTGATTTCAACCAGCGAATTGTCTCACCTCCACCAAGACTGTGCATCTCCAAGGATATTCCATCCATGCCAGGGGCCTTTCCAGACCTCAACTCAGAGATGGCAGTTACGATTTCCTCTTCTGAGAGGGGAGCAGATATATCTGTATCACTCATTGAAGAGTCTGATGAAACAAACAAAGAAGAGACTACAGGGAGATCTTCACAGGAAATGGCATCAATATCAACCTATCAGTTCTTCACTTCCTCAAAATGCTCTGCACAGCGGTTCAGTTTATTCCCAACACACTGCAGAGTGATACCATCCTTGGCAACCATGCAGAAGAGGTAGGCTTGGAGAACTTTTCTTTAAGAGACACAAGTCTCCACTCAAACAGCCTCCTCTGCCTTGCAGCTTAGCGATGAAAGTCCGGTATTCTGTTTCAGTTGCAAGATCTCTCTCCACCAAAAATTATAAGCTTTCTCAGCTGCAACTTGGGTGAGTTTCTTGAGGCAAGAGATGTTATTTGATGGTGCATTCATCAAGCGAACCCAAGCTTCTTATTTCTTCCTGGAGAGGTTGCAGGAGGTAGGGATTCGCAAGCTTTCAGGATGGAGAATTTGAATGTGTCCCATACAGAGTTTAAGGTGGAGGTCTGATCAGAATTGTCAAAGGTTTCAGCTAGGACAGATTGATAGCTAGCTTTGCAAGAGGAGGGAAGGTTGTTGATTTGATAATGCAGGGACCTTGACTGTCTACAGTTGACCTTGATCTTGAAATTCAAAGTACACACAAGTTCATGGTCAGACTCATGAAAAGTCGAACACGAATGTCCAAGACACTAGTGCGAAAGAGTTTGTTGATGAGTACATAGTCAATCATGTGACCAGGTTGGAACAATCAGATTTTCGGAACCAAGTAGCTTGATGGAGTAGCTTATTTTGAAACCATGTGGTGGATACAATCATATGAGTACTAGCACAAATGTCCAGCAGTCATTCTCCATTCTTATCACATTTGCCAAGGCCAAGAAGACCCATGACTGAATTCCAAGAGGAGCAGTCAGAACCCACTTGAGCATTGAGGTCATCCATTATGACAGGCAGATCAGAAGCAGGGACCAAAGAAAGTGTTGATTGTAGTTGGTCGTACAAAGCATCGGAGGGACCAGCAGATTCGGAAGTTGAATTGGGAGGATTAGTGGGAGCATAAGTAGACAGGACAGACATGTAGGACAGATGGCATTCCAGAGGGATTCAGAGTATACGTTCAGACACAGGTTGAAAGTCACTCCCAGCAGCTTCCTAAGCAATCTTAGCCTGAGGACGGAGGAGGATTGCCACACTGTGAGTGCGAGGGGAGGGCATGCCAGAGTGCAGGATGGTAGTGCCATGGATGTTTGTTAATCCACTACCAGGCCAACAGGAGTCAGATAAAGTGAAAAGATCGATCTTCCTCAACTTCATAATGTCAATAACAGAATGCAGTTGAGCACTTTGATCACTTAAGGATCCTAGTGAACGAATGTTCCAGCAACCAATTCTAGTTCTGCACTTGGCATGGAAAAATCCACTGGAGTCAGAAGGAAGGATTGAAGGACACTATTTAAATGTAAACTTAACCTTTTCAGTTTTAGAAACTGAAGGATTCTGAACATCTAATGATGTACAATATACAGGATGGGATGCTACTCCAACTGTACCACATCATAATTTTTGCATGGCCATAGCCAAGTATCCAGGGATCACTGCAGGGAGGTTGTACACACATGCACACACACATATACACACACACATATACACACACATGCATGCACACAAGCACACACACACACATGCATACAGAGGAGTTAAATTAGAAAGTGCTTTTTCAAATGTTCGCTATACGTATTGGTTATTTACACAAATGCAACACTTTTCATTCAGGCAATGCTGGGTAATTGTGCTAGTATACATATATGTGAATATATTAAAATGAAATGGAGATGAAATAAATAGCTAAATATTTATATTATTTTATTTAAAAAATAAATTGGTCGCAATTCAGGCAGTTTCATCATTTTTTCCCTTCATTAGTTGCTTTCCATCATAAACCAACTGGAATTCACTCATAGAATCAATTTTGCGAAATTAACCTGTTTGGACCAGAGCAGTTCGGATAAATGAAGTTGCCCCCATGTTGCTCAAGTTAACACAATTATATGATATTTAGCTGGAGGAAGCTAAAGTTATTCCATCACTAACCAAATAATAATCTTGGACTCCATGGATAGAAAGTGATGCACTGTTCTTAGGTTAGTTTTTGCTTATGTTTGTTCTAATTAAATAATGTCTACTCACTTCTTCTTTTTTTTGGTCTTGACATGCTTGCATTGTTGTTAAATCAGTTTCAAGTCATGTTTGGTTGACTGATATGATTGAATAATAATAAGTTCAGATAACACACTTCCTACTAAATTTGAAACCTGGAACCATTCAAACTGAAATTTATACTTATCTATATATGTTTTTTCCAACAACCTTCAGCAGATTTTTTAAACCTAAAAATTGTCCAAAAAGCAATCATCCTTTCTAAATATCATCAGCAATTTTGATGTTATAGTTCATTTTATTATATTTCAATCTATCTCTATTGGCTAATTAAGTTTTGAAATACTGGATATAAATTGAATCAAAAGAATGTTAATGAACATTTAACTGACTGACTTGTGCAATTGATTAATTAAGCATTACCAGGAGTCAAATAATAAACAATTTGCATACATCTTTTATTATCTAATATAATTATTGTCTTCCTAATTTATGCTCTGATCTAATGGAAAAAATATCAGTTTTCTAAACTATCAACAATTGTTATTTCAAACATGATGAATCCTTCTATAGCAAGCTCCCACCTATAATTTTATATCAATCATCCATCAAAATGTAATAACTAAAAGATAATCGAGGAAACAATGACATGCATAGTCCTGTATACAACAATGTTATTATTACTAAAGTATTGTTATATCCAGTATCTACCCTTCAAGAACCATTTTTTCTTCAGGATCCAGCACTACCCTTTCTTCTACCACATTCTCATTCCCTTCCCTCACTTCTTTTAACTCCAACACCTCATCCTCCAGCACTATCATTATATTTTCTTTAACTTCATCTTGTTTCTCAGTTTGAAAAAATGGATCAGCGGAGGGGTTGCCGTCAAACAACTAGTAGTTGGACATCAGGCTAACAGATAAAACTGGTATCTGTCCTTCATAGAGCAGCAATTTTTCCTGATCCAGCCCCTTTTCTTCTTCCTCCACAATGTCCTCCAATACTCCTACTTCTTCTAGTTTCACCTCAATTACCTCCAATATTTCCATCATCTCTTCTTCACAAGCAACTTATTCCTCAGCCTGAATATTAGAATCAGTCAGGGAGCCGTCCTCAAACTGCTCGTTCATGGACATCAGCTGATCCTCGCAGGCAGGATCTAACCTCTTCATCTGGATAACATGATAAACCACTGAAGGTGACTTGCGGCCCTTCTTTCAAATGGGAGTGAGCAAAGGACTCTTTGCAGGAGTTCCCTTGCGGCCAAAAGCAGATGACTGCAAATTTGTCTCACATGGACTCTTCCCAATGGACTTGGGGAGGACGACTGACCCAGTGCACTCCATCTTGTGCTGCTCAAATACCACCTCATACTCAAAGTTGTCCATGCAGGTGGGGCACTTGTGTGAGTGAAACTTTTGGATGCGCAACTTGAGGTAGTCCTTGTGGCAAATCAACCTGTAGCAGTGCAGGTACTTCACATCCTTCTTCTTGTTGTGGATGGCAGAGATATGCCGATTTATTGCTCCCCACTGAGTAAATCCTTTACCACAAATTCGGCATGGGTACAGATTATCCCTGGCATGGGTATAATTATGTTCCTTTAAATTAGAAGAAGATGTAATGCCTTTGTCACACGTCTTGCACACAAACGGGTGCTCACCAGTATGCAGGCGCTCATGATGCTTGCAGTGAGAAGTACACACAAATTTCTTCTTACAGAAGAAACATGGGAAGAGTCACTCCCTAGTGTGAGTGCACAGATGCACTTTCAGTTTGGAATGGATGTGTGGAACCTTTTAGCACATCCAGGACAGAGGATATTCTTTACATTTTGGAAGGTTTGGGATGGGTCTTCATATGAGTAGTAAGCTTGACCAGGGAGGATCATATCTTATTTAATTAAGTACAGTTTGTATCATTGGTATGACACTGGAGATGCTTACTGAGAGTGGAGCGAGGAGAGAATGCCTAGTTTCACTTCGAACATTTATGGATTTTTGGGACTACAGACTTTGTCTTCAGCACATAAACTAGCTCTTCAGCACTATTTTTGGGTTTCTCATCTTCAGTGATTGACTACTTAGCCTGTGTGGCAACCTCAGCTTCCTCGGAGGAAACCTTGCGAGAACCTATCTGAGAACTTATCTGAGAACCTATCTGAGAACCTATCTGAAACCAAGCAACCGAAGGGCTTATAACTGTATGTGAGGCACTTAACCTCTTCCATTTGAAATGCGCAAGCTCAAGGATTTGACGTCAGCTGTCTTAGCCTGAATTGCTGGCTGGGTGCGCTTATCACGCAATGAAGCCTGTAGCGCTTATCACGCAATGAAGCCTATAGCTGGGATAAACCTAAACAATTTTTTTTTTTTTGGTTTCTTACTCTAACAATTCTGTGCAGAGCTCATATCACCTTGAGTAGACCACATGTACCTCCCTACTATTTATTATGTACATTCACATTATTACGTGCACTTTTCTTTACTTTTCTTACAAAAAAAATAAAGTAATCAAACTTTCAAGAAACATTTAAAAAGAATCATAGTTATATATAACTTCCAGAATTATTAAATTTGAATCTTGCTACATGATAAATTGAACATATATACAGCATAAAATGATGAAAGCTTCATTGCCTTCTTATAAACTTTTTATTTTATCCTAAGAGTTCTTCCACATATAGAGTTGGCTTGTTACATTATAATTTGAATTCTTTAATAGCATAAAATGATGCAAAGATTATAAGTTTTAATTTAAACCAAAGAGTTGTTCCAAAGATGTAGTTTGCATGCTCAGGTCAATCTGTAGCTTAACATAATTCATGCTTTGAGTGTGTCTCTGTCTGGAGTGAATTATCTCATCCCAGATACCTAGAGCCTAACATATTAAGCTGAAGTACCATATTCTTACTGGGCTTGCAGCCACTAATTTTTTAATTATGGATTATCTATGTAGTCAAAAAGTTTCACTAACATACAAAAGGAATGACAAAAATGAGTGGCATTTGATTCATTTTACAAAGATAAGCAATTCAAAAATTAATGACAAACCTTAACATAAAAAGGAAAGATCGTTTTCATTTTATTCAGTTGTGCAATACTCTATTTAAGGCAAAGCTTTTTGATCCCCTGCAAAACCTTACTTACTCACACATGATATTACAAAAATTGACCTCCTTCTCTACCTGTGCTTCAGAGAATGAGTCACCCTATATAGCTAAACATTACCTATACTCACAAATTGTTGGCAAGTGCATATGCGTATTAGTTCAATAAGCTGATAGCTCCATATTACCTTGAACACCAGGTCTGCTACTCCTGTTTTATAAATATAACTTCATTGATCACTGCACACTCAGTTTCTGAAAGATAGTAAAGGGTCTGATGCGGCAGGAAACACTGTCACTCTACAATAAAAATACTAGCAATTAAAAAATTAATGACAAACCTTGATATAAAAAGGCGTGAAAGTTTTGATTTTATTCAGCTGTGCAATACTGTACTCCAGGTTTAGCTTTTTGACCCACTTGAAAATCTTACTTACTCCCAGATAGTAATACAAAAATTGATCTCCTTCCCTGCCTGTAGTTCAGAGGTTAAAGAATTACCCTACCCTATATAGTTAAACACTACCTATTCTCACAAGTTGTGGGCTAGTGCACATGCATATTAGTTTGATAAGCTGAAAACTCCTTATTACCTTGGACAACAGGTTTTCATGTGTTAGGGTTTCTAAGAAGTATTGTGAGATTGGATTGTACCATACCTTTCAATGGATTTCACTGGAGATTTTTTCCAAGAATTTAAGGCTTTGTAATCTGAGTGGGTTAGAGTTCAAGGAGCCTTTTACACCATGCTGTTATAGTGTTTTGTTTATTTATTTTAAGTAACAAAATATGTAATAAATAAAAAAAATCTTCATACACTGTAATGTGGAGGCAAAGACCAGGTGAAGTTGCCAAACTTGATGGTCTGAGTGCTGACACAAATAAAAACAATTGCTATTTATCCCATTTTTATTTCATTCCATCAAGAATGAAACTTGGTTCAAATAGCACTATGGTTACCATATATGAACTCAAATATTATCAGGTTGGTGACCATAATAGCTCAAGATGTAAAGCTTTGACCTTTAATTCCATTGGACCTGATTTGAATCCATCCCATTAGAGAAAAAAAAAAAAAAAAAAAAAAAAAAAAAAAAAAAAAAAAAAAAAAAGCAGATAAAAGTGACTCTAATAAATTAAAAATATGAAAAGGAGAAGAAAGAAACAGGGAAAAAAGAAAACAAATGACAGCAGAAAAGAAATGACAAGAAGAAGAAAGTGCCATAAAAAAAAAATTAAAAAAAAATTAAAAAAAAGAACCCAAAAAAATGGAACAAAAAATATATTGAAGCAATGTTGCATTTAGTCATTTTTTCTTACATATTAAACTTTCTTTTACACCCTTTCTATTTTTATCCTTTTTTTCTACCTTTTTTTTTTCTCCTTCACTTCATCTTTTCCACCTTCCCCCTTTCTTCTATTCTTCCTTTCTACATTCCTTCCACTTTCTCCCTTTTTTCCTCCATCTTGTAATCTCACTTTTTTCATTCCTTCTTTTCTTCTTCTCCTCTGCTCTTCACTTACCTTAATTTTTTCTCCAGCTCTCTCCCCCTTCTTTTCGTCCTTAATTTTTTCCTCTGTTCTTTTTATTCTTAACCACTTTTTTCTATCCAGCTATATGTAAATGTGGGGAATTCTCTGCATGTGTATGTGAATGTATGTGTGCATGTGTACTGCATGTGCCTTAGCTAGAACTCCATGCCATATCAACTTCTTAGCTCAGTCCCACCTGGCCCCACCTTACATTCAATCTTCATTAAAGGTGATTGTTTATATTTAACCTTTCACTCCTACCCCAACCCCCACCCACACCTTTTTTGAAATAGAATTGAACTAAAAAAAAAATATATATATATATATATATATATATATATATAAATTTTTTTTATCTTATTCCTGATGCATAACCTGGTATAAATATTTGGGAAATTTATTTGGTCCAAAATTCATGAAGAAAACTTGTGAGTGTCTAACTCTTCATTAACACCATAAGAGCAACAACTATTGATTTTAGAAGCCTAATTTACTTCATGAATATTGGATTTTTCCCCAAATTTCTATAAATAAGTCAATGCATGAAGGACATGATAAGAGAATAAACAAAAATGAATAAAAAGTCTTTTTTTACCCTTTAAAAATAGCAAAATAAATTTTTGTTCTCATAAGTAATAGCAGAATGCATAGTGATCTTGAAAAAAATTGTGTTTTTTTATTAAGATTTGTGTTCATGATTTTGCTAGATTTTGTGGAGTACATTCATATTGTGTTGTGCTCATGTAGAAGTGGGAAGTTGGGTTATGGGAAATAATGATTTGTATTGACCTTGACTTACTTGAAGCAGGCAAGATGCAATTTATTGAAAATTTCATTTTTTTAAACAACATATCATTACGATTAACAATTTTTCTGCATGTGCAGATTCCTAACTCCTGCCAAATTGCTGGTGGGATATTCACAAAACTTTTAGGTATTGATTAGGACATCTCACTACATGTCGTCATGAAAATATTGTCCAGATCAGGTGGGGATAGGTATGGTTTTCCCAATGGTTGTGGTTTGGTTACATAACACTAACAAATCAACAAGTTCAATGAAATTTGTCATGTTTATAAATCATATTAGGTATGTTAGATGTGTTAATGTCTTGTCAGAGATATTCAATGGGCGTGTGCACAAGCTACAATCAGTGGGATACTAAATAGGAAATTTCCCTTCTGTCATCTGTGTTAACATGGGCATTTTTTTTTTTAACATCTTCAAATTCCATAATATTTCATTTATGGATACTACCATGCAATCAGGCCAGTACCGCAAGTGCTTGGTACTGAAGGTGGGCTGTAGTCACACGATAGTCTGCTTAGAGGACATATCTTGCCAAGATTTTAAATAGATTGTGAATATGATTAATAAGAAAGATTATTTACTTATTTATAACTTCTCATGTATATATTTCAAGATTTAATCATGCAGAATTTATCAATATACATTTTGAACATAGCATCCATTCTTTCCAGTCGTCTTCACTATTAGAGCCAAAATTTCATCTTATCTTTATTTCAAACATGCGATTGGGTGACATACATATGACTGTGATTGAAAAAATCTGGATGGTAGGAAGATGGCCATCTTGGTGTAGTCTGTGGTTGTGGCTTTTGTCCCTTCTGACAGGTCAATTTTCAAAAGATATATTTTAAGCTGCTCCAGCATCTGCCTGTTGTTTAGAGTTTGATAATTGTAAAGAAGTTGTCCCAATCACAAAGAGTCCTTTTTGGGAGGTTCCACAGTGAATCATATAAAACTGTGAGGTCATTCCTGTTTGGGAAGAGTACTTAATGTAATTACACCTCAGTCCTAACCATATTCTCCACCAATCGTGGACCTATGAGGTTCCCTGAAAATTACAGGACAATTGGTCCAGGCATTTGGGAGAAAATACTTCATGCACATACAGACAGGCACACAAATGCAAAACACACGATACATCATTTATAGTAGTATCTTATTTTGAATACACAAATTCATAATGATTTATTTATAAAATCTCCAAATGGGAATTCACATTAATAGTAATAGAAATAATAGGGGGAAGATGATGGAGTCCTTGTTATGACTACTCTTACTGCGATTTCATCTATGGGAAATAATTCAATAAAAATTTGTAAAAAATTTAAATTGAATGTTGTGCCAAACTAAAGAGCTCTTCATCTTTGCAATAAATAATTATTGAACCTAATTTCTAGTAAATAGAACATTAACGATTACAACCACAAAAATTAAGTGAACTTTTTTAGTACAATGATTCACAATAGATCATGTGAATTTATGGTTTAAATAAAATTCAGAACTCAGTGAATATGTATATGGAAAGATGATGACATCTAGACCTTGCTCAGGATATGAACTATCCATTTTGTACCATCTTCTAATCCAGCAATATAGCCATCTATCTCTGGACGGAAGTCAGGAGGCAAGTCATGAGGCAATTAATCTGTAAATGAAAGAAGAGAAGCCTGGCATAGGGAATAGAGGTGAAGGATAATTTGAACTGAGGAAGAATGGGAAGAATCTGAATGTGTTTTGTTCGTTTACTCTTTGAAGGGGTGCAACCAGGAAGGAATCCTTGTCAGCTTAGATAAATTGATGTTAACCACTAGCCCAACATCCTTAACATCAAAAGGAGGCCCTACCATATTGGTGCACTCATCCACAGGCTTCAGCATTTCCATGGCTACTTTTATGGCAACATGATTGAACTCACACATAATTGAACAGTGAAAAATGATTACATATCCACTCATAGAAGGATAAGTTGTAATAGTTTAAACAAATGAAAAATTGAAGAAAAAAAATTAAAACTGTGAACTAGCATCCATCCACTAATAAAAAATTACTTCTAGAAACACGATCTAAAAATGGGAATATTTCAAAAAAAATTAATGTCTTAATTGAAGTCCAAATACCATAAAAATAAATGCCCAAAATTCATAATATTCCAAGATAGCATACCCCTTCATGGCACATGTTTAGTTTAAAGGTTTTCCTCCCTGGGAATGGTGCTCTACCTCAAATAATGTATACTCAAACTCAAAAAATAAAATCCTGTAAGAAACCCAGCCACTAGACCAAAACTGAGTGAGTGGAAGGAATGGAAGTTCCTTTCTAAATTTACAGTTTCAGACTGTTGATAATAGAAAAGTTAAAGGGTTGACACTCGAGAATATTTGTTTAATCTTGAACCAAAGGCAAACAGTGTTCTACCTTTTCCATGAAAATTAAAATGAAGTAATAATCTTTCACAGCTACATAGAGATTGATTTTAACTTTCTTATGTATTTTTGTAAATCTAACATCCCACTGCCTCCCTCTCCCTCACCACCCCAACACATCTCAATACGTCTCCCTCCAACAACAACTTCTTCAACTTTTTCCATTCCTTTTTCCCCCATCTCTCTCTCACACATATATCTTCCTTTTACAGTTCAGGGATAATCAAAAACATATTACTCCAACATAATGTAACTCTGTACTGCCAGTTCCTTTCACCTTCTCGTCAGCTGCAATGAGTGGAAAATGACAAGATGGCACAGCATAAACCTTTCAGCAGAGCTCAACTTTAATATTCCTCCTATCTCCCTACACCAGCAATCAGTCCCTGTCCTCTCTTTCACATGGGCTCTGATCTAGAAAGAATACTATTACAAAATCAAATAAAATGAATCCCCTTTTTTCTGATATTATGAATTCTCAAATGACTTATCAGTTGATAGACCATCACAGCATGATGGAGAGATAAGTATCTGAATGTCTTTCCTCAATTCAACATGGATTGAGAAGCATATATAACTCGGGTGTTGCTCAAACTGCTTAGATCATACCAGAGAATTACTTCTAGCATAAACAAAGTGCTAGGTGCATCCCACAGATCTACCTACAATATCTACAATTTTCTACTTTCTAGCAACATGTGAATATCATGAACTACAGAGTAAACTAAGTTTAGAGTAGCTGAATGAAAACATCAACCCAGGAACTTACAATATAAAGTATAACAACCAATTTATATATGATTACTAGGACAACAAAACACATGTATAGGGAATGCAGTCTCCCTGGTAAGCTTAAGCAATACATTATCAGACCTGAATTATTCTTAGTCACTTCCATTACAACAACATAACACCATTAATAACTAACAGTACCAGAACAACTGGGAACAATGAGTCCAGTGTTAAACAGACATTCACCAAGCTGGTAGAGGGACCTTCTCCTTGTAGACTGAGCACTTTCAAGCTCTTGGAAGAGGGGAGAGCTGTGGCATTGTACCAGAAATGAACTCCAACAGCAATAATTAAATGGTGCTAAAATAAGAATATAAGAAGTGACCACCTGGTGTACACTATTTTTATATTGCTGAAGTAAACAAGGGGTACACCAGATTAATAACCAGAAGTTCCTCATTATCATGTCAGGTTAGTGAAGGCTTAGCTCCCCTTTTATGTTTATTTCAAGACCAAGCAAGTTAAGGTTTCTTATGAGGGTATTTTCCTAGAACCTTCATATGAATAACTCCTTTCCCCCTTTTTTTCTTCTTATTTTTGCAGGTGAATACTAGGATGTCTATACAAGAAAAGCATCACCCAAAGGGATTGAGAATGAGTACCAGACCCAGAAGTGGTGGTAGGCCATCCACTAGTTTGGATAAGGTGGAGGAGATCCAGGGAGCTGTCAAAGTGCAGTCGGATAACTCAAAGGTAATTCTAAGCTTTAGCATCCATATATTTTTGGTTCTTGCTTATATATATATATATATATATATATATAAAGAAAAAATGTGTGATCTTATCATATTATAACTCTCTCACAAGAGTATGATGCAGACAATGCAATAGAGTGTTAAACAAGTTATCTAGTTTTCATCTGTATAGATACTGCATAATAAACACCTACATAGCTGCTGCTTTTCCCTCACTTCAATAGTGACAACATTTTTTGAGACTGAATGAAGCAAATTAGAATATTATTGAGAGGCAGGGTGTAACACCCACCCCCAGATTCTACCCTCATTTTAGAGTGAAATACTATGATTCGGGTGATGTAAATATATATATATAAATGAGAAAATGAATAGGTCTATCAAGGAAAATATAGAAATGACTCCACTAATATAGTAGCAATCCATTCCAATTGATTAGTATTGTGGTAATGTAACTCCCTGTTGATGAATAGATATATATATATTCTACTGTCTACATGGATATGTGTCTCCTATTACCATTAAGCTCATATATTAACTCAATCTTTAAAAGTAAATATAAAGTGTAGAAGTTACTACATCACAATAATTAATATTATTATTCACACAAGCATAAAAATAATCAATAACTACTTAAACACCCATTAGCTAACATTTTTATACTTACAAGGCAATAAATAATACAATCAAAACAATCAATTAGTATCAGCATGAATACTTATTGTTGCACCTGAGAGTGGACTTCCATGACTACAAGAGATGGAGAACATGGTGTGTTATACATAGAAACTGTGGAGATTATCTATCATGCTAGCATCTTTAACTTGTGACTACAGAGTAAACTATAAAGTTTATTCAATGTCTCTCTGAAGGATATCAAAGAATATATATATATATATATGATACACCCAACTTGAACAGTTTAATAAAAACTATTTCTATTCCAATGACTGTGTTGTATTGTGTAATTCTAAACCACAAGTGAAACATCTTTATAATAATCATAGCATGTAAAATAACTTTAACTAATGGGGTGTGAAGGAATACTCTTTTTTTTTTATGAGTTAATTAGTATTTACCTGCTTGAATTAGAAAGCAGCCTCAATGCTGTACAGGTTATGTTCTGTGGACTGAAGAAGCTGAAAAGTTTGAAAAACAGCCTCCACTAGTCAGAAATACCTTTACTCAAATCTTTCATTGCTTCCAAACCATTCATATCAATGCAAAAGTATCAAGAACATATTCAAAATATGAAATATTTCAGAGGATTAGAAATCAATAAACTTGTACATATGCACATGCCACTTCAGAAAATTGAAGAACTTTACATGCATACACAAAATACCCCATAGTTAGTGCCAGCAGTAATATTTTGCAGCTATAGTACATACATCAACACATCTTTATGGGACAGTAACTTAATATGCTTGCACTTTATACTTCCAGGTGGTCCACCAATAGTGTTTTCTCCTAAATAACTCTGGAGGTGCTCTCCCTGACCTCAAACAGAAAAAGAACCTGTTTTGTGGCCATTTTCTATCTGCAAACCTGAACTCTACTTGTACATTACCTGAAGGGGAGATGGCAGGAAGGTGTTGGGGGTGGAGTTACTTCAGTAATCTACATATAGGGACCTCAGTCCAATTACCATACAACATCCAAAGGGTACAACTCATATTTTAAGCTGTTATAGTAAATATGCATTATATGGATGCTTGTGTGTGTGTTTGCATGTTCATATGGAGTACTTTGAGTTACCTCATGCATGTATATGTACATGCATGCAGAACCAAATATATTATTTAAGATTCCAGAACAAATATGATTAACTTATCATGTTTATTGCAATGTCATTGGATTGGACAGGTGATACCAGCTTGAAAGCGGTAGATCAGTTATGAAGATTGGTGTTATATGACATTCACAAGATGTATCCTCTGTTGATGCTATGCATAAATAAAACAGGCTTTATTATTAAAATAGTCTTTACTGCTAGCTTATATTCATAATTATCATTTGTTTTCACTACCTATTATTGTAAAATTAAACTATCCTAAACTATCAGGGCTTACTACTTGCTGCACTACATACTGCACTTAGCATCAAAAAAAAATTTTTTTTTAATGGCAATGAATATATACCAGTACTACAAAAAAAAAATAATAATAAAAATAAAAAAAATTACTTTGAGCATCCATTGATATTAATTAGACTACTTCTTGATGTTCCTCAATTGGTTCTTGGAAAGATCAGGTTGCATTTTAAAGTTTGTAAAGTTTGTAAAGTATGTTACCAGAATCTGGTATTGCTTTCCAGGTGTCTGGACAATCTTTCTACCCTACTGACAGACTCTTTGCATTCAGTAGAGCACTCAGAAGCCATTAGAGTCCAACATTACTACTGCAGGACCTCCAGACTGAACAAATCTCATTCCTGAGCCAGTTACAAGATTCTATAATCAAATCTGATTGGGCAGAATTGTATAACGTCACCTTGTGCATATCATATAGTTAGAGATGAATAAATTTTAAGAGAGAGAAATGAGTTGTTTATACCATATTTACAAATTCTTGTTTAATATCTGTTACCACAATTAAATTTTTGGCCTGTAAAGCACTTCAGCTGGGATCATGAAAACCTGTCTCCAGTAACCAGACAGATTATTGCATTTTTTGATCTGTCTGGCTACACGAAGCTAGGTATAATCAGGAGACTAGGTATAATCCGGAGACTAGGTATAATCCAGAAATACAATGTCTATAATCTCAGCAAGCCACACCCGTGTCACAGGGAATTTGGACGCTAATGATTAGGACTCTGGGCATCCAGATTTCCTAGGAAATAAAGACCTAAGAAATTTGGATGCTAGAAAATAAATGGATGAGTTAAAGTATAAAAAGCTGTGGGATTATTTAATATCATGTGAATTCCCCCAAAACTTGAAATAAAAGCAAACAAGATTTTCTGAAGAAGAAAAGATATTGCTAAAATGTTTTTCCGTTCTTTAGAGCTGTCTGACTAATCCCAGGAATATACCGTGTGGTGTGGTGAGAATTCTCCCCGCTAGGAGTTCTCATCGGCCACCAACGCATGTGAAAATGGAACGAAAGTTGTCTACAAAGCAGTTGCAACTGTGTTTGAGATTCTGTTTGTCACCCATGGTAGGATTTCTTATCTTACTAAAACGTGGAAATGAATCCAGAAGAGACCTGGCTTGGCATCTGAGAGTGGAGAAGGTGACACAAGGAATGATTTGAATGGCACAAGAAAAGGGGAAGATGATTTCAACTCCAAACTCTTAGAAAGACAAAAAATAGACTATATCTTAGTATAGACTCTAATCCATTATAAGAAGAATGGAAGGAAGGGACATGCCTGGTTTGTTTAGACCTCAGCAGAGAAATGTTTTTAAAAAGGTAAATACACACCCTCAGGAGATGGACAAGAACTGTAAATCTTATTCATCATCTTAAATTTCACCATGTGGTGTAATAGATCAACTCAAGGGCATAAGCAGGAATTTATTTGACCTGTGTGATTTATGAGAGCACAGCATCACCTGGTTCATTCTGGTAGAACAACTCCACCACTATGTTATTCAAGATATTTACCAATAGAGCAATAGAGCAGTTGTATCTGAAGTCATCAGGGATCTGCAGCACTGCATGTTCATTCTGTGTGGCAAAAAAGAATGGCAACAGCTATAGAGCAGAAAGTATGTAATAAGACAATAACAATAATTTTTTTTTAAAATTACATTATATAAGTTTTAAAAAATTTTGGATCAAGCAATTTATCTCCTAGATTTCAGGCAAATCAGCAAGAAGGACCTAAGTTTATTATAGAAAACTGTTATATCATAGATATATAAGGATTGGAAACTGCTTGTTGAAATGCATTTTACAGCAAACCATCCATGTTGGCGGGAAAAAGTATTAGTAGCGCATGCACCTTTCTTTTGTAAGAAGACGTTTGCAAGAAGGCCAGTTGTTTATAAGCTCAGTAATTCTGCAGTGTGTTGAGTTAGGAGAGCTGTTAGTGGACTCTGGGGTTAGTGGTGCGCTATTTAGTCTAGTTTAGGTCCACCTAGGTAGTTGTGTTCTTTAAAAATATAAGGTAAGAGTGCATTTAGGGCTAGTACATTCTATGATGCTTTTTTTTACATTTGTGGGACTGTACTGCTTTACTCAGGTGTTTCTAAGCAGTGTCAAACTGTGAACCAGCCTTAAGGTGGGTTAGCACCTGAATTTGAAGGAATAGGGTTGTTTTAATGCACCAGCACATTGATTTTGCTTTAAGAAGGTTGGACCCACTTGCTGAATCAATTGTAACGTTAAAACCACCATTTTGTAATAGCTGACTTTGTGGGACTATAACAAGTATACTTTTACTATCTTTGTGTTTATTTTTACATAACTATAAGTAGTAAGATCTTTTGTAGTGCAACAACTATCCGATTTTTGGTGGAACAATATACTTTGATAGTAATGCAGTTTCTAACTGCATCATGATAGAAAATGTACCAGTGATAGCCTAACGGTGATATCATTATTGCTCTACTCCCCCCAACCCCCCATGTTTGTTCTTGTACACAGTGTAAATTACATGTCATTAAAATGCTAAAGTATTTATATATGTATGTATGTATGTATGTATGTATGTATGTATGTATGTATGTATGTATGTATGTATGTATGTATGTATGTATGTATGTATGTATGTATGTATGTATGTATGTATGTATGTATGTATGTATGTATGTATGTATGTATGTATGTATGTATGTATGTATGTATGTATGTATGTATGTATGTATGTATGTATGTATGTATGTATATATACTAGCAGGCAATGGTAGCTTCAGGCTGCAAATGCTTACTGTACTCACATTATAATGGGTAGATAATTTATGTAACTTGCTTCTCAGTTTTAGTTCTGAGATACTGTCGGTCTTTATATTTCAATCAATTGAATAAAGGTACAAAATGAAATGGTGAACATAATTGTCAATAAAAATACCAGATCTTTTTTGCAGAGGGCAAGTGTGAAGGTGGGGAAAGAAGAAGGAGGTGGGAAAGATCTGAGTCAACATTGAACTAGGAACGAAACACCATATTAGGCTTTTCAGCTAAGATACTCACACAAAGAAATGTGGTACAAAGCACCCCTCCCATTCTCTATGAAAATTTTAGCTCATTCAGTCAATTAATGCTCACATTCTAGCTTAAACAAACACATGCACGAACACACAGAAAAATAATAATATAATTTAAAAATATGATAAACATTTCAAGTTTGTAACAAATTTTTTCTGAGTCCTTTAGAATTATGTACAGTCCTCTTGTACTTCTGCTTATGCTTTTCTACAAATGAACTTGCACTTGAAAAACCTCTAATTGTCACCCAGTGCTGAACTAGCAGTTCCAGTAAAGCATTGGCTTCATTATCTTCCTAGTTGGATGCAATAATAGCCCAGTAAAAGAGAACATCATCTTTCTTGCATATATTGTTAATTAATTTATCATTGATTCCTTCTGTTAGCATTACAACATGTTTGAGAAGGCTCCTTATCTCCATTTCCATTGCAGTAAAGAATGACTACACTATCACTTATGTAAATCAATCGTCCTCTGTCCATAAGATCTGTTCAATCTTCAGATTCATGATCAAATTTTTCACCGACTGTGCAAGTCAAGATAATAACATTTATTTTAAACATACAATATAAATGTATGCCAATATACTACATCTAGAGATATATTTACCTATATCTTTCTCAATATCTGACAAGCACAAAATTATTGCATCCTTCAATGGATATGCTGGCTTCATATATTTCTTTTTGACAGACCTGAAAACAGCCAGCCACATACCTTATTGCATTTGCTTCCATGTAATCAATAGGTGATACAGTATTTCTACTGGATCATTGGACTGGAAAAATAAGTTTCAATAGTTCTTCTAGAGTACTGTCAGATACAAAATTATAGAATATAGGGTTTGCTTCAACATCAATACTGTCATGAAGAAACAGTCCACATATTTCTAAAGTTGGCAGATGATAATAATTTATAACAATTCTCTCACATTCTCTCTCGAGTTGCATGGCTATATCAGAAATCAATAAAACATTGTTGCAGATGGTATATCAAATTTCTGGCAAATACTTCTTCCCTACTACAATTGATGGGATCAGACATCTAAACCTGAAGTTTTTGGGCACACAAATAAGATACATTTGCTTGGGGAGAGGGAAGCTGGAATCCTTCATCCTTAAGGACTAGTGATGCAGCATCTCTCACAATTAAACAGCAATCTATTGAACAAGTACAAGAGTAAAGCTAAGCATAGATACCCTAGAACTTCGCTTGTCTATTAACATAGCTAATTAAATTCTAAGCTTAAATAAATGCCAATTTTATACCCTGTAGTCTGCAGTTTGATATGGAAGCCTTACTTGATGAAGCTTCAGAAGCCCTACTTGGAGCTTCAGAAGCCATGAAACACCATGCAATGCTATAACCCAAACTTTACCTTTTGCAGAAGTAAGGTGCACGCGCTACAAATTACTTTAATATCAATTCCTGTCTGTCCACATGTTTATCTTGTGGGAGTACTCTATATCCACTGTGACCACATTTTTATAATCATTCTCTCCTTAATTTTCCTCTGTGTTATCAGTTGCTCTCATAGCTGTTGCAACCAGCTCTACCTCCTCATGCAGGGAAGGCAGAGACTAATGGCCACGACGGATGGTTTGCTGTAAATTGCATTTGAACAACTGATTTCTAATCTTTCTTATGTATATATCTATGGTTAAATGGAACATTAGCTAAATTTTATATCTATTTCACATTTATACAGCTATCCTGACCTCTATCACTACATTATAGCTGTGCAAGCTAGTAATTGAGGAAGAGACAAAGAATTACATAAGCCTCACTGCCTCTAAGTATTATAACCATCAAACTTTTTGGAGACATATAACTAAAGTCCATTCGGGTTCACTGGACCTGTCGAAAAGTCTCTATAAAAGTCTCGATATTTACTCATTTCCAATATTTCAAATACCATTCAACTCCACCTGAAGTGGTGTTCCTTCTTATGTTACTCATGAAGCTCTGTGATGAAATAATAAGGATTTAGATTTACAGTTCATAATGAAAGTATAAACATTCTTCAGACCACACAGAATGTAGCTGAACTATCATCTCTTGCTACTGGCGGGCAGCAGAAACTCTGAGAAGAACTAATGTCTGAAAATTAGCCTCTTCTTAGTCTCTATATAACCAGGTTCATTCAATAGATGGGGAAGCAAATAATAAATATTTAGCTAGATTTTACTATGTGGCAAAGAATAACACAGAAGTTATTTAAATAGATATTTAAATATCTATGACAAAGTTTCAATTCTGTTAGAGCTAGGTTGGCACACTCTTGATAGCAGACTAAAATTTTACTGTTGCACTCTGGGGTAAGATTAGATTCATTGCTCTGAAGAGATTTATCAAAGGTGGAGGAGCAATTAGCTATAAAACTGTTGCAGTAACATTGTTACTGGATTTAAGATAGCTTGTGGTGTAAAACTGCTTGGATAAGATTATGTTTATTGCATCAAAGAATACTGTTGAACATGGGGTGCATTATCATATAGAACTGTTGGTGTAACTTTCATTACTGAGATGGTTGGAGAGCATTGTGATATGGAATTACTTGTAAAAAGTGTGCATGCATTGAAAACGCTGAAAAGGTGTTGGGGTGTTATAATGTAGAATTGCTGGTTAAGATTTCTTTCTGCATTGAGTTTGGATCATCAGGAGCTGCTAAACAATTGATCATGTTCATACATTGAAGATTGCTGAGGTGAATAGTCGAAGAATTTTGGTATAAGGAATTAGGAAGATTGAGAAAGTTGGGTGTGGACTGAGGGGAGGTATAGATTGAACATATTCAAAAAGTCGAAATCCATGTTTTATACTGTATCTGTCAAGTTGTATCTAGAGTTTGTAGTTGGTTTGGGTTCCGTTATTAGTTTTACTTTGTTGTGATAATTGTAGTGCCATGCCAATTAAATGTCTGTCGGCATCCGCATCTTGTTCAATAATTATTTCACGTACCATATCTTCTAATCCATCTTTGGCAAAGTAGCCATTATTAATATACACCATTACCCTACAATACTTTCTCCACATTATTTAATGCCATGTGTTTTATATGAATCATTTACTGTCTTTGCCATAGGAGAACTCATAGTATAAAGAAGTTCCCATAGACTGTAAACATAGAAAGACATGGTCCATACAACTGAGGATCACTCTACAGTAACTATGATAACACAACATTTGGCAGTGAAACATCTTTTCATTGGATGTGGTTACCTATTGCCACATACACCTGGTTAATAATGCTCACTCTATTACTTAGACACCACATGCCAATTTTCAGGCTGATTGGAACAACATTTTGGCAGTGAGAACAACTCTCACTTGTATGTGTGGTGATACTTATTTCCTGTTGTGGTAAAACTGTTTTTGATATATATTGTTCATGTCATCACTGATTCTGGTCACTTCCACGTGTATGCTTTTGCCTATTGAATGATTTAAGAATATAGCATTTGAGTATCTATTGAACTAATCTTATTCAGTAAGTGTTGATTATTACATGGTGTCAGAAGTGGGATCCTATGGCAGGAATCAGATTGCAAGCACCAGGACAGTTTGATCTTTCCAAACCTGACGAGTGGCCCAAATGGAGGAAATGCTTCCAACAGTATGGAAATGCCTCTGGACTTGACGAAGAGGGAGAACCTTGACAAGTTCACACTCTACTCTACTGTATGGGCAAGGAGGCAGAAAGTGTTCTGGTCTCTACTAATGTCACAGCTGACTAGCGAAGCAAATATAGTGATGTCATAGGAAAATTTGACTCCTACTTTGATGTTAGGATGAACACAATATTTGAAAGAGTAAGATTTAATCAAAAGAGAAAAAGGGAGGTGAATCTGTAGAGCAATATATAACTGAGCTATATGACCTTGTTGAATTTTGTGCCTATATTGTTTTGAAAGATGAAATGCTAAGGGATAGATTAGTTGTAGGCATTAGGGATTTAAGCTTGTCAGAGAAACTCCAAACTGATCTCATGCCTACCTTGGAAAAAGCCAAAACATTGATAAGGTAAAAAGCTGCAGTGAAAGATCGAGGGCTATGAGCTTCAGCTACACAAGATGGGCAGTGAAGCTGCTGATCTTGGTAGACTTGGAGGCCACAGGCCTATTCAAAACAGATCTGATAATAAACCTCAACAGTCCTTTTTCAGGCAAAGGCAAAAGGGATTACAGTGTACAAGATGTGGGCATGATAATTTGGCAGGAGATAAATGTAAAGTCACTGGCACAATTTGTCACAAATGTGGCAGTAAATTGAATGCCAACAGTGGTTTCTGGCAGATTCCTCTGTCAGAGACTTCTCGTCCTCTTACCACGTTTATAACTCCATTTGGAAGGTACCACTTCAATAAACTTCCCTTTGGAATCTCCTGTGCTCCAGAGCTGCTCCAGAGAAGAATGAATACCATTCTGGAAGGACTGGGGAGGATGGTGTCTCTCACAGATGATGTTGATTTTCGGTTCTAACAAAGATGAACATGATACCAGGTTGATGGCAGTTCTACTGCAATTGGAAAAAGCAGGCGTGACTCTGAACTTCCAGAAATGTCATTTCTCCAAGAAAGCATCAAGTTCCTTGGTCATGTTATTGACAAGAATGGAATTCATGCCAATCCAGAGAAGACAACTGCTATCTCCAACATGAAACCACCACAGTCAATTTCAGATTTACAAAGATTCATGGGTCTTGTTAACCAGCTAGGGAAATTCTCCTCTCGAATAGCTGAGATAAGTCAGCCAGTAAGAGAGCTGCTGCGAAGCAATCGAGCTTAGATTTGGGGTCCAGATCAAGGAAAGTCATTCTCCGAGATTAAACAGGAGTTAACCAAACCAGCAGTGTTAGCATTGTACAACCCACAAGCAGAGACAAAGGTGTCTGCAGATGTCTCATCCTTTGGACTGGGAGCAATACTATTGCAATTAAATGATCGGTCATGGAAGCCTGTCACTTATGCTTCAAGATGGCTCATGGACATGGAAAAACAATATGCGCAGATAGAGAAGGAAGCTCTAGCCACAACCTGGGCTTGTGAGAAATTCAGTACCTACATTCTTGGATCACCTTTTCTTGTGGAATCTGATCATAAGCCACTTGTTCCATTGCTCAACACGAAGCATTTAGATGATCTACCACCATGGGTGCTGAGATTTCGGTTGAGGTTGGCAAAGTATGGTTGGTTATATGGCCCATCATATTCCAGGAAAACTCCTGTATGCAGCTGATGCATTATCACATGCTCCAAGCAGGGAGGAAGGAGATCAAGAACTTCAAGAAGAAGTGGAGGCTTATGTCGACCATGTCACTGTGCCTTCCATACCAGCAACACCTCAGGGCTGTAGTTTATAAATTGGCTCAAATTTAAGATTCTGAATGCTCGAGGATTAGAGAGTACTGCATGGAGAGTTCGTTAAAGCCCTACTGGAAAGTGAGAGGATCACTCACACTCTGTCATTATCTACTACTCTACAATAGTCACATTGTAGTTCCATCTTCCCTCAGAAGAGAAACAATGTCAAAAATCCATGAGGGCCATCAAGGGGTGGAAAGGTGTAGATCAAGACTTAGGACATCTGTATGGTGCCCAGGAGCTGCAAGTCAAGTTTAGCAGTTTGTCAAAAAATGTCAAGAATGAGCAGAGGAAACTAATCAGCGGAGAGAACCTCTCTTACCAACACCACTGCCAGACTACCCATGGCAAATGGTAACAGCAGATTTGTTTGAGCTCAAAGGAGATCACTATCTACTATCGGTATACTACTCTTCTTGATATCCAGAAGTTTGCAAGCTCTCATCAACAACATCAAATGCTATTATTGCAGTGCTGAAGTCTATATTTGCTCGTCACGGGATTCCGGATATTCTTCGGAGCGATAATGGTCCACAGTATGCTTCCAAAGAATTTTCCAAGTTCAAAAAGTCATACTGGTTCAACCATCTTACCAGCAGTCCAAAGTTTCCACAAAGTAATGGACAAGTGGAAGGGATGATACAGATAATCAAAAGATTGCTGAAACATTCCATAGACCTTCATCTAGCAGTACTGCCATACAGGGCCACACCAATGCCATGGTATGGATTGAACCCATCAGAATTGTGATTGGGAAGGAGGATAAGGACCATTATTCCTCTGGTGATGAAGTAACTAATTCCAAGCTGGTCACATCTCCCTGAGTTCAGGAAAGATAACCGGAAGTTCAAAGAGAAACAGAAAGAAGATTTTGACCGTCGACACGGAGCCAAAGAGCAATCTGAAATCCCAGATGGATCAGAAATTGTGGTTACTATAAACCAAAAGAATGTACCTGGCAGAATTCTACAACCAGCATGTACTCCAAGGTTGAACATTGTAGAAACACCATCTAGTGACATACGAAGGAATCATAGTCAGTTGAACATTGTTCCTGAACCTATTGCCACACCGAATGTGATATAAGACTCAAGTGAAGTCACAGACTCTCGTCCCACTTCGGTACAAGTGGAACCCAAGAGAATAACTACCCGGTCTATGACTGGAATGAAAGCTAGTCCCCCAGACTATCTTAGAGGGGAGATGTGGTGATACTCATTTCCTGTTGTGGTAAAACTGTTATTGATATATATATTGTTCATGTCACCACTGATTCTGGTCACTTCCATGTGTATGCTTTAGCCTATTGAATGATTTAAGAATATACCATTTCAGTATCTATTTAACTAGTCTTACTCAGTAAGTGCTGATTGTTACAGTATGGATCCTGTGTTTCCATGGTTATAGTACGGTATACCCTCACTTGAATAGAACCTGTGTTACTATGGTTATTGTAGAGATCCTTACTTGTATAGTCCTTGTGTTGCCATTATATAGTAGTGGACCCTTTGACATTGTGCATCTATAGGAAGCTGTCACATGTGTTGTCATGGTAGTGTGAATGTAGGAGGTTGCTATATGTGTTACCATGGTTTCAGTCTATCTAGAAATTGAAAAATGGGTGAGATGAGTTTTATAACCCACTGCCCCCCCCCCCCCCCACCTTCTCCTGTTCCATATGCTTAGCTGTAATGTCAATTATCTGTTGAATGGTGAATCAAAGCCAAATCTTGTTAACTGCTCCAATTAGGCAATTGAACATAACATAACAATTGTGTGACATACCTAGCTAAACCATTACCCTTATGTGAAGCTTAGTCAATTAATATCTGCACTATGACTTGGTACAGGATGAAGGAATTTGGAGTAGAAGCTTCTTCCCTGCCTGTCCCACTGGGTAGAATCCTGAAGTTGCTACCACCCCACCCCCCCCCCCCCCTCTACCCACCTTAAGAATGTATGATCACATAGTATTTGAACTTGTCCAGATAATATCAGTTGAAGGAAGTCTGTATCAGACATTAGTTCACCATTATTTGTGATTTGAAGCTGTTTGAGAGGTGTTCAGAGAGTGTCATGATGTCTGAGGAAGAAATGGAAGAAAACTAGTTGGTTCAGCACTGCCTAAGTTGGAGTCTTCTATCTTGAACAGAACCACTGAAAGATTAAAAAAAGAGTGTTACAAGAGAAGGGGGAAAACTTTGACCAAGCAAATAGCATGTGGTGACTCTACCATCATGATACTGATACTATTCCCTGCTGGTATTCCAACATGGATATGGAATCACACTAATGAAGCAATCACACCAACACTAGATGTTTGTTCATCCAATTCTGAGGATTATAGAACAATTACACTGTGTAATGATAATTGATTGTGAGATATACTTCACTGCTGTATGTTGCTGTCATCAAATTTGTAATATTTAAAAAAATATATATTATTCTACATATAATATACAAGATATATATAATAAATCTACTTAAAACAAGTGTGTGCTATTGTTATAGTTATGTCATAAGACACTTTAAAGTGGTTTATGATGAGGTTGCTTTTCTTTTGAATTTTCAAAATGATACTTGATCTGCATCAGTGTATGCAAAGTACATATATGCAACATTTTCCCTAGCCCTAGCCCTAGCAACATAAAAGTCAATGTTTCCAATTGTATAGGACATGTCCAGTATTTCTCTATGGATAGGTGAACTGTATGATTTGTGAGATGTGACATACATGACTGACATCATTTGGATAGGTGAAATATTTACTCCTGTGAAATGCACCATACATTTTGTATGTCATATGAAATTTCATAGTCATGAAAGGTGATCAATTGATGTCAAAAAAATTTGAAAACCCTGAAAGGTGATAAATTCCACATGTAGGACAGGTCAGGCGTCATAGGGATTCTGCCTTATCCTCTACTAAATAGTTAGCATGAAATTACAACAATGCAGTACAAAGGAAATTTGAAGTACAGGTGGTCTTTGTTCCACCTTTTACAATCACACACTCTACACTCTACCATGAAATTTGATATTCTTCAGGTGAAAGGCTCATGGGTCAAATATTTAGTCTTGTGCATACTGGTACCACATATATTATTATGGGGGGGGGGGGGGAGGTGGTTGAAACACCATTTCGAAATATGAACTGTGAAAGACTAGTTCATGCAACCAAAAAGTGGTGAAGGACTGGAGACTGATCTCACTCCATTCCCTACCCTCCAGTATCTCCAGCTACTGATATTGCTCAAAGTTGTGGTCCTATGGTAAATAAACCTTAGTTATTTTCTTTCCCTCCACTTACAGCCAACCATTGCTTTGTGTCATTGTTTTTGTTTTTTGTGTTTGTTAGCTTCTTATCCTTTCATTACTCTGAGAACTCTCACAACTTTCATTACTCTGAGAACTCTCATGACTTTCATTACTCTGAGAACTCTCACAGATGGCTGATGAGAACTACTGTGGGAGAACTCTCAAACTGCACCAGTCTGAGTTTGTCCAGCTTGTCCTTCTCTGATAGTGTTCTAGGTAGGATATCATTACAGAATATTATTGCTTCTGTAGCTTTCGGTAGCTTAGCTAGGGCTTGACCACCTGTGGTAATGATAGAAACACAAAAGGGCAGCCAGAGTGCCAGGCAAGAAAAGTTGGTCTTGCACAAAATTAAATCTCTGCATCTGACCCAATACCTTTCTGCTGGTAAGTATCTCAAGAACTTGACAAGAAAGACAGAGGAACATCATAAACAACTCCAGAACACTTACTTAGGGTGCACAAAGTAAATTATTTCAATTATTTTTAATGCTGTAGAAAGGGAGTACATATGGATTAACACTTACAAATGTAATTTTCAGAGGAAGAGTAGTATTATTTTGGAAATGACAAATCCACAAAGAAGAAGGTCCTAACAGTGGTGGCACTGGTGGCAGAGATCCTGCAGCAGTACCACTCCAATCCAATGGGAGGCCACAATGGAGTGAACAATACATTGAGCAAGATATCCCAACACTAAACTACAGTGGATCATATTATTAGTTATAATGAAGTTAAACTAAGTATTTCTTTATCACTATTACATATATATTACAGGTTAGCTCCTGTCAGAGATATAAAACTGAGAACCAGGCATCTAACCTAAAGACGATCAAGGTGAAGGAGCCCCTGGAGCTGGTTGGCATGGATCTTATTGGTGAACATCAATTTGGATATCACTCTTTTTTTTACATTGAAATATTTGCTACCTTCTCTCCTTCAGGTCCATTGCCTACCACTGACGATGGATACAAGTATGTGATCACTATGACTGATTACTTCACCAAGTTCATCCATTTTTTCCCCCCTGAAAGACAAAGAAGCCAGTGGAGTCACAAGCAGCATAAAGACTTTCATTTGCTAGTACTTTAATGTAACAGTATCCTCTGTAATATCATGATATCAATGATATCATATATGTCATATTTTTGAATAGAATCACTCCCCCCCCCCCCCTTCCCCCCAACAATTATTCTAGATCTAGATTAGATGTTCACTTGTTTTAAGTGGAGTGCTTCACAAACACTTCTCTCTGATCAGGGATGTGAGTTTATTGTGCAGGTAAGAATTTAAATGCTACTATTGAACTTGTATTAACACAGTTGCAATATAATGCATATATTAAATGAAATGGTATTTATGTTAGCACTTGAGTAATAAAGGAAGCTCTTTTCCTACTTTCTATCAGTGTAAGCAATAAGAAGTGTTCAGTCCACAGCACACACTCTACCTAGGAATCAATTATTCCAATTCATTTCAAAAATTTTCTTTTTTCTGCCTAGGTAAACAGTGAGGTTTGTCAGAAATTTAACATCAAAACATTTATTACATCAAGCTACCACCCCCAAACCAATGGCATTGATGAGAGAAAAAACCAGACTTTGAAGGTTCGCCTTGCTCAACTTTTAAATGAGCACCAAACTGATAGGAATGTCTATCTGGAGGATGTTGCATTCTCCATCAAGACACAGAGGCAGGCCTCAACCAAGTATAGAGCATTTTTCTTGATGTTTGGATGGAATCCAAGGACTCCTATGGAGGCAATGGGCACATGTAGTAGTAGAGTAGCAGTAGTAGTAGAGTAGCAGTAATAATAGAGTAGCAGTAATAGTTGTACTACTAGTCTGACTATTAGTCATATTATTTTTAGATAAAACTATTTTCTTCCTCACAGATGGAGTCAGCAACAAATGAAAGTCTTGTTCCTGAAGTCAGTGAGAAAGATATTGAAACTACTGTGGCAACCAGAGACAACAGGATGACCACTGCTGTAAAACAGGTTATCATCCAATAAATACAGTTGATAATATTGTGAACATAGTTTTAACTACACATAAACCAGGTTTGCCACAATATTATTAAAGCCCCATACACAATATGACACATTCCAGACGTGTCTTGTCCCAACGTGCTGTGAGCAATGAAATGGGTCATAATGCTCCACTTTGAGCAATTCACAATCAATGCTTCAATAAGGAGAATTAAAATTGAGCTCCATTTTGAAATCCACCAGAATTATTAACTCACCAAAGCTATTCCAAGTTTTAGACAGCTAGTAGTGATGGACTCAATTCTATTGGTAGCTTTGCTAAGGAGGAGGAGAAGAAAGAAGAAGACCAAGAGGAGTATGTGGGTGCATGAGATAATTTGCAGGGGGATACAACAGGGAGAATATCATAATCTTCTCCAAAGGATGAGGGTTTCTGATCGAGAATCTCATTTCAAATATTTACGAATGTCAAAGGAGAGCTTTGATTCACTGCTCAGTAAGGTATATACCATTGTAATTATAATATTAAATCTTTAGGAATTGAAGTCATTGATATTCAATTTTATTTTCTCACAAGGTTGGCCCTTTCTTAACACATCGAGGATATAATAGCTCAATGAGAGCTGAAATATCACCTGTAGAGAGCTTGGCCCTGACACTCCAGTACCTTGTCACTGGAACTAAGAAATTAAATATTATTTGATTATATTGAAGTCAAACTTTACCAGCAATATTGTGTAGGTCTCCTTGTCTTTCAGTTGTGGGACATTCCACAGTGTGCATGATCCCCAAAGAGACTTGTGAAAATATTTGAAAAGAGCTGGCAAAGGAATATGTCAAGGTTCCAGCATGTACAGCTGAGTGGGTGGGAATCAGTGAAGAGTTCTATATGATTTGAAACTTCCCCAATTGTTAAGGTAATTCTTTTTTCATCAAATAGTTAATAACATACAAATATTCCTTGATTCACCTATTTTACCAACAGGTGCTATTGATGGCAAGCATATTGTTGTGCAAGTCCCAGCCAAGAGTGGTTTTACCTACCACAATTACATGGGCACATTTTCTATTGTTCTACTTGCTGTCTGTGATGCTCACTATAGGTATGTCAATATGTATGCACATATGGTATTGTAGGCAATTGTGTTACTAGTTAATATTGTTCAAAACCATATATATGTATATATGTGTATATATATACATATATATAAATCATCCTTGTTTATGTTTTCCCTTTTTTTTATTAGAACAAGCCATATTTAACTAGGGCTCAACAGGGCAAAGAGAGTAATCAAAAACACCTTCGGAATACTGGCTACTAGGTTAGTCTGTCAGGTTGTTAGGGGTGGTTTTTTCAGTAAACATTTCACTCTTTTCATGTAGGTGGAGAATATACAAAAGACCAATAATAGCACAGCCAGACCATGTTATTTTTTATGCCAAGGCTCAATATCCCTGCATAACCACTTACTACAACTGAATCCTCAGTGTTCTGTCCTCCAGGATATATTGACGGGGAGGATGACACTGGTAATTTCATTGCAGGTGGATGGAAGGCAGATGAAGACCCGTGCAATGGCTTGCTAGTTGTGGGACAAACTAGCAGCAATAGGTATATTAGTAATTATATTTGCTTAAAATGTTTCCTTTTATCACACAACATTTCCCCTAAACATGTAATATATAATGTATGCAGGTATTCAATGTCTGCAGCCTCCATAAGAAAAAATTTCATGAATTACTTTTATAGTTCTACTGGTGAAGTTTCATGGCAGTATGATCATGTATGCCAACACAATGACTCAGTTGTTTTGAATGCATTGCACCCTTTATTCATATAAGCCAATTTCTTACATATTTTAATGATCTCAGATTAGTGTTATGATTTAACATACCAAAATTTCTATTAAGCACCACACAAACATTGCTTAATAGTCTGGTGGATAATAGTTCATGGATTCTGGTCTGGTGGGTTGAGAGGGAGTGGATTGAGGGCAAGCGAGTTGAGGGTGGGTAAGTTGAGGGAAGGTGGTTTGAAGGAGAGGAAATTGCTCATTCAGAAACTGCACCTGAAACAGCACTTGTCTTATGCAAAATTTGGCTACAGCCTTTTGTTGGGGAGTGAGATCCGATAGCGTTTGTGAAATTTCTTGCCCGTAATTAAAATCTGGTTGATTTCATGCTGCCTGCTCCTTGCCACGACTATCTTCCCTGCTATTATATCTTTTAAATAATTAATTATGGCATCATCCATATCCTTCTCCCTATTTCTCTTTGACTGTGGCTGTGTCAATGTCTGTGTCGATGTCTGTGTCGATGTCTGTGAAGCAGTAAATTGTTGAGAGGTCGGCTCTGATGGCCCTTCAGATGGTAAATGATTGCCATCGAACATGCTAACGTGTGTGGATATTTGTAGAGTTAAAATCACACTAAGTAAACAGTTATGGCTATAGTGCATACCTATCTTCCAAATCAGATGCTGCTACATCTAAACTTTCCCCTTCCACACTCCCAGGGACACTCTCCACACATTGTGTTCAACCGCACTCTCTCCAAAGTTGGAGTAGATTCTGTTAGAAAGGGGGGAAAATGCTCAATCAAACTTCTACCATTCATTAACAACAATCATAGTCTATGTCCGATAGTGTCTGTGATAAATCTAATGTAATCAAAAAATGGCCAGAAAGATTGAGAGGGTGGGCCTTGATCTCCACTTCAGGGTTATTTCTTCTTCCTTAGCTCCCTGACAAATATATCCTGCAATGTTTTCCATTTCTTGCTGCACTCTGTAAATCCATCTTGAACTTATATTAACATAATTTATTACCTATGTTACTGCTATAGATGATGATAATGCAAAAAAAATAATTAACAAAGATGCTAGACAAACATGATATTTCTTACTTCAAGGGCAACTTTTTTCCATGCATTCTCCCTTGCTCTGTTATCTCTGTAGCACATGTGAGACACATCAAAGGTAGCCCTGAAGCTATGTACCGCTTTTATGAGTTTTTCTAAGTCCATATCACCAAAGTCCTTCGCATTGACCTGTGGAAAATAGAACTCTCTTATATTCAAATGCCACCACATGATGTGGCCCCTTCTGAAACATTTTCTCATTTATAATATCTCAAAATGATGCATTGCATTAAAAATGCATCCCAACGCCAGTGCATGCATCATATTGGGAATGGAACTGAAGGCACAAGAGAAACAAAAGGAGGACTTTGCCAAAGGAAGTCAAAGGGTGTCAGGTCCTTTCGCTTTACAGTAGACAACCATGTTCTGTTCTCCATAGATAGATTTTTTTTAAATGTTGGCCATAAGGAGGGGAAATGGAACCTCTATGGGCTAGTCCTTATAGGTACAGTTTTATAACATGTATGTATAAATATAATAATGTTTACTGAATGGTGACTTTAATTTGTATGGAATTACTGACATAGACACTCACCAGCATGTGGCCCTGCAGTGCTGCTAGACAGAGGATATTCTAAAGGGCTGTGTTCCATATGATCAACTAAGACCTCATAAAATCGATGACAGGTTTTACATGTCATCATTTACATCATTCCCTATGCCGTCATTTTCTCCAACCACTGCACCACCTACTTTATCACTCACTATGCCACCCACTCTGCCACTCACCATTCCATCATGCCATCCACTGTGCTACCAATTTGAGGCTATTGACGGGACAGTAGCACCTGGGCATGGTGCCACCCATTGTGCCATCCACACTGCTACCCATCATGCCATCCACCATGCTATCCATCATGGCATCCACTATGCCATCTATCGTGACATTCACCATGCTATCTATTGTGCAGTCCACCGTGCCGCCCATCGTGCCATCTACCATGCCATCCATTGTGCTGTTCACCATGCCACCCATCGTGCCGTCCACTGTGCCACCCATTGTGCTTTCCACCATGCCACCCATCATGCCATCCACCATGCCACCCATCATGCCATCCACCATGCCATACATCGTGCCGTCCACCGTGCCCCTATCATGCCATCCACCATGCCACCCACATTTGCACCAACCTTGGGAACAAAGAGGAAAGCTGATATATCAGATGTCATCCTTGTTTCAGAGACACCAAGAAAAACAAAAAGGATGAAGGTCCCAGTCACGAAGCGAGCCACATGCAACCATAAGATAGCATAGCTGCTACTCTCCATGAGCACAGATGACAGCCGGTTGGTGCTACTGTCCTGTCAATACCCTCAAATTTGTATATTTGAGCCAGATGGATGACATCAAGTTGGGAAACCTGAGGGACATTTTGTCCAAATACTTAACCTCTCAGGCAATCATTGGGCCACAGTCAGCAATATTAACTGTTCGAAAGATACGGTGACAGTTTTGTTCCATGAACAACTCTCCATCAAAACATGAAAAAACAAATTATCAAAATAGTGAGCTTGTCTTGTGGTTCCTAAGAAAACTTAAAAATTCAGTTTTTAATTGTATCAGATATCAGTGCATATCAGATTATCTGGAGCTCTACCTAGGTGACTGTCTTTTTCTGCTGTAGTGTGTGTAACTGTGAGGAGCCAGCTGGCATTACAAGAGTTTTGGTTTCCACACCATTCGTTTTCACCAATTGCATTGGCTAGGGCTCAAAAATGAACCTCAGCCTGTCCATTCCAATTGCAACTGCCTTTGTTGACAACCAATAGAAGCCTATCACAGGTACGGTTGATCATAAAAACAAAATTTGGAATCTATTTCTATAATGCTAGCCTTTATACCTAACAAAGTTTACATGGTCTCAGATTACCCCGCAGTCTGAGATTACCCCGCAGTCTGAGATTACCCCGCAGTCTGAGATTACCCTTCATTATCTACCCATGCGTGAAAAATCTGGAGGAAAATGAGGCAGTTTCTGCTACAACTCAGATTACCTCTAGTCTGACATTACCCCCTAGGAGTGTACTACTTGTCCTAAGTGTGTGTGTGTAAGAAAGCTGTTGGCAGACATAGTAAAATGGAACGTTTGATCTGCAGTTTGTGTCAATACATCTCTGGTATCAGTTAATATTATTGCATTTAAATTTTTCCTTTCCAGTGGTGCACTTAGTTGGCATTTAAAAATTTTTTTTTTTAATTATTATTCATCATGTTATCCTTAAGGCTCACATTCCCTTTCACAACATGTAACTGTCCCCTTTGCACTGGAAATTTGTAATAAATCTTAGTCTTTTGTCCTATGATCATCAAACCATAAATCACATATAGAGAAATCTGTCCAATAGTTAGGCAAGGCAAATTGCACAGATGTATGGACAGACACAAAAAAGAAATATTTTATTGTCATGTGGGGTTTGGGTGGAGAGGGGAACAAATAGCTTTTCCATTTTATTTAAAAATTAACAAATCATTCAAAATTACTATTTTTAAAATACATTTGGTTTTATCCGTCACTTTTTTTTTTAACTTTCTCACATGCAGAGCATCCCTCACATTCCATCATGAACCTCGTTGGTTGTATGGTTGTTTTCAGTGACAATAAACTGGAATATTCTCAGTGTACATCACCCCACCACTTTGTTGATTCCCTTGTACAGGACATGCTTCCGAATACCGGCCAGCTTCCAATTACAAATCTGAGGCAAGACATCGGCACACAGGGATGTTGCAACTGCTGTGGCAAACAGCCCACAATCAGAGGTACCGATCTGCTTTTGTATATCGACCCATTGAACCCCAACCCCAGGAGTACATACTAACTAACTAACTCTTCCTGGTGTGTGGGTGGGCACTGGGTAATGGAGTAGGAAAATTTTACCTCTTTTTTTCTTTTCTTTTTATTGTTTCTTTTTTGGGGGTTTGGTTTCTTCCTCTCTTTTTTTGGATCCCAAAGGTGGTTAGGTGGAGCCTCTCCATTCCTGGCTACCGGCCTGCTTACCCTAGGCTCCCACCACTATAATTATTCTACATTAATTATTCTATGGTAATTAGTCCACATTAATTATTCCATGTTAATTAGTCCACATTAATTATTCCATGTTAATTAGTCCACATTAATTATTCCATGGTAATTAGTCCACATTAATTAGTCCACATTAATTATTTCATGTTAATTAGTCCACATTAATTATTTCATGTTAATTAGTCCACATTAATCATTCTATAATTAGTCCACCTTAATTATTCCATGGCAATTAGTCCACATTAATTATTCCATGGTAATTATTCCACATTAATTATCCATGGTAATTAGTCCACATTAATTATTCCATGGTAATTAGTCCACATTAATTATCCATGGTAATTAGTCCACATTAATTATCCATGGTAATTAGTCCACATTAATTATTCCATGGTTATTAGTCCACATTAATTATTCCATGGTAATTAGTCCACATTAATTATTCCATAGTAATTAGTCCACATTAATTATCCATGGTAATTAATCCACATTAATTACTCCATGCTGTCAAAATAGTAACCTTCATAGTTCCTCCTTTAATTTTCTTGGTGGTAGGTCACAAAACCATTTTTTTCCTATTCTCATTTAAAAACAGTGTTTGTTGTTGACCCTTTACCATAAATAAGGGAAGGGCATAGACAAACAGATAGACAGAGGTAAAAATACAAGAATAAAAATAATGATCAAATATTTTAAACATGAGTCAATAACTGAGTCCCCTTAAGACTACCAGGCAGCTGCATAGTAGGATACAACAGCTGCAAAGTAGGATACAACAGCTGCAAAGTCAGTTTGGCACACTTTTCAAGCAAAAGAAACAAAAAATAATAATAATAAAAAAATTATATATGCATTACATTTCAATTTAAACATTCCAATATTAGTCCAACTGCATAGTGGAGGGTGGTGCCACATCTTAATGAAGGTGCCACTGAATTTTTACAAGCATGGAAATCACTTTTTGCTAAATTAGTTAGTAAACTATCTATATATCTATACTACAAAGTACAAATAGTCTGTCTGTCTGTCTGTCTGTCTGTCTGTCTGTCTGTCTGTCTGTCTGTCTGTCTGTCTGTCTGTCTGTCTGTCTGTCTGTCTGTGTGTCCTCATTTACACTTGAAGCTAGACCCACAAACCCATATTTAGAATCAGTATCACCAGGAGAACGTCATCAGCATATCTATATGGCCATAGACCATTCTATATTTTTATAAAAGCCAAAAATGGTACTTTTGCCAGAGAATGGAGTTACAAGCCTAAAACGTAGGCGTGCAAACACAGCTTGACTCTGCAAATAACGAGGTGAGTCCCATCTGGCCACACCTCTTCTTCTTTGTGTGTAAGACAAAAAAATGACAAAATGATATTCCAAGGGAAAAAAGTTTGACCTAATCACATGTTCACTTTTGCTTTAAAAGTCTACAACATATGTCATCAAAACAGACATTTTTGTGACTATAGCTCACCAAAGGTGGGCCGAAAAACAGCCCATAGGGCAGGTTTTTCGCTAGTATCTATAAAACAACAATAGGAAAAAAAAAGGAAAAAAAAGAATAGAACAAGAAATGTCTTAAAGAAAATGACTAGTTGGAGTGGTGAAGTGGATTCATTGGCTCTTTAGTCACACAGTTATAGTTTCAGGGACTCAACACATAACTGCTTCTCTCCCTCCCTCCCTCCCTCCAAGGTGTGGATGTGGGCCTCATTTTATCCGGTCCCATGGACAGTCGTCTGGTCAGGACATGACACGACTCTATGTTGGGTCTTCATTAGTTCCTGTCTTGTTCTTGTGGAGGAGTCAGTCCCAAACCTGTCCAGCAAGGTAAAGTTCAACTGGCTCACACGCCTGTGTGTACCAGACATTAGGAAGGACCAGTAGGCTGAACTCAGATGGTGAGAGTGAAGGAATGCCTGCAAGACGACGACACACACACACACACACACACACACACACACACACACACACACACACACACACACACACACACACACACACACACACACACACACACACACACACACACACACACACACACACACACTTTTATTTACAACAAATATTTCTGCAACAAGATTTTCCTTCTTCATTAACAGTTGTATAAAATTACCCCTTACAAATAAACATGGTCCAATGTTTGATGATACATCAATGCTAGGTTGCCTGCGTAGCATGGTGTGCTCATCACATTGTGTATACAATTAGCCATTGAGCATTGAATTAGACTAGCAAATAATTATGAACCTCGAGGAAGTCCATTCGAAAAAAAAAAAAATCAAGTTCAATGGAAAACAGTGAGAAGGAATGGAAGCTCATTCTCTTATGAACTTGAAGGAGAAGAAATAGAAATAATGGAGTGGGCCCACATCATAACTACCAGTGTTCACTTAATTGAAACATTGATTGTCATCTAATCTTGTAGACCTTTTATCCCCTAGTACAAACAAGGTGGATGGGTACTCACATCTGACCATGCCCAACTAATAATTACATCTCCAGAGAAGAAGAGAGAGAGAGAGAGAAGAAGGGAGAGAGAGAGAAGAAGGGAGAGATAGAGAGGAGGGGGAGGGAGGGAGAGGGAGGGAGAGGAGGGGGAGGGTGAGAGGGAGAGAAGAAGGGAGAAATGGAGGGAGGGAGATAGAGAGAGGGGGGAGGGAGGAAGAAAGAGAGAGAGAGAGAGAGAGAGATGGAGAAAGTTGCTGCACACTACTCTGGAGGACATTTTAAAACCTCATTAAGCAGCTGCAACAGACATACCGAGTGTAAAATAGTAGCAGTGGACAATGCATAGATGAGAATGTCGGCATAATACCAGGACCGCCAGTAGCCTCGCTTCACTCCCACAAAGAACAGAGTCTAGAGTACAAAGGTCAATAGCAATCTCATTGACTTAGTAATTACACTGGTTTTCAGGTCAGCTGCCATCATATTTACTTCTCCATGAACTAATAACATCCATGGTTACTTGCATCAAAAAGTGATGAGATATATGAATAAATGTAAGTCTATGTATAGGTAGGTAGGTAGGTAGGTGGGTGGGTAGGTAGGTAGGTAGGTAGGTAGGTATGCATGTGTGCATGTATGTGTGCATGTATGTGTGCATGTATGTTTGCATGTATGTGTGCACATGTGTGTATGTATGTGTGTATGTATATATGTATGTCCGTATGTGTATGTATGCTTGCATATGTGTATGTATGCGTGCATATGTGTATGTATGCATGCATGCATGTGTATGTATGCATATGTATGCGTGCATGTGTATGTATGCATGCATGTGTGTATGTATGCGTGCATGTGTGTATGTATGTGTGCATGTGTATGTATTCGTGCATGTGTATGTATGCATGCATGTGTATGTATGCATGCATATGTGCATGTATGCGTGCATATGTGCATGTATGCATGCATATGTGTATGTATGCGTGCATGTGTGTATGTATTCATGCATAGGTGTATGTGTAGGTACAAACCTCGAGGGATTTACAGGTCACATACAGAGACAAGGATTTACTCCTCACAAAAGACATGGATAGTCCTGCCACAAAACCTGTAGGCAAGATAGTTCCCATAAACACATGCAATATATATATATATATATATATGTATAATAGAAAGTCAGTTATCTAGAACTTCAGTTATCCAAACATACTGGTTAACCAACACCACTTGAAACCACACCCACAACAATGCAAGCTGGTAAGAACAAAAAACAACAACAACAACAAAAACAGTGCAGCATTTATTAAATTGGAGCAAACATGACCAATTCACCACCCAAGAACCACTGCAGCTGTTTTCTGGAATTCTAGGAGCTCAAGATTTTAATTTGGTGAGTAATGGAAGAACTATAGCTAGTGTAGCTACCCAGTCAACTTGAGAAACCAACAGTCCACAATACTATTAGGAACCAAGAGAAGCTGTAGTCCTTCCACAACATATTTCCTTGATAAAAAAACTTTTTTTTAACATGCAATATATCATATAATAGTGTTAACTTGAGCAACATGGGAGCAACTTCAGTTATCAGAATATTTCAGTTATCTGAACTGCTCCATCCCAACAGGTTCAGATAACTGTGTGTGTGTGTGTGTGTGTGTGTGTGTGTGCGTGCGTGCGTGCGTGCGTGCGTGCGTGCGTGCGTGCGTGCGTGCGTGCGTGCGTGCGTGCGTGCGTGCGTGCGTGCGTGCGTGTGTGAAATATTTAATTTAACCTGTCAAAACCTATTTTTTGTCTTGACAGATTGAAGCTACTAAAGAGACTGAACTAGCTATGCAGAGGTGTCTGTTGTTTGGAAAGGACTCGACAGCTAAGCCTACCATTTTAGTCCTCCAATCTTCAACATTCATATATTCTACAGCTCCTTGAGAAAGACAAACAAGCCTTCACTAGTACCAGTGTCAAAGTTTGTTGCCATGAAAACCTTGGTTCGTATATAATTTAAACCATCTTTAGCAAAAGCATCAAAATAAGTTATTAAAAATAACTCTGGTACCAACCAGACAAGCATGCTCCTGTAGTATGAGCTGGGTTGCCACCAACCAGACGAGCATGCTCATGTAGTACGAGCTGGGTTGCCACCAACCAGACGAGCATGCTCATGTAGTATGAGCTGGGTTGCCACCAACCAGATGAGCATGCTCATGTAGTATGAGCTGGGTTGCCACCAACCAGACGAGCATGCTCATGTAGTATGAGCTGGGTTGCCACCAACCAGATGAGCATGCTCATGTAGTATGAGCTGGGTTGCCACCAACCAGATGAGCATGCTCATGTAGTATGAGCTGGGTTGCCACCAACCAGACGAGCATGCTCATGTAGTATGAGCTGGGTTGCCACCAACCAGATGAGCATGCTCATGTAGTATGAGCTGGGTTGCCACCAACCAGACGAGCATGCTCATGTAGTATGAGCTGGGTTGCCACCAACCAGATGAGCATGCTCATGTAGTATGAGCTGGGTTGCCACCAACCAGATGAGCATGCTCATGTAGTATGAGCTGGGTTGCCACCAACCAGATGAGCATGCTCATGTAGTATGAGCTGGGTTGCCACCAACCAGATGAGCATGCTCATGTAGTATGAGCTGGGTTGCCACCAACCAGATGAGCATGCTCATGTAGTATGAGCTGGGTTGCCACCAACCAGATGAGCATGCTCATGTAGTATGAGCTGGGTTGCCACCAACCAGATGAGCATGCTCATGTAGTACGAGCTGGGTTGCCACCAACCAGATGAGCATGCTCATGTAGTATGAGCTGGGTTGCCACCAACCAGATGAGCATGCTCATGTAGTACGAGCTGGGTTGCCACCAACCAGACGAGCATGCTCATGTAGTATGAGCTGGGTTGCCACCAACCAGATGAGCATGCTCATGTAGTATGAGCTGGGTTGCCACCAACCAGATGAGCATGCTCATGTAGTATGAGCTGGGTTGCCACCAACCAGATGAGCATGCTCATGTAGTATGAGCTGGGTTGCCACCAACCAGATGAGCATGCTCATGTAGTATGAGCTGGGTTGCCACCAACCAGATGAGCATGCTCATGTAGTACGAGCTGGGTTGCCACCAACCAGACGAGCATGCTCATGTAGTATGAGCTGGGTTGCCACCAACCAGACGAGCATGCTCATGTAGTATGAGCTGGGTTGCCACCAACCAGATGAGCATGCTCATGTAGTATGAGCTGGGTTGCCACCAACCAGATGAGCATGCTCATGTAGTATGAGCTGGGTTGCCACCAACCAGACGAGCATGCTCATGTAGTACGAGCTGGGTTGCCACATTGGCTATTTAAAGCCAAATTTTTATCTATTTTTTTTTAAATGGTTTGGCTTATAAAATTTTTTTTTAGCTATTTCTTTATTTTGGCTTATTTCTTTTGCATTCTTTTAAATGGTTTGGCATGAAAATTTTCTGCTAGACAAATAACTTACTTTCACTTATTTTTCTAATCGTTTGGCTCAAAAAAATTCTGTATGGTCTACTTCCTTGTTTACATTCAGTTTTAGTGCATTTTCCCATTCAAAATTAATTTCCTTTTTCCCACCACAAAATCTCACATTTATTCCTTCTGATTAAATCAACGCCCACCTTATCCCACATAGAGACCGGACAACAGAACCCACCCACAGACACAAATAGACGGATCACCACTAGCAATCTAGAAGATGGAAGCCTGAATGACAGAGGAAGAGTCCTTGGGCTAAATCGACAATTGATGAAGAGCTGTTACAGAAAAGTTAAATAAAGAAATGAGGGCTTATTTAAGATTGATATCTTCTTCACACCAATCCATCATTTTTAAAGTGGGTTACAAAAAATCTTAAAAAGTACACAATTTCAGACAAATTCTTTGTTTGTAAGCACCCTGAGCAACTTATGTGCTGCCTCTTACATGTCATTGGGATGAGAGAGGTTTGTCTTCTTTTGGGTGGGGGGAAGGGACCTTTCTGGCCCCTTGTTCGCTAGATTTGGCATATTTCCAACAAAATAATGTGGCAACCCTCACTCTGATTGTGAGTTGAGTTAATGGAACACTTGCCTTTTCTGCTGATGACAGAACTGAGAGCTTCTAAAAGAGAAGCAGCAGGCTGTGACAGAGACATGGACTTCATCACTATGTGTAGATGCATGTGACTGACAACTAACAGGTCTAAACTTGTTGCAAATATCACTTCAACAAATCCATTATGCTGGGCTTTATTTAGAGGAGGAGGGAGGCGTAGGATTGCTTCCATCACCACCACTCCCCTTCAGTACTGTCTGCCTCCCCTTCCTCTAGCCCCTCCCCTTGGGCTTGCCACTCCTCTTCAGAGAGGCAGTAAAGAAGGCCATTAACTAACTGCACTGTCAACAAACACATAGTAAACATTAAAGTTGTTATATGGTTACACATTGAGTGTCCTAAATAAGTGAGGAGTCGGTCTGCCAGCAGGATAAGCAGTCATGTGACCCAGTGAACTTCTACACTTTATATTAATTTGTATACACAGCAAGCCAACCTTAATAGCCTTTGGAATGTGAATGTACTATGCTCTATATGGGGAGCATATATTGCTCTATATGGGGAGTATATATTGCTGTATATAGGGAGTATATATTGCTCTATATGGGGAGTATATATTGCCGGTGCTCTATATGGGGAGTATATATTGCTCTATATGGGAGTATATATTGTGGGTGCTCTATATGGGGAGTATATATTGCCGGTGCTCTATATGGGAAGTATATATTACTGGTGCTCTATATGGGGAGTATATATTGCTCTATATGGGGAGTATATATTGTTCTATATGGGGAGTATATATTGCTCTATATGGGGAGTATATATTGCTCCATATGGGGAGTATATGTTGCTCTATATGGGGAGTATATATTGCTGGTGCTCTATATGGGGAGTATATATTGCCGGTGCTGTATATGGGGAGTATATATTGCTCCATATGGGGAGTATATGTTGCTCTATATGGGGAGTATATATTGCTCTATACGGAGAGTATATATATTGCTGGTGGGCTCTATATGGGGAGTATATATTGCCGGTGGGCAAGTATCTAATCATGAATTTGAGAAAGCTGTTTAGGACACAGACAAAATGTGACAGCTCAGCACAAATGTCCACGAACGGACACAGTCAGTGATAGATTCCTCAGTATGCATGACATGAGATTGTGCAAGTGAGTCCTCTACTACCATGCAAACAACAAACAGAAATAGATAGAATTCATATAAGCAGAAGATATCTTATAGACTAGTGAGTGTATGAGAAAGCACACTGGTGGGTTGGGTACAGTGAGAAGCTCGGTGTGGAAGCTATGTTTTGTTCTGTGTGAGAAGAGGGCAGAAATATCCAAGGGAAATCATGTGCACCCAATGGGGATGAAGGCTGCTCCTTCCAAGATTTAGAAAAGGATTCTAAAAAATTATCTGGGCATGAAAGGCCTCAAAGTCACAAAATTACCATATTCATATATTGTTGCTTCTCACATTATATTCTAACACAGTACCACACATTGGGCTGATTGGGAAAACACATCAACCCATACCCACTCTAAAACAATCTGGATAAATAACTGCATTGTTTAAGATATCTTTACATTTCCCTAACCCCTCCTCTCCCCCCCCCCCCCCCCCCGCCATCATGTGTGTGCAGCTGACGCAAGCTTAACTTGGGATAGAGAATTGCTAGCACAAATATGTTCCTTTCTCTTTTTTTCCAAAAAGTAAAGAAGTGTTAATGAGAGGATGATGACAGTGGAATGGCTGGCTTCTGACTGATTGAGTGAGTAGAGAGAAGGAGAGGGAACGAGGGAGAGAGATAGAGAGAGAGAGATAGAGAGAGAGAGAGATAGAGATTCTAAGAACTAACCGGCCAGTAGCAGTCTCACAGGTCTGGGCAAGGGAAGATACCAGAGGACAGAGTTCAGTGCAAGGAAACCTCCTGACAAAGATCCCAGGAATGCTCCAAACTTGGCATTGTGATAGTTGAACAAAGTAGAGTGCAGTCTTCTTAGAGACCCTATGAATACATACACACCACACGTGATAGCATGGCACATTGACAGACAGACCTGTGGAATAGCTGGTTACAACACTGAGTCAGACACAATAGAAACAGCAGACACACCCTCACTCCCATAGTAATACACATATTAGTGCCTGCCCACATACAGAGGCACAGACCACACACCCTCACTCCCATAGTAATGCACATTAGTGCCTGCCCACATACAGAGGTACAGACCACACCCCCTCACTCCCATAGTACTGCACATATTAGTGCCTGCCCACATACAGAGGCACAGACCACACACCCTCACTCCCATAGTACTGCACATTAGTGCCTGCCCACATACAGAGGCACAGACCACACACCCTCACTCCCATAGTAATGCACATTAGTGCCTGCCCACATACAGAGGCACAGACCACACACCCTCACTCCCATAGTAATGCACATTAGTGCCTGCCCACATACAGAGGTACAGACCACACACCCTCACTCCCATAGTACTGCACATATTAGTGCCTGCCCACATACAGAGGTACAGACCACACACCCTCACTCCCATAGTACTGAACATATTAGTACCTGCCCAAATACAGAGGCACAGACCACACCCCCTCACTCCCATAGTAATGCACATTAGTGCCTGCCCACATACAGAGGTACAGACCACACACCCTCACTCCCATAGTACTGCACATATTAGTGCCTGCCCACATACAGAGGTACAGACCACACACCCTCACTCCCATAGTACTGCACATATTAGTACCTGCCCACATACAGAGGTACAGACCACACCCCCTCACTCCCATAGTACTGCACATATTAGTGCCTGCCCACATACAGAGGTACAGACCACACACCCTCACTCCCATAGTACTGCACATATTAGTGCCTGCCCACATACAGAGGTACAGACCACACACCCTCACTCCCATAGTACTGCACATATTAGTACCTGCCCAAATACAGAGGCACAGACCACACCCCCTCACTCCCATAGTAATGCACATTAGTGCCTGCCCACATACAGAGGTACAGACCACACACCCTCACTCCCATAGTAATGCACATATTAGTGCCTGCCCACATACAGAGGCACAGACCACACACCCTCACTCCCATAGTACTGCACATATTAGTACCTGCCCAAAATACAGAGGCACAGACCACACCCCTCACTCATTATGTGCAATGCCTCATAATGGAGGCTTACACCTTCACCTTTTAGCTTGAAGAGCTTGGATCCCTGGCCAATCACAGAGAGGAGGCCCTTGATGAGGTAGCCCAACAAGAAGGACCACACAGCCACCTGCACACAGGAGCATGCAAGTGTGCATTAGCTCTGTGTGTGCATGCATGCAACAGACCACACTGGAGTCAGCTCCCAACAGACCACACTGGAGTCAGCTCCCAACAGACCACACTGGAGTCAGCTCCCAACAGACCACACTGGAGTCAGCTCCCAACAGACCACACTGGAGTCAGCTCCCAACAGACCACACTGGAGTCAGCTCCCAACAGACCACACTGGAGTCAGCTCCCAACAGACCACACTGGAGTCAGCTCCCAACAGACCACACTGGAGTCAGCTCCCAACAGACCACACTGGAGTCAGCTCCCAACAGACTACACTGGAGTCAGCTCCCAACAGACCACACTGGAGTCAGCTCCCAACAGACCACACTGGAGTCAGCTCCCAACAGACCACACTGGAGTCAGCTCCCAACAGACCACACTGGAGTCAGCTCCCAACAGACCACACTGGAGTCAGCTGCCAACAGACCACACTGGAGTCAGCTCCCAACAGACCACACTGGAGTCAGCTCCCAACAGACCACACTGGAGTCAGCTCCCAACAGACCACACTGGATGCACATGCCACACACTCAGTGAGTTGGAAATGGTATGGATTTGGCCATGTAGACATCACAGACCACACCCCTCCCACCCCTTTAGGCCATTTTATGCTCCTACTAAAAGCTGCCGTTTAATCAGTGTCCAGACGTGCAGGGCAGCCAGCCCTGACATGCAGAAAGAGATGTGTCTGTGGAGTACAAACACATTAAGTGGACACAATCAGGCCACACAACTACACCATGTATATATGATGTGCCCACTTGAAAATCTCAAAGTGAAGCACTGAAAGTCCCCCCCCCCCCCAACACCAAAACTGTTAAAGGTATCATTACACATGCTTACACACCAATCTGCACTCATTCATTTGGCTATTTACTGAGAGAAATCTGTTGCTATGGAGACCACCTGTTGTAACTCTTAATTAACACTTCTAATTAACATATAATTAATCATGATTTATGAATCACATCCTATATCCTGTTTTGCATACATGAGGTTGTCTCACCTTTTTCTCTGGTGATCCTTACTAGAGTCGAGTTGTTCAATTGCTTTTGTCTGATTCATGAAACTTTGTTGCTAGATATTAACTCTCAAGGCTACGACACCACATTAATTGGCGACAAGGATGGGATCCTGTCTCATGCTATGGCCGCTGCCTTTGGAAAAGTGGACAAGTTTGATGGCAGTAAAGAAGAATGGCCACAGTATGTCGAGAGGCTTGACTTCTTCTTTCAAGCTAATGAAATAGTTGATGTTGAAAAAGAGAGAGCGGTATTTCTATCTGTGGTGGGACCTACAACATTCAAATTGCTAAGGAATTCGCAGAATCCAGCTAAGCCTGGGGAACAGACATTACCAGCTCTTATTGAAGTCTTGACAGAGCACTACAGCCTACACCTTCAGAGATAGTCCAACGCTTCAGATTCCACAGCAGGTTCAGGAAGCCAAGTGAGTCTGCAGCTACTTCTGTGACAGAACTCAGAGCATTGTCTGAGTACTGTAACTTTGGTTCTACACTAGAAGATATGCTTTGGGATCGCCTGGTCTGTTGTATAAATAATGATGTTATACAGCGAAGGCTACTGTCAGAATCTAAGCTGCAGTATGCAAAAGCAGTAGAGTTGACTACAATCCTTGAAACTGCTGCTGAAGATGTGTAAGAGCTGACAATAGCCACTAGGCAGGACGTGGAGGAATCAAACCATATGATTTACACAAAATAGGACAGGAAGGAAGGAAGAGAGACTCCATGTGCTACAGATGTGGAAATCCTGATCACCTTGCAGATAAGTGTAGATTCAAGGATGTCACTTGTCACCAGTGTGGCAAGCTGGGTCATATCAGGGAGTGTGTGCCAGAGTAAGAAAAGGGATCCCTCAGAAAGGAAGAACTCATCCTGACCTAGGCCTGTAAAGTTAGTCCAAGAGAATGATGGATCTGATTGTGAATACTCACTGTTCCACTTCAACTCCACTGATCATACTCAACCTATCAAAGTGGTGATCACCATTGATGGACAGAATGTGACTATGGAGTCAGTACAGGGTCTGCCCTATCACTCATTTCTGAAACAACGTTCAAGGAGTTGTGGCCAGACAGGAGAGGAGTGTATCCTGCCATTACAGTGACCCTACGTTCCTATTCTGGAGAGACCATACCTGTGTTGGGTAGTATTGACACTGAGGTGAGGCACAAGGATCAAAAGGCATCAGTGTTTCATACAGGATTAATTCTTGGGGGGGGGGGGGGGAGGGGAAATGTGCATGCGTCTGGTGAGCCACCGTCATAGCAGCTCTGTAGCGTGAAACCGAAATAAATAGTTTATCCCTCTGTTACAGTAGATATGTGCAAAATTCAGATAAGTGAATACACATGCATGCAACAATGCATGTGTATTCCTGCTGCTTTAAGTGTGCCATTTCAGTCATCAATAAGTATATCTTCTCATAGTGGCATATAAGTACCAGCACTAGCTGAAGCTCTCAAAGAAGTTCAGTCAGCACTCAATTACCAGAGCTGAAAATGGTAAGCCCAGTGATATCAGGTAGCTATCTCATGAGTGCTGCTTGTTCAGCTATTTGGCTATTCGTAAGGAGTTGCTGGCTTTGATTAACACTTTGCACCATCTCTATGACACAACTGGAGATGCAGAAGCCTTCAGTCTTGCATGAGTCCTTAGTTCCTTTTGTGGTGTTGCAAGCATAGTTTCTATTGTCAAAGGCACTTGACATACTAACAAAGCTGAACTCCATGCAGAGGCAAGCAGCTGACTTGAGCAGGCTACCTCTGATACTTGACAGCATTGAGAAAGAGCTGAAATTGCTCAAGAAAGATGGAGCCGATTAGTGTTCAGAAGTAACATCTATATTAAGAAACTTGCAGATGACCAGATCATTGCCAGAAGTTGAGAGCCCCATATACGGCATAGTTAGTCTCTCCAGTGTGTATCTCAGTTTCACATCTCTGTTGCTGTACCTTATATTGGTAAGTTTACTCAGAGACTTTTCCTTTTCGCCAGTAAAAACTCTTCCATCATCTTGACTAAAAAAATAAAATTATTTTTCCATTATTCATAATATTGGATAAATGCATTTTTTTTTAAAGCAAAGGGTCAGACTATTAGTTGATATGGGAACTTTGCTTGGGGGAGGGACTTTTGCTGGGAAGGGGAAATTTTGCTGGAGGGGGAAATTGCAGGGTCCCTCTCCCTCTGTATGAAACCCAGGGCATGTTTAACTCTACCTGCAGTGAGAGGGACAGGACCTAGTCTAGTCGGGAGGAACTGGTTAGGATGCCATAAGATCCATTGGTCTGATGTTCATTGTGTTAACGAGGGAGTGCTACATAAAATACTGCAAAGGTTTGATTCTGTTTTTTTAAGATGGATTAGGCACTTTTCAAGGCCCCAAAGCTACTACTTCCATTGAACCTGGAGCTCAGCTTCGGTTTTGAAAAGCCAGATCGGTTCCTTATGCACTCTGCAAGAAGGTGGACATTGAGTTAAAGAGACTATTGAATGAAGGGACCTTAGAACCCATACAATTTGCAGTGTGGGCATCACCCATTGTTGCTGTTTTGAAGAGTGGTTGTAAAACTGTGCGAATCTGTGGATATTTCAAACAGAATATTAACCCTGTCTCAAAATTAGACCAGCACCCAATACCAAAGGTGGAAGATCTCTTTACAAGACTTGCTGGGGGTAGGTCTTTTACCAAGCTTGGTCTCAGTCAAGCTTACCAGCAGATACCATTGGATGATCAATCAAAGAAATTTGCTGTTATTAATACTAACAAAGGGTTAGTTCGTTATACCAGGCTTCTCTATGGTATCTCCTCTGCCCCAGGGATTCTTCAGAGGGTAATGGACCCCCTTCTAAAGGGTATCCAAGGAGTTGTGATATACTTGGACGATACACTGGTAACAGGAGTTACAACTGAGGAACACTGCCAATCATTGGAGGAGTGTTGAGCCGACTTGAAAAAGCTGGTCTACGGCCAAAGAAAAACAAGTGTCAGTTTGTGGCACCAAGTGTCTCTTACCTTGGTCATGTGATTGATTCTGAAGGTTTACACCTTATAGTGGAGAGAGTGAAGGCAGTGGAGGGGGCACCAGTACCTCAAGGTATACACCAGTTAAAGTCATACCTTGGGTTACTCACCTACTATGGTAAATTTCTCCCAAATATGGCAACTGTGCTAGCCTCACTCTATCGATTGTTGAGGAAGGATGTTGCATGGGAGTGGAAAAGGACTGAGAGGAAATCTTTCATAGCTTCTAAGAAATTACTTACTTCATCTGAGCTGCTTGTCCACTTCAACCCCCAGCTAAAGATCATCTTGGCCAGTGATGCCTCCTCCTATGGTGTTGGAGTCGTGTTAGTTCATCGTATGCCGGATGGTTCGGAGAGACCTATTGGATATTGTCAGGAACGGATATCCTGACTGAACTGGAAACCTTACCAGCATCCGGAAGTCCGAAGAACACAGTGCAAGTCAGTGTTGGCTGGCATAATCCTGTGTCAGAGGAGCGGGGTCTGATCAATAAAAATAGGTTGAAGAACAAAGAAACGATGAAGAACAAAGAAACGGAAGAGAACAAAGAAACGACGAAGAACAAAGAAACGGAAGAGAACAAAGAAACGATGAAGAACAAAGAAACAACAAAGAACAAAGAAACAGTGAAGAACAAAGAAATGGAGAACAAAGAATTGTCGGCGGGGCGGGGGCTGATGGATAAAAAGAGTTTGCAGAACAAAGAGAAAGGGGAGAAGAGAAAGAACAGTGAACTGAACCGAGCTGTGTGCTCACTAGACCTATTAGTTTGAGACTAGAGTCTGTGTATTCTTTAAAACATACTATTTTGTGAGTAGTGTTCTGGTTGTTGGCATCTATTGTGTATGTCAGTTATTGAGTTTAAAAAGTGTTCAGTTGCTAAATTGTCATTCACTCTTCGGGAGTGGTACGCAGCAAGGGGAGTGAATTACTTGCTGACTTTGGCTAGCCGAAATTGTGGGGCAGGGGAAGTCCCTCAATGAGGTTGGCACCGCAGGATTTGCAGACATTTGTATTGGTGGAGTAAAATATGCTGACAGATATGCCTCTCGTTCCTTGTCCAAAGCTGAAAAGAACTTCTCCCAGTTGGAACGTGAAGGTCTTGTATGTGTGCTTGGTATCAAACGGTTCCACCAATACCTGTTTGGACATTCACTTGATCTCATCACGGATCACAAGCCACTCCTGGCTCTTCTAAACCAACACAAATCTACTTCAGCTCAAGCATCAGGAAGAATTCGCCGCTGGGCATTATTCTTATCAACTTATGAATACAATATTCATTTCTGAAAAACCAGTGATCATGCTAATGCAGATGCATTGAGCAGATTGCCTCTCCTGGATGCTCCAGCTACAGTCCCAGAACATCCAGGGTTAGTTTTGCTTATGGAACATTTAAAGGATTTTCTGGTTACAGCACAACACATTCGCTGGTGGACTCGGACTGATCCCATTTCGTCAGGGGTTCTTCATTTTTTATCAGTCACGGATGGCCAGATGTTATTGACCCTAAGTTCCCTAGTTCGTGTCTTACTCAAGTAAGAGACAAGAACTTTCTTCTCAAGATGGTTGTGTTCTGTGGGGATCTCGGATGGTCATTCCTACTCAAGGAAGAGAGGGGGTACTTCAAGAGCTACACCAGGGGCATCCAGGAATGTCCCGGATGAAGTCGCTCTCAAGAATATATGTTTAGTGGCCAGGGCTAGATAAAGCCATAGAGTCTTGTGTGAGTTCTTGCCCCCAGTGCCAGCAGTCGCAGTCTGTCCCCCCCAATGGCGCCTCTACAGCTGTGGATGTGGCCTGCCAGGTCATGGACTGGACTGCATCTTAATTTTGCTGGACCATTGTTTGGAAAAATGAATTTAGTGCTAATTGATGCACACTCCAAATGGATTGAAGTTTTCCCCACCAACCCCTCCACTACAGCTACGGTGATGGAGCACCTCATACAGTATTTTCTCAGTTTGGGATACCAGAAATGATAGTGTCCGACAATGGAACATGTTTCGTGAGTGAGGAGTTTGCCTCATTCCTTGTGGGGAATGGAATCAAACATATCACCTCAGCACTGTACCATCCAGCACTGTACCATCCAGCACCGTACCATCCAGCACCGTACCATCCAGTACCGTACCATCCAGCACCGTACCATCCAGCACCGTACCACCCAGCACCGTACCATCCAGCACCGTACCATCCAGCACCGTACCATCCAGCACCGTACCATCCAGCACCGTACCATCCAGCACCGTACCACCCAGCACCGTACCATCCAGCACCGTACCATCCAGCACCGTACCACCCAGCATCGTACCATCCAGCACCGTACCATCCAGCACCGCACCATCCAGCACCGCACCATCCAGCACCGCACCATCCAGCACCGCACCATCCAGCACCGTACCATCCAGCACCGTACCATCCAGCACCGTACCATCCAGCACCGTACCACCCAGCACCACACCATCCAGCACCGTACCATCCAGCACCGTACCACCCAGCACCGTACCATCCAGCACCGTACCATCCCTCACCGTACCATCCAGCACCGTACCATCCAGCACCGTACCACCCAGCACCGTACCATCCAGCACCGTACCATCCAGCACCGTACCACCCAGCATCGTACCATCCAGCACCGTACCATCCAGCACCGCACCATCCAGCACCGCACCATCCAGCACCGTACCATCCAGCACCGTACCACCCAGCACCGTACCATCCAGCACCGTACCATCCAGCACCGTACCATCCAGCACCGTACCACCCAGCACCGTACCATCCAGCACCGTACCACCCAGCATCGTACCATCCAGCACCGTACCATCCAGCACCGCACCATCCAGCACCGCACCATCCAGCACCGCACCATCCAGCACCGTACCATCCAGCACCGTACCATCCAGCACCGTACCATCCAGCACCGTACCACCCAGCACCGTACCACCCAGCACCGTACCATCCAGCACCGTACCATCCAGCACCGTACCATCCAGCACCGTACCACCCAGCACCGTACCATCCAGCACCGTACCATCCAGCACCGTACCATCCAGCACCGTACCACCCAGCACTGTACCATCCAGCACCGTACCATCCAGCACCACACCATCCAGCACTGTACCACCCAGCACTGTACCATCCAGCACCGTACCATCCAGCACCACACCATCCAGCACTGTACCATCCAGCACCGCACCATCCAGCACTGTACCATCCAGCACCACACCATCCAGCACTGTACCATCCAGCACCGCACCATCCAGCACTGTACCATCCAGCACTGTACCATCCAGCACCGCACCACCCAGCACTGTACCATCCAGCACTGTACCATCCAGCATCTAATGGATTAGCTGAATGGGCTGTGCAAGTAGTAAAGAAAGAAAGGTCTGAAGAAAGTGATGGAAGGATCACTTCCATCCTGTCTAGCTAGAATCTTAATGGCTTATCGAATTACACCACAAACTACCACTGGCGTATCTCCTGCTGAACTCATACTGGGGTATCAACCTTGTACTAGGTTGGACTTGTTGAAGCCAAATATTGGTGGTCGAGTGGAAGGGAAGCAGCGTCAACAAAAGCTGTATCATGATAATTCTGCTAGGATCAGGCAGTTTAATGTTGGAGATAAAGTTTATGGTCAGAATTTCGGACAAGGTCAGAGATGGCTGCCTGGTCAGATTCAGGAAGTGACAGGTCCAGTGTCTTTCTTGATTGAGTTTGGTAGATGGCCGCTCCCTCAGACGTCATCAGGACCACACAAGAATTCACAAGGGTAATTAAGAATCAGTGTTACAACCAGAAGAACACGAAATTTCAGCTCTGCAGGAGGACTCCCTCCTTGACGCCCTCACTCTGGCTGCATATGAGATCATTGCTCTTGTTCCAGGACCACCAGGACCATCAACTTCTGAAGATGGAATCAAACTCCCCGCAGCTGCTGATGCTACTAGTTTCTCACCTCTACCATTAAAGGTGTACCCAAAGAGATATCAAAAGGCACCTGATCAGTACCAAACTTAACATTGCACGATCTTTCCTTTCTTTAAGGGGAAGGAGGCGAGTTGTATCTCTTAATTATTCTAATTTACATAAAATTAGTCATGATTTGTGAGTCACATCCTATATCCTGTTTAGCATACATGAGGTTGTCTCACCTTTTTCTCTGGTGATCCTTACCAGAGTCGAGTTATTTAATTGCTTTTGTCTGATTCATGAAACTTTGTTGCTAAGTTATTAACTCTCGAGGCTACGACACCACACCACCTATGTTCAACCACAGGTAGGCAGGCAGGCAGGCAGGCAGGCAGGCAGGCAGGCAGGCAGGCAGGCAGGCAGGCAGGCAGGCAGGCAGGCAGGCAGGCAGGCAGGCAGGCAGGCAGGCAGGCAGGCAGGCAGGCAGGCAGGCAGGCAGGCAGGCAGGCAGTCTACACTAATGTGGGTGATTTCAACTGACCAAGACAATACGACTCAGCCGATTATCCAGCATAGACGACTGCAGACACCTGTATGAACATTCATGGGGAGAAAATGAGTGCATTGTCCAATAGCCACTCCACTCACAATGAACTGATGTGTTCCCAACACAGATAAACACCAACATAATGGAGCACAACAAACAAATATTTGACATTGAACATAAAGTGTGAGTTGCTGAGGGCAGTATCTCAAGACAAGGACTTCCCTACATTAAAGGAAGTTTTTGATTAAAGAGTAACTGAAATGCTACTATTTTGAAGAAGAAAAATTCTGAAGCTTAATATAGCCCACTGGTGCATAGAAGCTTTAGGAAATAACATATCTGTACAAAATAACTGATTATTCTTGGAGATAAGCGGCTAAAGTTGCATATTTTAATGTACTTCCTGTTTGGTGCTAGCCTGGATGATGAGGCCCAGTAGAGGGCAGTCAGTGTGTCAGTCTAGGCTTCATAGATTGTACTGAGTCGTTAGCGTCTGCAATTACATAGTTTTAAAAAACAAGCTTATTAGAAATCTGTGGTATGTTAGAGCACAAATTAAGTTCTGTTGAAGGTGTGACATCAGAGAAGAAGACTTTACTGAAGAGAAAGCAAATGGTGACATATGTGTAACACCATCTCCATATAGATATGAGCACAAGTAAGAGAGAATCCATAATTTATTCCCCTTGTAAATTCTGGCACATGCACATGTGCCACAATACCACAGTTGCTCCCATGTCAGCATTTCTCACACAATGGTGATCCCACAGACACACACATACAATGATCAAGGATCACACTTACTACTTCCAACTGCTCATGGCAACACTTTGACAGTGTAGCTAGTGAGGTATGGCAGTATGGTGGCTCATAATGGAACAATTACCTCATATTTTAATCCATAAGAGAATGCTTATCGGATTTACTTTGTTAGGTCAAAATTATAAGTTCAATACATTTAATATTTGATAATGTGAGAGAGCAACTGTGAGTGAGTGTATGCCTTTGATTAAATAATAATAGTGCAGAGAGTACAGCCTCAGGTATTAGCTACTGCAGGCCACACAAATGTTGACTGCTCTAGATGCCACACATCATCCCCTATGGTAAAACCTGACATGACAATGTTGACAATGTTGACAATGTTGACATTCTTTCCCTCTACCCCTCTCCCAAATCCCAGAGTTTTAACTCCACCCCTCTCCCTCCACCCTCAAGCAGATTTTCTACATAAAGCTGCCAACTACAACTGGAATTAGCTTAGAACTCACCGACCCACTGGAGCTGGAATATAGGGAGACATCAAAACACTGCAAGTCCCACAGAGGAACAAATAGTCACCAATAACGACATTATATCATCCATTACAACTCACTCACCCCCTCCTCCCCCACTCCCTCCCTCCTCTTCTCTCTCCCCACCCACCTCCCACCCCCACCCACCTCCCACCCTCCCTCCCCACCCTCCTTTTCACCCCCATCTCCTCCCCTCCTCCACCCTCCTCCCTCTCCACCCCTTCCTGTACCTCAATATTTGGCTGATGGCATCATCAAGAACTTTTTTGGTCCTGCAGAAACACAATAGACTTATACATGTATGCACGTGAGGGTATGTAAGTTCACACAATACAGGACATGCATGCATGCATGTGCACACACACAATATGCACATGGACAGACAATTCCTCTTACTTGAACACATAGAACATGTAGGACAGCGCTGAGGAGAACAGAAGGACCTACATTAACATCAACATGGAGGATGTGGACAATAGAGGGAGGGAGAGGAGGTGAGGGGGGGAGGAGAGGGAGGGGGAGAGGGGAGAGGGAGGGGGAGAGGGGAGAGGGAGGGGGAGAGGGAGGGGGGAGAGGGAGGGAGAGAGGGAGGGGGGAGAGGGAGGGGGGAGAGGGAGGGGGAGAGGGATGGGGGAGGGAGGGGGGAGAGGGAGGGGGGAGAGGGAGGGGGGAGAGGGAGGGGGGAGAGGGAGGGGGGAGAGGGAGGGGGGAGAGGGAGGGGGGAGAGGGAGGGGGAGAGGGAAGGGGGAGAGGGAGGGGAGAGGGAGGGGGGAGAGGGAGGGGGGAGAGGGAGGGGGGAGAGGGAGGGGGGAGAGGGAGGGGGAGAGGGAGGGGGGAGAGGGAGGGGGAGAGGGAGGGAGGAGAGGGAGGGGGGAGAGGGAGGGGGGAGAGGGAGGGAGGAGAGGGATGGGGGAGGGAGGGGGGAGAGGGAGGGAGGAGAGGGAGGGGGAGGGAGGGGGGAGGGAGGGGGAGAGGGAGGGGGAGAGGGAGGGGGGAGAGGGAGGGGGGAGAGGGAGGGGGAAGAGGGAGGGGGAGAGGGAGGGGGAAGAGGGAGGGGGGAGAGGGAGTGGGAGAGGGAGGGGGAGAGGGAGGGGGAGAGTGAGGGGGGAGAGGGAGGGGGGAGAGGGAGGGAGGAGGGAGAGGGAGGGAGAGGGAGGGAGGAGGGAGAGGGAGGGAGGAGGGAGAGGGAGGGAGGAGGGAGAGGGAGGGAGGAGAGAGAGGGAGGGGAAGAGAGAGGAGAGTGAGGGAGGGAGGGAGAGAAGGACTGAATAATGACAGAGAATATAATTGCACATGTTTACAATTATTGTGTTCCTCTAATGGTAGCTACTTACGTCTCCGTATGGGACCAGAGTTATCACACGACGGCTCTTCAACAAAGTGAAAATAAAATCCACCGCCTGCAACAAAATAATTTATTTTAGCACACCACAAGTTCAATGAAGCTTCACTTGTAACAAGCAGGCAACCACTTGCCCAACAAACCAAAACACACATGGATACTCCCACAAATTAAGGTGTGGCCAGGTGGGACCCAGCCCATGCTAATCCAAAGTTAAGCTATGCATACATGACAAGGTTCAAGTGTCTAGGTGCAGGTGTGTGATGTAGCATTTTATCCTCATTTTCACAAGCAAGGGAATATTCAACTGCAAAGATGAAATAGAATGGATGGTTCCCTCTGAAGTCAGGTAGGCAAGAATATCTTCAACCTTTCATAGTCAATTTAGCATTGATCAGGCCACATGGTGTGACTGAGTTAGGTCACATGACATGGTGCGACTGGGTTAGGGTCACATCACATGGTGTGACTGGGTTAGGGCCACATCACGTTATGACTGGGTTAGGGCCACATCACATGGTGTGACTGGGTTAGGGTCACATCACATGGTGTGACTGGGTTAGGGTCACATTACATGGTGAGACTGGGTTAGGGTCACATCACATGGTGTGACTAGGTTATGGTCACATCACATGGTGTGACTAGGTTAGAGTCACATGACATGGTGAGACTGGGGAACGGGGAGATTAGAGAGCTTTTTGAGAATTCCCGTTCTTTTGTCTGCTTGCTAACTCCCATTACGGACTGATTTGAAAAAGAAAAATTTGGACACATGTATGTAGCTAAACCTTGCAGAGATAATAGGCACAAAATTCTTTTTTTTTGAAAGTGGCACCAATGGTGGGGGAAAAAGGAATTCAAATTCTCCATGCAAAAAAAAAAAAAGAACAAAAGAAATGCCAAATGGTTATGGCACTGCTCTACTAGGCGGGAGATCCTGGGCTCAAATTGAGGTCTTGGCTCTCTTTCCTTTTCCTTCTTTCCTTTTTTTCTTCTTCGAATATTTTTTTAATCTCCTCCACCCATCCTTCTCATCTTTCTCTTCTCATTTCCCTCCTCTTTCTACCTTCTCCTTACCCCCCCCCCCCTCCCCAACCAACTATTTCCCCCTCCCTTCTTTTCTTCTTTTCTAAAAAAAAACAAAAACCAGGCAATCCTTCAACGGGTGCAAGGCCACATTTATGTAGTGATGAGGCTACAAATGAAGCAGCGCAGGTAGCTACATGCCCCACTCACAATCATGGCAGTGTACCCAGCCAGTACTCACCACCATGGCAGTGTACCCAGCCAACAGACCTCTCCGAGCTTTCTTCTCAACTAGCACAGCACAGGTAGAGCTCACAATCCCGGGAAGGAAAGCTACTGTGTAATGGTAGAACTTCCCAAGGAACCGTCTGCAACAAACAGCAGTCTTAATAAGGAGACAACATATAGCAGCTTTAATAAGGAGACAACACATAGCAGTCTTAATAAGGAGACAACACATAGCAGTCCTAATAAGGAGACAACACATAGCAGTCTTGATAAGGAGACAACACATAGCAGTCCTAACAAGAAGATAACACATAGCAGTCTTAATAAGGAGACAACACATAGCAGTCTTAACAAGGAGACAACACAAAGCAGTCATCAGACACACACTGCTGTTCCCTGCAGTAGCTATAGCCCCTAGCCACCGTGCGTAGCAATCTCACCTCATGTTGCAGATGGCACACACAAACACTCCACCATTGACTCCGAGGAAGAGGCTGGAGCGAAGCACATCTCTTAAGGTGGAGCCATTTCTCAGGTTCTTCAGCAATTTACCCCGAGCCAAATCTGACAACTAATACAACTCTATAATACACTACTCTCTATATATACATGATCCCTAATAAATTAACTCTATAATACACTATGCTCTCTATATATACATGATCTCTAATAAATTAACTCTATAATACACTACTCTCTATATATAGATGATCCCTAATAAATTAACTGTATAATACACTACTTCTCTATATATATACACATGATCCCTAATAAATTAACTCTATAATACACTATGCTCTATATATATACATGATCCCTAATAAATTAACTCTATAATACATTATTTCTATATATAGATGATCCCTAATAAATTAACTCTATAATACACTACTCTCTATTATATATACATGATCCCTAATAAATTAACTCAATAATACACTACTCTCTATATATATATAGATGATCCCTAATAAATTAACTCTATAATACACTACTCAATATATATACATGATTCCTAATAAATTAAGTCTATAATACATTACTCTCTCTATATATATACATGATCCCTAATAATTAACTCCATAATACACAACTCTATATATACTTGATCCCTAATAAATGAACTCTATACACTACTCTCTATATATACATGACCCCTAATAAATTAAGTCTATAATACACAACTCTATATATACATGACCCCTAATAAATTAAGTCTATAATACACTACTCTCTATATATACATGATCCCTAATAAATTAAGTCTATAATACACAACTCTATATATACATGACCCCTAAAAAATGAACTCAATAATACACAACTTTATATACGAGGGTTGGCAAGTTTCTTCCACCCATGGAAAAAATTGTCACAGAAAAATAGTTTCTTCCGCTATGAGTGGGAAAAATGGAAGAAACTTTTAAATTTATTTAGAATTAATTATTACTTGTCTGGAATGAATCTATATTCTGCTTGAACAAAGGTACATCTGTAGCAATATGATAAGCAGTAACAAATTATATATAGAACAATAAATGCACTGTAGGCAGCATACGGGGCGGGTGGGGTGGGTGGGGTGGGGTGGGCAGTGTTGGGGGTGCATCAAACACTAACACACAAATATCTGATTGTAGGAACTTATTCACACTTCCTGTAACCTTCCACATCTTAAGAGGCAACTTTCACACCTTTAATGGGAACTGTAATACCTTTAATGGGAACTGTCATACCTTTAATGGGAACTGTCATACCTTTAATGGGAACTGTCACACCTTTAATGGGAACTGTCATACCATTAATGGGAACTGTCATGCCTTTAATGGGAACTGTCATGCCTTTAATGGGAACTGTCATACCTTTAATGGGAACTGTCACACCTTTAATGGGAACTGTCATACCTTTAATGGGAACTGTCATACCTTTAATGGGAACTGTCACACCTTTAATGGGAACTGTCATACCATTAATGGGAACTGTCATGCCTTTAATGGGAACTATCATGCCTTTAATGGGAACTGTCATACCTTTAATGGGAACTGTCATTCCTTTAATGGGAACTGTCACACCTTTAATGGGAACTGTCACACCTTTAATGGGAACTGTCACACCTTTAATGGGAACTGTCATACCTTTAATGGGAACTGTCATACCTTTAATGGGAACTGTCATGCCTATTCAACATTAACATTCTTTTTATCTTTCACAACAAAATATATTATTGCCACACCTCCAGTGGCTTTCAATCTGCCCCAATAAAACTGCATTCAAATTCAACATACTCAGTCTTGCTGAAGGATCCTTTGACAGTTATTGTATGTATGTATGTATGTATGTATGTATGTATGTATGTATGTATGTATGTATGTATGTATGTATGTATGTATGTATGTATGTATGTATGTATGTATGTATGTATGTATGTATGTATGTATGCATGCATGCATGTATATATGTATGCATGCATGCATGCTTAGGCATCACGGTCAAACAATCACACAAAAATGCCGAAATTTGGCATGTGGTCTCCAAGTAACCAGGCGAGCATTAATAAGCACATGTGGGTGTGGCAATAGTATTTTGTCATGGTCACACTCACGTGAAGTTTTTTGGCTGCCAAAAGCTAATCAAATGACCAATTTGGCCAAAATTTGATGGGTGGTCTCCAAGTACCCAGGGAATCCTTATTAACCACATATGGGTGTGGTTCGGCCACCATATCTACATGAGTTGATTTGCTTTCAAAAGCTAATCAAAGAACCAATCAGACTGAAATTTGTCGTGTGGTTTCCAAGGAACCAGGTGAACATTATTAAATATGTGTGGGTGTGGCAGTGGGTGTGGTTTGGTCATGGCCACAGGCATTGGAAGTTATTTTGGCTGCCAAAAACTAATTTATGGACAACTTGTGCGGAAACTTGACATATGGACTCCTAGTAACCAGGTGAGCATTATTAACCACACATGGGTGTTGTAATAGGTGTAGTTTTTTCATAACCACACCCAGAGGGAGTCCTTTTGGATACCAAAAGCTATTTGAAGGGCTATCCTATCAGGCCAAAATTTGGCATGTGGTTTCCAAGTAACCGGGTGAGCATTACCTTTCTTTCCTTCCATTCTTTATTCCCCCATCTTTTTCTCTTTCTTTTCGTCCTTCCTTTCTTTCACCCCCTTCTTATTCCTCTTCATTGGTTCCCCCCTCCCCTCCCCCAATTCCCTTCCCTCCTCCTCTTGTTCTTTAGTTACCCTGCAGCAACAGCTATTTCTTTGCTGGACTTGTAGCTAATTTTTAATTATTTGTTCATCAATCATCTGCTAAAAATAGCCTCAGAAGTGGGCAACAAAAAGAAAATGTCCTCATGGAACCTCTGCTGCGACCATGGTGGCCATTTTTGGACTAACCAAGGTCACCAATGGACTCGTGGGGCCTATAGAGGCCAAAATATTAAATTCTACTACTGCAACTCCCACATGTGATCATTTTTGGCTTGGCTTGGAGGGGGGGGGGGAGTTTGTCCTATGGTCTTATGGCTATACACTGGCCAACTGGGACTCCAGGACCAAATGGTTGACAATGAAATCACCACTTGTAGACCTGCAGGCTTTACCACAGATAAAAAGAGCAACATAAAAATCATGGCATTTAATCACATTCTAAAGATAACTAAGGCACTTCGATGGACCTTCATTGAAATAAAACATTTATTTGTCTGCTCAAATTTGTGGCATAGTCTCTCTGAACTAAATTTGAAGAAGCAAGTTTCATGCAAATCCTTTGCCTCTATGTAGTGTGACTATAGCCACCAAAGGTGGGCCTAGCTAGCATTAGAAGCAGAGTAGCATTAGAGGCAGAGCAGCATTTGAGGCAGAGTAGCATTAGAGGCAGAGCTGCATTAGAGGCAGAGTAGCTTTAGGAACAGAGTAGCATTAGGGACAGGGTAGCATTGGGGACAGAATAGCATTAGAGGCTGAGCCACATTAGAAGCAGTTAAATTAGAGGCAGAGTAGCCTTAGGGACAGAGTAGCATTAGAGGCTGAGTTGCATTAGAGGCAGAGTAGTAGTAGGGACAGAGTAACATTAGGGACAGAGTAGCATTGGAGGCTGAATAACATTGGAGGCTGAGTAGAATTAGAGGCAGAGTGGCATTAGAGGCAAAGTAGAATTAGAGGCAGAGCAGCATTAGGGACAGAGTAGTATTAGAGGCATATTAGTATAGAGGCAAAATAAAATTAGAAGCAGAATAGAATTAGAGGCAGAGCAGCATTAGAGGTAGAGTAGTATTAGGGTCAGAGACTATTAGGGGTGAAGTAGTATTAGGGACAGAGACTATTAGGGGAAGAATAGTATTAGGGACAGAGATTATTAGGGGAAGAATAGTATTAGAGGCAGACACTATTAGAGGCAGAGCAGTATTGTCACTAGAGAGACAATTTCCAGACAGACCGCAATCAAGGCCAGAGTGAGGTGAGACCCTGTACCAGATGTTCATGGTTAAGGCCAGAGTGAGGTGAGACCCTGTACCAGATGTTCTGTTGTGCACAAGCTACTGAGCTAACTAAAGACCCAACTATGCACCACAACTGGCAGGTGAACATATAAGTCCAAAATGCATCCACTCATACCAGATGAAGGGGAAGATAAATCTTTATTCCCTCCAAGGCGAGGAACAGGAACAGCTCCAACCAACTGTAGAGGCAGGAACTGCTCCAAGTGTGCCCTACTTCGTAGCAGCTCCCCTCTAGACTCTGCCAGTCACTAGGTTTAGAGAAACGAACCATTTCCCCTAATTTCAGTCACCCTCTGACCTTGGGGGTGCAAGGCAAGTACGGAGTTAGGGGACAGTCTGTGGCTGGGGTAATAACGCGGAAGGAGTGGTATGGTGCTGCGCCAGCAACTAGCGGAGTTTGCATCAGATTAATGGGAGGGGCTAACCGGTTTGAAGACTACTAATTCTGCAAGAACGTGACATAAAACAGTAGCCATCTGTAGAGGGGCAGGGAATGCTTTCTATTTGAGGATGGGAGGGGGGAGGGGATGGGACAAAACCTAATATAGCAAAAAAGATTAGTGTTTGCAGCTTCCCCTGCAGGGTTGGCAATGCTGTGGCAATTTGCTGTTCAGTTGATGTGGCCAGCACCTTAGAGACAGGCGGTTTAGTGGTTAACCTCCACCACCACATCCTGTTCAATGGAACAGTCACATATTCACATCCTTAATGCTATCTTCAGGGCTACATGTCTTCGCTCTGGCATGATGTAGATATCTGCAAACCATTACAACCACCTTACAATGATGGACTCTATCCCTTAGTTATATAAACTGATAAACATTTTACGCTTGAAATCAATGGCCAAGAAAATACTACGTACTGTCTCAATTACCACTTCAACCTGCTTGTCTTCATGGTGATACCTGTGAACTTTCCATCCCACAACTGGCACAGCACACTGCTATACACACACCATTAGTCATTCACTCCCTCTGGCCTTCCCATTGGTTTTCCTCAGTACCTCTCCAGACATATTACAAAGACACTGAAAAAGAGTGGTTTTGTGAGCACTGAACATTGGTTTATTAATTTGGTAAACCCTTTACCAGTTCTTCATCATTATATTAATACATTACATCATCATATTACTTCATACACTCTCCACCACAAGTCATGAGCTCTGGGTCATCACTGTGCACAGCTATTGTCAATAATGCTATTTTGTTCTTTCTTGCTGCACCTTGACTGGTCAGGTTAGGTTGTCCAGCACTATATAATAGTAGTATCTAAGTATGTAATAGTAGCATATCAAACTAGTAGACTTAGACTTCAATAATATCTATTATATATCCATCTTTTATTCAACTGGACCATGAATCATTGTGGTGGATTACGTATAACAATCACCAGAAGTACTCTATAATAAAGAATGCAACCACACTCCTTGGTCCTAATCAGAAAGTGGATTTATACCAGTTTGGCTGGGAAGGATCACAGCAGGGATAAACCTTCAGAATGGCTGCTTTCCTCTGTGCCGGTGGGTTTGTGGCCACCACTACTGAAAGGGATTCCAAGCCCCCAGTTAGGTCTGAAATGGTTTCCAAAACAGCTGCCGGTTCCATTGGCTCAACTGACTCTGGCAATAGTGAAGCAGCCAGAGGAAGCAGAGAAGAGGGAGTAGAGGTCTCTGCATGTGAGGCCAAACCAATATCCCAATCCAAGTTAGGACTTGAGGTACCTTTGTAGATCACTAACTGATCTGGATGACCTACAAAACTTCGCCATTAACTTCCTCTTCATGGTTCACTTGGCCGGACTTGGAACCCATAAGACCTACTAAACCATAAGACCTACTAAACCATAAGACCCACTAAACCATAAGACCTACTAAACCATAAGACCTAATAAATAATTGAGTCCATATCTCCAATTTTTAACAAGCACTTGTTCTCCCACTTTGAAACTTCGTTCATGGGAATGTTAATGTGGTTATCTTCTGTTCCATCTCTTTTTCATGGACATGTTCCTGTACAGATGGTTTCAGTAAGTCCAATCTTTTCTGATCTTTCACTGCAGAGTGCAAATCCAGTCATAGCATTGGGTGCAGTATAATAAGCCAGCAGGAACTAGGCAACCCATACCTGGCAAACAAGGATCGCAAACAAGGATCACAAAACTTCCAGAGTCTTTTCAGTGGTGGTGCTCTTCACTGGGACCACTTCAAGCCATTTAGAATGACTGTCCACTATAACAAGGCACACATAGCCTAGAAATAGACCGGCATAGTCAATGTGCATCATTTCCCATAGAGAGGAGGGCCATGGTCTGTTCCACGGCAGCACTCAATCCTGGTCACCACACATGAGCTATGGCCAAGCTATGGCCAACCCCTTCATCCTCACTACTCCTGGATGGCTACTGTGTAATTCAACCAGGACTTGTGGTCGCAATTTCAAGGGCACCACTACACAAGTTCCCAAATACAAACATCCAGCTTCTCTTCCTATCTTTGCTCTTTGTTGATAATATGGCAGTACGTCTTGAGTATATCTTGAGTCTTGAGTATATCTTGAGTATATCGTAGAAGAGCACTTAACTGTGGGTTGGTTGACGTAACTTTCCTCAACTGGCTTGATGAGACTGGTAACACTTTGACTTGATGCAGGTTGCAGGCACTCGTCCCTGACTGTGCAATGTCTTTGCCCATAGCTATGATGGGCCTAGGCAAACAGAACAAAGCATCAGCATTACAATGCTGTTCTGATGTTCTGAATTCGTGGTCATTGTAAGGACCAGCCTTCAAGTAAAGAGACAGAAGTATGCAGACTCACTTATCGACAACTAAAACATGAACATCTCCATTAATTGTAACAATATTTTTTCATTGTGGGCTGAACTCTTTAAGAATAGTTATTTCTTAGGCAACTATTTAATTTACTGTCATTACTTATGTCTAACTAGCAGCATATACCTGGTGTTGCCCAGCCAACGTCAACATGAAACATTATAGAAGCCACTCAAATTTTGGACTCGTTGGTCCTTTAATTAGCTTTTGTTAGCCAAAACAACTTCCAGTGAGTGTGGCTAATATCAAACCACACCCATTGCCAAGCCCACATGCAGTTAATAATGCTCACCCAGTTACTTGGCCTCTGTATGCCAAATTTTAGCATGATTAGTCCATGAATGAGTATTTGGCAGGCATCATGATGTCCTATGGGTACACCCAGTGACACACACATGTGATCAGTAATGCTCACCCAGTTTCTTTGAAGTCTCATTCCAAATTCCATTCTGGTTGGTCATTTAATTAGCTTTGAATAGCCAAAACAACATCCAGTGGCTGTGGCTATGGCCAGACCACACCCATATTTGGTTAACAATGCTTTCCTTGTTACTTGGAGACCACATGCCAAACTTTTGCCTGTTTGGTATCTGATTAACTTTTTTAAAGCCAAAATTACTCCCTGTGGGTGTGGCTATGACAAAACTGCACCCATTACCATGCCCACATGTGTTTAATAATGCTCACCCGGGTTCTAGGAGAAGGTATACCAAATTTCAGCCTTTTTGGTCGAAGTGTTTAGCCGTGATGCCTAGACACAAACATATTTAAAAACCAAAATATATATTAATGTGTGTTTGTTGATCTAACTCCTTTGGTCCAAGTGTTATTAGGAATTTTTTTTACACACCAATGGGAAGAGGTGTAGCCAGGAGGGATCCCACCCATGTTGCTCCCAAAGTCAAATTGTGTATACATGCCATATATCAAATCTGTCGCTCCAAGGGTTTGTTTGGCCCAAGTACCATTTTTGGCCTCTTTTGGGCCTGACATGAAAACAGAAGTGGGTGTGGTCATATAAATGTACTTAAAACATTCCTCAGATTATATTAATTCCAAATATATTTGGGTTCATTGGTCTAACTCCCTAGGTTCAAGTGTTTTTGCTTAAATACCATTTTTGGCAATAATAGCATTACACAGGGAAGGGAAGAGGTGTGGCCAGGTAGGACCCAGCCCATGTTACTCCCAGAGTGAAGTTGTATATACATACCAAGTTTTAGATCTGTAGGTCCAAAGGTTTTTCTGGCAAAAAAATACCATATTTGGCTTGTTCTCGTTACCATGGTAACTACTTTCCAGATTTTTTACCCCATGTTTTAAGTTGGGTCAAAACCTATCATCATGCCAAGTTTCAGAGAAATCCACCCATAGGTTTTGCCAGAATGATAGTACAAACATACAAACCGATAGACAGACTTCTCCTTTTATATGTCTAATGTATGTTAACTAGCTCTGTGTAGTCGCTTATTATTTGTTGTATAGTCACTTATTATTTGTTGTATAGTCATTTATCATTTGTTGTGTGTGGTCATTCTTTATTTTGTGTCATCTCTGATGTGGCTCAACCCACCAGGAATTACTACTTAAAGGAGCTCCTGATGGGAGAGCCAGATTTCCCTAATATGCATTAAGATAAATAGTTTAAAACCTATTGAACTTAAGGGTAGCTTAAACTCTACCTAGCAGTTAGGTTAATCTCTGGTGGCTGCATGAACTGTGGAGACAGAGGCTTAGAACCCTCTCAACCCCCACACAGAGTCATACTGATAGCCCAGCAATACTATAGCCCACCTTGGTAGCCTGGCCCCTTAGGGTCAGTAACAGGAGTGAACCTTCCTCCATAGATATACTTATGAAATTTCTAATCCCAAACACAAAAGCCAATCCTTCTATTTCTATTTGGGCATAATTTTTCTCAGATGCACTTACATTTGAGAGGCATATGCTATAGGCCTTTCAGCACCATCTGGAAAAATATGAGACAATACAGCTCCCACCCCATAGGCAGGAGCATCACAATCCAACCTCAACAGCAAGAGTGCATGTCCTAGTGTTAGTGGAGGCTAATTGTGATTTAAGCTTTGAAAAAGCATGCTGGCAAGCCTGGTCCAGGTGCAGTGAGCCCCTTGCACAGTAATTGATTGGTGGGATAAACTAACTGATAAACTTCCCATAGCTCATGAACATTGGTAGGCTGTGGGGCTTGCAACCATAGCTACTGTTTGATCTAGCAGAGCAAGCAGACCTGTTCAATCAATACAATATCCCCAAGTACAAGGAATCAGCATTTTGCTTGCTTTAATCCTAGCCAGACATTCCTTGAATTGATTCAGAACCTCCATTAAATTTGTGAGTTGCTCTCCTTCATTTCCCCCTGTAATTAATGTTGTCCAGGTAACTACTACACCAGAAATACCATGCAGCAATTTCTCCATAATTTCCTGAAAAATTGCTGGTGCTTGGGATGGGTGTGATATGGATATAACATAATTAAAATTGAAATGACTGTACTTCTTCCATATGTGCATAACCACTAGGATTGCCATCACCACTGGGTGGGGCTGGGTGGGGCTGGGTGGGGCTGGGTGGGGCCACGGGAGTGTGGAAATTTGGCCAGGGGTGACTTTTAGGAAATAAAATTTGTAATTGTAATATATTTTCACTTCTCTTTTTCTCTGTGACTTCATTTTTATTGGCGAATATTTGGGGACTATATATCAATGTGGGCCTCATAGAACGACCTCATGGCATATTGGGACAAGCTTTTTTTTTATGCTTGTCCCTTTCCTTTTCTTCTTGATGTGTTGGTTTAATGAACACTACCTCACTAATGTGTTCAAATCCTTCATCATATCTTCTCCCTCACCATCTTTTCCCTTTCCTCTTCCACTGCTATGGATGTCATCAAACACGATTATGAACTTTGTCACATCTAATCTATTACTAAGCTCTTCCACCCTTGGCAGTGGGCTACCTTTGGCAGTGGGCTACCTTTGGCATCAGATAGACATCACTGAGTGAACAAGAGAGGAGAGAAAAGAGAGAGGAGAGAAATAAGAGAGGAGATAAGAAAGGAGATAAGAGAGGAGATAAGAGAGAGAGGAGAGAGAAGAGAAGAGAGAGAGGAGAGAGACGAGAGTAAAGAGAGAGGAGAGAATAGAGAGAGGAGAGAAAAGAGAGAGGAGAGAAAAGAGAGAGGAGAGAAAAGAGAGAGGAGAGAGAAGAGAGAGGAGAGTAAAGAGAGAGGAGAGAATAGAGAGAGAGGAGAGTAGAGAGTAAAGAGAGAGGAGAGTAAAGAGAGAGAGGAGAGTAAAGAGAGAGGAGAGAAAAGAGAGAGGAGAGAGAGGAGAGTAAAGAGAGAGGAGAGTAAAGAGAGAGGAGAGTAAAGAGAGAGAAGAGAGAGAGGAGAGAAGAGAGAGAGGAGAGAAGAGAGAGAGGAGAGAAGAGAGAGAGGAGAGAAGAGAGAGAGGAGAGAAGAGGGAGAGGAGAGAAGAGAGCTCAAGGGGAAAGAAAAAGCCAAGTCTAGTGATGGGACCTGTTGATTAAATGAGTGCACCGCACATCATGTGCATTGTTGTTCTCCTCAAACCCCTCCCCCCTCCAATCTCCAAATGTCCTTACACATACAATACCACTGAAGTGCATCAACACCTTATGAATCTAAACTGCACATACATGTATAAATACACCAACACACCTTCTATACATGTATAATGCACTACATTATACTATCAAATGTACACACAGCAAGCCAGCGTCATTTCCTACAATTGCTGGAGTTGCATCTGCTGTTGGCGGTAGCTACACAGTTGGGGAGGTGTGGCCACATCTGCAGGAGAGGAGGCAGACACACAAGCATACAGCAATTACACAGGCAGACAATCACTAAGCCACACCCACAACTGAGTTGTTGGTTGTTGTTTTTTTAATATTGTGAACTATGACCCCTCGAGCACACAACTATGTTTGCCCACAGTTATGTAGAGAACATGGACAACTCCACCATGCATGGCTGATATTGGATGGACAACTCCACCATGCATGGCTGATATAGGATGGACAACTCCACCATGCATGGCTGATATTGGATGGACAACTCCACCATGCATGGCTGATATTGGATGGACAACTCCACCATGCATGGTTGATATTGGATGGACAACTCCACCATGCATGGCTGATATTGGATGGACAACTCCACCATGCATGGCTGATATTGGATGGACAACTCCACCATGCATGGCTGATATTGGATGGACAACTCCACCATGCATGGCTGATATTGGATGGACAACTCCACCATGCATGGCTGATATTGGATGGACAACTCCACCATGCATGGCTGATATAGGATGGACAACTCCACCATGCATGGCTGATATAGGATGGACAACTCCACCATGCATGGCTGATATTGGATGGACAACTCCACCATGCATGGCTGATATAGGATGGACAACTCCACCATGCATGGCTGATATTGGATGGACAACTCCACCATGCATGGCTGATATAGGATGGACAACTCCACCATGCATGGCTGATATTGGATGGACAACTCCACCATGCATGGCTGATATTGGATGGACAACTCCACCATGCATGGCTGATATTGGATGGACAACTCCACCATGCATGGCTGATATAGGATGGACAACTCCACCATGCATGGCTGATATTGGATGGACAACTCCACCATGCATGGCTGATATTGGATGGACAACTCCACCATGCATGGCTGATATAGGATGGACAACTCCACCATGCATGGCTGATATAGGATGGACAACTCCACCATGCATGGCTGATATTGGATGGACAACTCCACCATGCATGGCTGATATAGGATGGACAACTCCACCATGCATGGCTGATATTGGATGGACAACTCCACCATGCATGGCTGATATTGGATGGACAACTCCACCATGCATGGCTGATATTGGATGGACAACTCCACCATGCATGGCTGATATTGGATGGACAACTCCACCATGCATGGCTGATATTGGATGGACAACTCCACCATGCATGGCTGATATTGGATGGACAACTCCACCATGCATGGCTGATATTGGATGGACAACTCCACCATGCATGGTTGATATTGGATGGACAACTCCACCATGCATGGCTGATATTGGATGGACAACTCCACCATGCATGGCTGATATTGGATGGACAACTCCACCATGCATGGCTGATATTGGATGGACAACTCCACCATGCATGGCTGATATTGGATGGACAACTCCACCATGCATGGTTGATACTGGATGGACAACTCCACCATGCATGGCTGATATAGGATGGACAACTCCACCATGCATGGCTGATATTGGATGGACAACTCCACCATGCATGGCTGATATTGGATGGACAACTCCACCATGCATGGCTGATATAGGATGGACAACTCCACCATGCATGGCTGATATAGGATGGACAACTCCACCATGCATGGCTGATATTGGATGGACAACTCCACCATGCATGGCTGATATAGGATGGACAACTCCACCATGCATGGCTGATATTGGATGGACAACTCCACCATGCATGGCTGATATTGGATGGACAACTCCACCATGCATGGCTGATATTGGATGGACAACTCCACCATGCATGGCTGATATTGGATGGACAACTCCACCATGCATGGCTGATATTGGATGGACAACTCCACCATGCATGGCTGATATTGGATGGACAACTCCACCATGCATGGTTGATACTGGATGGACAACTCCACCATGCATGGTTGATACTGGATGGACAACTCCACCATGCATGGCTGATATAGGATGGACAACTCCACCATGCATGGTTGATATTGGATGGACAACTCCACCATGCATGGCTGATATTGGATGGACAACTCCACCATGCATGGCTGATATTGGATGGACAACTCCACCATGCATGGCTGATATTGGATGGACAACTCCACCATGCATGGCTGATATTGGATGGACAACTCCACCATGCATGGCTGATATTGGATGGACAACTCCACCATGCATGGCTGATATTGGATGGACAACTCCACCATGCATGGCTGATATTGGATGGACAACTCCACCATGCATGGCTGATATTGGATGGACAACTCCACCATGCATGGCTGATATTGGATGGACAACTCCACCATGCATGGTTGATACTGGATGGACAACTCCACCATGCATGGCTGATATAGGATGGACAACTCCACCATGCATGGCTGATATTGGATGGACAACTCCACCATGCATGGCTGATATTGGATGGACAACTCCACCATGCATGGTTGATACTGGATGGACAACTCCACCATGCATGGCTGATATTGGATGGACAACTCCACCATGCATGGTTGATACTGGATGGACAACTCCACCATGCATGGCTGATATAGGATGGACAACTCCACCATGCATGGCTGATATTGGATGGACAACTCCACCATGCATGGTTGATACTGGATGGACAACTCCACCATGCATGGCTGATATAGGATGGACAACTCCACCATGCATGGCTGATATTGGATGGACAACTCCACCATGCATGGCTGATATTGGATGGACAACTCCACCATGCATGGCTGATATTGGATGGACAACTCCACCATGCATGGCTGATATTGGATGGACAACTCCACCATGCATGGCTGATATTGGATGGACAACTCCACCATGCATGGCTGATATTGGATGGACAACTCCACCATGCATGGCTGATATTGGATGGACAACTCCACCATGCATGGTTGATACTGGATGGACAACTCCACCATGCATGGCTGATATAGGATGGACAACTCCACCATGCATGGCTGATATTGGATGGACAACTCCACCATGCATGGCTGATATTGGATGGACAACTCCACCATGCATGGCTGATATTGGATGGACAACTCCACCATGCATGGCTGATATTGGATGGACAACTCCACCATGCATGGTTGATACTGGATGGACAACTCCACCATGCATGGCTGATATAGGATGGACAACTCCACCATGCATGGCTGATATAGGATGGACAACTCCACCATGCATGGCTGATATTGGATGGACAACTCCACCATGCATGGCTGATATTGGATGGACAACTCCACCATGCATGGCTGATATTGGATGGACAACTCCACCATGCATGGTTGATACTGGATGGACAACTCCACCATGCATGGCTGATATAGGATGGACAACTCCACCATGCATGGCTGATATTGGATGGACAACTCCACCATGCATGGCTGATATTGGATGGACAACTCCACCATGCATGGCTGATATTGGATGGACAACTCCACCATGCATGGCTGATATTGGATGGACAACTCCACCATGCATGGCTGATATTGGATGGACAACTCCACCATGCATGGCTGATATAGGATGGACAACTCCACCATGCATGGCTGATATTGGATGGACAACTCCACCATGCATGGTTGATACTGGATGGACAACTCCACCATGCATGGCTGATATAGGATGGACAACTCCACCATGCATGGCTGATATTGGATGGACAACTCCACCATGCATGGCTGATATTGGATGGACAACTCCACCATGCATGGTTGATATTGGATGGACAACTCCACCATGCATGGCTGATATTGGATGGACAACTCCACCATGCATGGCTGATATTGGATGGACAACTCCACCATGCATGGCTGATATTGGATGGACAACTCCACCATGCATGGCTGATATTGGATGGACAACTCCACCATGCATGGCTGATATTGGATGGACAACTCCACCATGCATGGCTGATATTGGATGGACAACTCCACCATGCATGGCTGATATTGGATGGACAACTCCACCATGCATGGCTGATATTGGATGGACAACTCCACCATGCATGGCTGATATAGGATGGACAACTCCACCATGCATGGCTGATATTGGATGGACAACTCCACCATGCATGGCTGATATTGGATGGACAACTCCACCATGCATGGCTGATATTGGATGGACAACTCCACCATGCATGGCTGATATTGGATGGACAACTCCACCATGCATGGCTGATATTGGATGGACAACTCCACCATGCATGGCTGATCGCCTTTCTAGCATGCAACAAAAAAAATTATATCACCTCAAATATATAATTGAAGTGATTTAAATTATCACATAATTTAATTAAACTTATTATCTTTTCATTCTTTTTTTAGATCAACTCAAGCACTCATTATTTTACAAGTTCTTCTTAACTATGAGCACATAGAAATTATTTTTCTCTCATAAAACATTTTGGGTCGTCTTACACTGCTGGCTTCTTGGAAGGGTCAAAGTTCTTCTTGAAATTTTGCCAGTTGTTCTGGTAGGTGTGGTCCAGTGTCTGGCAGGTCTCCTCCCCCCAGCGGGTCACAGCCATGCTCAGACTCGTCTCAAACATGAAGCTCTGCAAGATAAAGGGACAAGCATTAGGTCTCTACATGAGGCACACAATGACATCTGTCCAAATGTACTCCTATAGAAATGTAGCAATTCCAGCAAAAGCAAACAAGGATGCATTTTATACCAAATGTCACAGGAAGTTTTCTATACATCATCTGTGACCTGCAATGACTCTCTTCTACTTTCACTCCCATAAAGTGTGGCATATGATCTGCACTGACTCTCTTCTACTTTCCCTCCCATAAAGTGTGGCATGTGATCTGCAGTGACTCTTTTCTACCTTCCCTCCCATAAAGTATGGTATGTGAGTGACACCATATTTCTCTAGAGTGGACCACTGGTATCTATCTATTCCATGAGCTCAACCCCGAGTGATCAAACACTGATCATGTGTAAAAAGCCTACCGCAGCTCCGTGGATCTTGACAGCCTTGAGTTCTTCATTGGCAGCTCTCTCAAAGTCTGCCCCATTCAGGCCGTGAGGAGTCATCATGCTATGCAGGTTAGCACCTCCAGGCATAAAATTCTCCTTCATTGCTTCATTCCAAGAAATCATGCCCGAGAATTCAGCCATGCAGTTCCCTGGGAGTAGGGTGGGGGGTGAAGAGGGAAGGGGGGGGGGGGAAGGGAGGTTATGAGGGAGTTGTAAATGATGCAGCAGTAAGAACCTTAATTGATAGTACAGGTACACAACACGAGGAAGCTACTGGAGACTCCTAGAGGAAATCTCTAGAAATTGTTCTTACTGCAAGCCCAAAATAGCAAGCCCAGAAGAAATAATTTTTATCTTAAATTTTCTAAGTAGTTTGAAAGTAAAAATACTTCCCAATTGATGAAGCGAATGCACTCCAAGTGACATGTATTAGTTGACACTGTGACTTACTGTGGTACCACGGGGGTCTGAATGTGTGCTCGGTGACATTCCAACGGTTTGGAGGCATGTACACAAAGTCAGCGATGGCTGTCCCTGGTTTGGTGCTGGGGCAGGTCAGAACTGTAGATATGGATGGGTCCTGTAGATGGGAGGGAATGAACGAATACACACTGACAATAAGTCAACAGAACACAGTGAGGGGGGGGGATGTCTTACTGGGTGATCAAAGCTGACAGAGTGGATAGCCATGTACTTGCCCAAGTCATACTTGTACGGGTAATAGTTGCCATGCCAACCAACCACATCAAATGGAGAGTGGTTCTGCATAAATATACATTAGACAGTTCACATCACAGCTACTGAACCTAGCATCGCCACTTAAACAAAATGACAAGTAATCAGTCACTCTGTTATGTTCTATCAACCAGTCCTACGTCTACATACCACATTAGTGTACACACACACATTCTTTCTCCCTCCCTCACACACACACACCCCCCCCCCCCCACACACACCATTTTAAACATATTCTAGGCTATTTAATGACTTTGACAGTTGCATGGAGTGAGAGTGAGTCCTGCACAGGACGATGTCTGGGGATCTCATGGACACACCATCAAACAGTTCAGGCTCTCCCTGGCCATTCCCATGGGAATGGAACAGAGACAGGCTAGGGCTATTCCAATAATGTCAAGCATCTGCAAGCATGACGGGTGCCGACAGAGAGAGAGAATACTAGGGTAAACTTCCACTAAGCATGTGTGTGTGTGTGTGTGTGTGTGTGTGTGTGTGTGTGTGTGTGTGTGTGTGTGTGTGTGTGTGTGTGTGTGTGTGTGTATGTGTGTGTGCGCGCATGTGTGCCTGTGTGTGTGCGCGCATGTGTGCCTGTGAATGTGTGTGCCTCTCTCCTAATCCCAACCCACTGAAGAGCTCTACATTAAGTTGGGATTACTTGAGCAGCAGAGAAGAGAGAACCCTGATACTTGTTGATGATGGAGAAGCTCTCCTGCTTGTCCTCATAGCACGCCACGGGAGACAGGAAGTCACGAGGACTAGCCAGTCCATTAGCTCCTGACAACACCATGACAACCATTACGATGTGCACTACACACTGTATACATAGGGTATGTGTGTACCCATATATAGGCCCTCAAGGGCAGACAGCTAGTGCAACATGTGTATGCACATACCTATAGGGCCGAGATTAGGCAGCTGGAAATGTCCATTGAAGACCTCCAGAATGTAGCCCCTGGACTTCCCAAACACTTGCACAGAAAATCGTTGTCCTTGCTGTGCACAAAATTGTAAATAAAAACACAAACTACTAAAAATTCATTTCTGTTTTCTGGCATTGTTGTCTTAACTCACTACTGGAGAATAAGTAATATATGTAATTGATATTACAATGGCTTATGATAATATTAGTTTAAAATTAAAAAAAAGAAAAAAGTCAATGACTAATTAGATAAGGACAAATGTACACACACATACATACATACACACACATACATACACATACATACACACACATACATACACACACACATACATACACACATACATACACACATACATACACACACATACATACACACATACACACACATACATACACACACATACATACATACACATACATACACACACATACATACACACGCATACATACACACACATACATAAAATATACAGTGAGCTCTGTAACACTGAGTACAAATATTAACCTGTATTAGGAAGAAAAGATTAGTAATCTGAAACGATAGTGATGGTTAGTGAAGATAGTTATTAGAGGCCAGTGCAGCTGGGCATCTATTATTAGAGGCCAGTGCAGCTGGGCATCTATTATTAGAGGTCAGTGCAGCTGGGTATCTATTATTAGAGGTCAGTGCAGCTGGGTATCTATTATTAGAGGTCAGTGCAGCTGGGCATCTATTATTAGAGGCCAGTGCAGCTGGACATCTATTATTAGAGGCCAGTGCAGCTGGGCATCTATTATTAGAGGCCAGTGCAGCTGGGCATCTATTATTAGAGGCCAGTGCAGCTGGATATCTATTATTAGATAGGCCTACAATATAGTCTGGCTTTACCCAGACATGTCCTCCCTTTTGGTCATTATATTTCAGTCCAGGAGGATTTTTGAAATAACTGAAAATGTCTGGGATTCTGGTTGTTTTTTAGTCCAGCTTAGCAACATGTGTGCAGTGGTGAGGGAATTGAATGAAGAAAATATTTCTTTTAGAAGTGCGTAGGGAGGAAACTTTCCAGTCAGTGTATTTTTATATATTTTTATTCTGATACATTATCCTGACTGAGTGCAGTGCTTCTGCACACTGTCATAAGTCCTACCACCTTTCCTGTGAAGGATGATTTCTTGAGTTGATGATTCCATTTTAAAGCTCCACAATGCCCAAACATAAGTGCAAATTCACTCACTAACTGAAGACTAAATTTTTCATGTTTTGGTAGTATAGGAAAGGAATGAGAATGCCAGTGTTTGGAGGAGTATTTTTGTGAAATAGAGAACAATGCAATTTGTGCAGTAGAATGAACTTCTTAATGCCACACAGTGAAGCATCATCCGAACTATCAATCAATGGACTGAATGCACATCTACCAACCACATTGACTAAAAATCTATAACCAGAGTGAGTGAAGGTGGGATCTTTTCAATTCCAAATCATTGATTTTGGCATTAAATTGATGATATGAATATTTTATAGTGCTACTGTAGTCAGGTAGAGGGTCAAAGGTTGAGACCGTTTCTCTGTTATGGTGAATAGAAATGAAGGAGCCCGAGAGTTACTTTTTTCTTTTCCCCATTACATTTTATTAATGGTGATCTTTCACACACAAAAAGTTCACTAGTAAATATGATACCTCTCCCCCTCCCCCCTCCTCCTCCCAAAGTGTCCTCTTTTGGAAGCTGCAAATAGGGTAGCCCTATTACTAGAGGCTAGTGCAGGACATACCTGTATGACGGCAATCTCATTGGGCTGCACATAGAGATGGCCAAATTCAGTTTGCAGGTGAAGAGCTCCTTGCTGAGGAACTACATTACAGAAAGGAAAGGAGAGGGGAGGAGAGAGGTAGCGGGGTGGGTGGATAGGTGGAAGGGAAGATGGGTGGGTGGATAGGTGGAAGGGAAGATGGGTGGGTGGATAGGTGGAAGGGAAGATGGGTGGGTGGATAGGTGGAAGGGAAGATGGGTGGGTGGATAGGTGGAAGGGAAGATGGGTGGGTGGATAGGTGGAAGGGAAGATGGGTGGGTGGATAGGTGGAAGGGAAGATGGGTGGGTGGATAGGTGGAAGGGAAGATGGGTGGGTGGATAGGTGGAAGGGAAGATGGGTGGGTGGATAGGTGGAAGGGAAGATGGGTGGGTTTGGTAAACATGTGAGCAGGGCTAGACTAGAGCTACCAATGAGGAAGTCTCCATCGGAGTTGTTGAAGGCCTTGTTGTCCATGGACTTGTTGCAGGTGTAGATGTAGACAGCCACACCGTCCCTGGTCTTGGGGTCCCCTGCCCCACACACTGTTGCAAGGCCCTGCAAGCACACACACAGACACACACACACCAACGGACACACACACACACCAACACAGACACCAACACACACAGTATGGCCACACCAAATAAATCACAATTCTGGGTACCTGAAAAAAAATTTTTTTTTTAAACACCAATCTTTTTAAAATGCTCACCTCAATGAAGTCTGTATCTTCCTCAGGAATGATGAAAGGGTTCCAGCGCAACTGATGGATAGAGTGAGAATGGAAGAGAGAGAGAGAGACGGAGAGAACGGGGGATGATTGAAAGTGTGGAAGAGATGGGAGAGAGAAGTTGTGAGGGGGAATATGAGAGAGAGAGGATGGTTGGAGATGTGGAAGAGAAGGGAGGAGCAGAATATTTGAAACAACACATGAAGAAAAAAAGATTGAAAAAAAAGAAAGAAAGAAGAAAGGAATAAAATGTAGGAAGCCAAAGAACACTGAACTTATGTGGACTACAATTGAGATGACCTTTTACCAAATCATCTATCATTTACTAATTTGAGGCTCTAAAGTATTAGGTGTATCTGATTTCAGCTGGTAAGGGATCATTGAACTGGAAGACTGTGTGAGTGGAATCCTATTTTATTACTGGTTCTCCACATAGTTAATTTTAATCTATAAACAGAATGTTGACAACTTCCCTTGACTCAAGATGGTTTGGATTGTAATCTTCAACAGTTCCGTGCAAAATGTGTTGACACTTCGTTATAGACTGTACAATTGAGGGGGAAGGATTGATGCATTGTGTATGGTGTGTATTACACTCCTCTTGCACAATGAATGGTGCACAGACAGAGAGGGAGGGAGGGAGGAAAGGAGGGAGAGAAAGGGGGAGGAAAGGAGGGAGAGAGAGAGACACACACACAGAGAAAGAGAGAAACAGCTAGTAGCTGTGGGCAGAATGAACGGTGCGGAGAGTTACTTACACTTCAATCCCTGCAACTGCGGCAGTGCAAGCTCTATTCCTCATACACACACATGTGTGTGCACGCATGCAACTGCACGGCCAGCTGCCACACACACACACACACACACACACACACACACACACACACACACACACACACACACACACACACACACACACACACACACACACACACACCACAGCCCTTGTCTCACCAGTAATCACTGATAACCACAACAGATAACTAATTAAACAACATATAGTGTAATTAGAAAGAGATGGTTCGTCTACAACCACATCATTAACTTGTGAGATGGTGAGAATGTCTTGAACTTTATGTGGTTGAGTTTTTACAGTGAGCAACTAATTCAAGATGCAAGTCAAGCAGAACTAACGAGACCTTCTGGTCCTTCATTTCTTCTTTAGTTGTGAAACAAAGTAACATTTACTGTTGGAATTTCTTTAGAAATAGATCAAAAATAGATATCGGTAAATAATATTAACAAGACAATTCTGCAGATGATGATTCACTATGATCCGGTTAGGTCAATTCAGTTAAAGTGAACTGGTACCATTGTGATAATAAAAAAAAAAAAATCTCAGAAATTGAGCAAAGTCAAATTAACAAAAAGAAAATGTCTGCTGTTGGTTTTTTACTCATAACTTAGTCTGGATGCTGGCACCGTAGCATGCATGTGTCAGATGAATATTTACTATATTTGCTGTATATTAAATCTTTTTTTTTGGTTGAAAGTTATCACTAACTCAAGTTTAGCTTAGCTAATCTCAATATATATATATATATAATATATATATATATATATATATATAGCTGACTATTTCAGTGCCCCCAAAAGAACTCCTTAACTCTACACTGGATCAATTCAGCACTGTCTTCATAGTTTCTTGTACTCTCCTTGGCTCTAAGTCATGGAATCTTTTTCATGTTGCTTATTCTATTTTAAAGACGGGGTTGTTGCATTGTTGACCCTTTACAATGAATACACAGATGATGTGCCCTCCACACTATAGGGGCCACTAGTTCCTCACCTGCAACTACATCAACTAACCCACTCACAGTGGTGACCATGATGTGCCCTCCACACTATAGGGGCTGCTAGTTCCTCACCTGCAATTACATTCTAGTCTGCTAGAGACAGGGTGGCTGGTCTAAAACTCTTTTATCACGAGCCACATCCATAGCTTCACCAGATTAGGCATTTGGCTGGTTGGGCAAGTTCCTTGCATAGTGCCACAGGGCATGAGCCACTACAAGTCACAGGTCACCTGTGAAGGTACTTTTGTTTTACTGTTCCTGATGAACCCATGAACCCAGGCAGGGCTCCCTGAGAGACCGACTGCACACAATTAGAAATTACAGAGCCAAGTCAGGCAGACCACACCCACTTCCGGTCCTGCCCACTGTTGTGGTTTAAGAATGACCCTGGTAAGGTAAGGTGTGGCCACCAGAGTCATGCCTAGCTAACAGAGTAGTTCAGGTTGTAAATTATGAAGGAACTCTATTTGCAATTTAGCAAACAACTTCAGCCAGTGCCTTAAGAACTCAAACACAATAGTTTCCTATAGGATTACATTAATCCAATAAAACTTCAAAGTCTGATAAACAGCACGAATCATACAGTAATACGACTTATTCTCGTTCATCTAGTGTGATGGCATACAACAGTGACTTCAAAGGATAACTACAGTAAGCCATTGTATGTTCAGGGCCTGGCTGGGCCATGTTGTGGGTTGACTCTCAAACAACCACCTCAACAGGTGTGTCTCCATCAACACACTGTAGCTGGAGGTGAAGGGAAGAGTCTAGTACCATTTATATTTGGAGGAATTATTACATTGTTACTTGCATATACATACCTGGTTTGGGTTTGCAGGCCACTTGTTGAAGTCATTGGTTAGTTTCTGGTGAGGAAGAGGCTTAAAGGGAGAGTGCACAGCAGCAGGAAGTATCCTGTACAGCCAACTTCTCCTGTTGCTGTCTCTAGGACAAGTGAAGGATGTCCCTGACAACTGCTCACAATACAGACCATAGGGGCACACTTGGGGGTTGTTCTGCAAGGGTGCAAGCAGATGGACACAGAGAGACATGGGGAAATGGAGGCAACTGGTTGATTAATATGTAGCTACCTGCCCCACTGGGATGGCTCCAGGCAAGGCTTCTGACGACGTCTCATTATTTATTCCAGTGTGATACTAAAAGGAAAGCCAAAATTAAAAAAATAAATAAAATAAATAAATAGATAAATAAATTAAAAATTTAAATAGCGCAATGCAGCAATTGTAATACAATGCGCAGGCCACCTTCAAATTCTTCAATTCAGACTCTCCCATTTTATAAAACCTGCGCTTCCTTCTAGCGGTAATGGCCAAATCAGGACACCAAGTCACTGCTTTTCTTAGTGCGATCAAATTCTTAGTCAGAACAACTGCGTAACTGGAATTATTCAAAATGTCACTTAATATTTACGCCCTCCGGAACTATAATTAGCTATGGACCACCCCTCCCGCAATTTAGGGTCAGGGTGGTTTTGACAATTATATTACTTAAAGAATCTTGTATTTCACAATTTTTTCGTGTGTGCAACAACCCATCCACATTTTTACTTATATGACTGATAAATATCACCTATGAACCTCCTGAGCATTCCTGACTGATATTTTTTTTTTTTATCAACTTTTACTGAAGAAAAAGTGACATCAGAGAGGGATAATTACATTCAACATTTTGAGACTAAATAGTTTGGTACACGGCTTTTTTGTAACATTTTTGATATAAGTCACTTGACTAAATACGCAATCAAATCACATCATTACTTAGGTGTTAATAAGTATGTCAAAGTCAATACAGCGAAATCACTGAATTTCACTTTAAGAAAAAACCAATGAGCAGTTTTTCTGTCTGCCTTTGGCCTCCTGTAATTACAAACTTGTTTAGTGTCCTTAATATTTTATATAGGGGGGGGAGGGGGGTATTTCTAAAGTAAATATTATGAATCAGTGAATCTAAAGTTCTGCAACAATAGTAATGATAATACTGTACCATGATAGGTTGATGTCTGAACTATACCACAACAACAACAAAAAAAACAATATGTTACAGATATGTTGGTTGATATTACCTTAATTATTGTTATGCCAAGCTAGTTTCACGTATACTCTATACACATCAAGAACTTCTGCAGGCATCTTAGGTGGCTATGGTCCAAAATGCATCCAGTACTTTGGATATAGCCCACTAGTCATATTGTCAGGGAAACCCCTGACAAAAGAGACAAGAGTTCTGTAAACCAGTGTAGATGGAAAACCTAGTACAACAGAAGGATAACAGGAGCCTGGAAGGCTGGGAAAAGTTGAAGGCTGGGAAAGTTGTAGTTGCTAACCTGCAAGAGGCAGAGACAAAAGTTTGATGGGCTAGGGTTATCAGAGTGAAGTCATCAGACTATTAATTATATAAAGGAAAGAACAATGTCATAGAAGGAGAGGAAGGATTCTTGTATATTTAGGTGGAGGAAGATTATGTATTTAGTTCAGTGATTATTGTGTATTTTAATAGTTGAATAGTTGAATTATTTCAGTAACCTTATATATTTATTAGCTATAGTGTTGCTATCTGTATACTTATATCTTTATATCTGTACTATTTGTGCAGTTATCCAATCATATTAAATGCCGTGTTATTGAGGGAAGCCAGTTTGGGTATAAAACTGAGTTTGGCTTGAGTGAAGAGAGACCCAGGCATCCAGTGGTATTGTGAACTACTTAATTCATTGGCTAAGTGGAGGACAGGGGCAAATTCCACTACACATGTAGATGTTATAGCTATAACTGTACAATTCATGACATAGCTATGCATCTTGCACAATTCTCAGTTGAATTTCATTGAGTTTAGTCAAGTTCATTGAGTTCAATGAGTGGCAATTTATATTGTTCATATAGTCTATTTTAGTGACCATTGAGCTTATGAGTGAGTGGGGTTATGGCTGGACATTTCATTGTTTATATTGAGATTTTAAAATTTTTATTTAGCATGAAAGGAAACATCATGGACAGACATGGCAACAGCTGATGCCACACCTTATCAATTTAATGTTTCACAGATCTCATCCACAGGACCACATAGGTTACTTCTTTAAAATATTAAATCCAGCGTGTGTGTACCTCATCATAGAACTATCTAATAATATTACTGGACAAGAAACAGGTCTTGTTTCCAGGATGGTGTCAATATTATCAGGAAATTGGCATGTATTACCTGCCTGGTCGGACACACTATTGGAATCTTTGCCACATTGAAAGCATAGCCTTTTATTATCGACCAAAACAATAACAAAAAAGTATACCTGCAGGTCAAGTTTCTAATTTTTCAGAGACGTTGCTACAAAGTTTTAACACATTTATTTTCCCCAGCTGCCAGATATTCACCAGACCTGCCAACCGAGGGAGATATGAAAATCTGGAGATCCAAACCAAATCCTCAAAATGGGTAATAGGGATAAAATAAGGTTGTAATTTTGAAGATACAACATACACATGCTAGTTAAATTAAATAGTTCAATATAAAACAACTCCTGCCAAAAACAAAAACAAAAACCAAAAAACAAACAAAAAAAATTTAATCATTAATTTTTGTTATTATGCATTATTTGATGGAACTATGTTAGAGCCTTTTTTTTTTTTTTTTTTTTTTTTTTTTTTTTGGAGATTCTCTGGCCTATGTTGTTCCCCCCCCCCCCCCCTCCCTCTTCAACCTGATTTTGAGTGTCTGCATATTGAACCATTAGAATCTCTGTACAGCTGCATAACTAATGGCTTGACAAACTTCATCACAGTACCAATATTTGAGTTTGTATTCTCACCTATGCTGTTCACATGCTACCTTGCCACAGCCTTGTCATCTGTATAGGAAAGTTCCACCCCCCCCCCCCCCCCCAATTTCACCACTGGGACTGCCACTGGAGATAGAATATACAGATGATGTGGATTTTATAGATGAGGAAAAATAACTCCTTGATGACATACTACCAACAGCTGGAGAGCAACTCAAGGATGAAAACCTTTTCATGAATCAAGCCAAGACTGAGTTCACCCATGTGCACCCATCTGACACACAGGAAGTTGACGAGGATGGTGTAGCCCTACGTGGCAAGGAGAAGTGGAGAAAGAGTAAAATACTTGGTTCATTACTCTGCAGCTCGTCTGACATCACAGCTTGCTGCATCAAGGGAAATGTAACTTTCCAGTCCTACTGGAAACTGTGGATTCGAGGTTCAAAGATCTCCTTGACAACCAAGATACGTCTATATGACGCAACATTTATGTCACAGATGTTGTACAACTGTAACAGCTGGGCAGTTCCAGAGAAATTTCTGGATAAGCTTGATGCCTGCCATCTCAGACTCCTTAGCACCATCACCGGCCATCGCTGGCCAGACAGTGTGATCTCCAACGACGCCTTATACAAAATCTGTAATGTAGTCCCACTATCTGTGAGAGTGAACCAACAAAGATGGTCCATGTTCGGTCATGTGTTATGAATGCCAGAGAACATACCTGCACAACAAGCACTGGAGTTTGCAGTATTGGGATCCAGAAATACAGATCCCGTACAGGCCGCCACTGCTCAAACCTGCTCAGCTTATTGCAAGCTGACCTCAGAGAAGCAGGCTTTGGTACACTCAGATCGAAAAAGAAACTGCGGGAGCTTAGGATGCTTGCCAAAGACAAGAGACAGTGGGCATAGCGAAGAAGGACTGATTGCAGCTGTGGGATGATTCTTCACGTCGCAGATACAGTCATTTATGATGATTGTCAACAAAAAATAATGAACTGTCATCCCAAGACACATCACATTGTTGTAAAATTCCATCAATTTTAAAATTTTCACTTGACTTTGCAGTATCCGCACCAGAAACAACACTTTTGGAATAGTTAGAAGAGGGTAGAGCTCTTCATAGCATCAATAAATTTATTTGAAAGGATATCATTTAAAATGTATGCAGTTCTACTTCTTACACAATGATAAGACTTAGCAATGTCCAGGTCAGGGAAGGCTTCCTTCGTATTTGATGTATGTGGTCAGAAAGGAAGAGAGCTGTATTGAGATGAGCCATCATCACAGTATTTCTAAACTCAGCTACTGTTGGAAGGAACTCTATAATTTTTATTGTCTGTCAAGATAAACTTACCTAAGTCAAAATCAAACCCTACTTTTGCATTTGATGCACCAAGAGATTTAAAATACTGAGAAATTGTCAAGAATGCTACTTCCCATTTAAGTATGTTCCTCAACTCATAATTCTTCATTTCCAGCACCTTCAGTTAAATGATTTCATTTCTATTGTTTGTAGCTATACAACTGCATGAATATGCAGCCACTATGTCCTCATCAAATATCAGGAGAGGCCAAACACTTTAATCTTATTCAGTTTTACCAGTTTGCTGATTCAATTTTTTTTTTTTTTTTTTTTTTTTTTTTTTTTTTTTTTTCAATTTTAAGAACTCCCTGTGAAAATTCAGGGTTTTATGTGCATTTTTTTTTTTTTTTTTTTTTTTTTTTTTTTTTTTTTTTTGAATGGAGGGGAGGGGGAAACATGTATGGTGTATCTCTGCAAGGGGCAAACTGTCAATTCAATTGACCAACAGTACAGAGATATTGAACTGGTGGATTGAGTGGAATAGTTTGGGGGAGAGTTATCTTCAGAGCCTGTGATATTCTGGGCATCCTGCAGTCAGTACAAGGATTCTGCTGGTAGATCATTCCTACAATTGTCAACCTATGCCTTACAATGACTCACAATGCCCATTTTGAATGCCCTTATTGAACAATATTTTTTTAATGTCACATTCACAACAAAAAAAAATATTGCGAAACAGGATGAAACTACCAATGCTGGAGGCAATCATTTGCATCCGAACCAATTTTCAATTCAAAGGATTATGTTGTGTAAACTTTGTTCCAACAAAAGCCATCTTCGGCCTGTTTATGACGGACACAATGCAAAGAAAAAAAACAGTGAAGAGTATGCTGTTGTGATGCTGGAACACATCAAATTCTAATGTTTGTCTTTATGTTCTGTACTTGCTACATTGAAATTGGGTACTCCTTGAACTTCAGTGGTCTTGTAAATGTGAATTCAATTGTATTTGATAATTGTAAGAAATGAATTTATCTGAATTAAGAATAAATTTTAATATACAGATGAATTTTACAGTGTTCTTATTTGGAAATAAGTAAATGAATTCAATTGAATTAAGAATATGATGAAATCAATATGTAAAGTTAGTAGATGAATAGTATATCTCTGGCCCAAACCCTAGAATACCAAATATACTTGAAATGAAATAAATAGTAATATTGTATACTATTAAAAGCTATATTTGAATGCACTGATTGCTTTAAGTAGAGCCCTTGGAAAGTGTAAATTGTAAGCAATTTGGTACTTCAGTTCAATAATATTAATTGATTTTTAATTAGCATTTGCTTTGTGAATTAGACTAGTAAGTAGAGCCCTTGGAAAGTGTAAATTGTAAGCAATTTGGTACTTCAGTTCAATAATATTAATTGATTTTTAAGTAGCATTTGCTTTGTGAACTAGACTAGTAAAGTTCAGGAGGTACTAGAATTAGTTTATCTAGTTAAAAAGTATTAGCTTTTATTTTTGGTCTACTGCCTCTTTCAAGTTTGGGTGGCCCTCTTCTGGCCTAATTTCATTGATACTTCAATCTCTTGGACTCCAACCACCTGGCAACCCTGCAGCAGAGCCACTCCTAGACCACACCCACTCCTAGACCACACCCACATGAAGCCACTGAAAGAAGTTAGATCACGGTGATCAGTCCTCAGCTCAGAGCCGCTGACTGCGGGAATGGAGGAAGCTCGACTGAAAGATTTGAAGGTGGGTGGTGAAATTCTTGCTTACTGACTGGCCACCTTACCTTGACAGGTTTTGTTTGTTTTTGTTTCTAAATTTAGTACCATCCAGGAATAAATAATGAGACGTCGTCAGAGGCCTTGCCTGGAGCCATCCCAGTGGGGCAGGTAGCTACATATTAATCAACCAGTTGCCTCCATTTCCCCATGTCTCTCTGTGTCCATCTGCTTGCATCCTTGCAGAACAACCCCCAAGTGTGCCCCTATGGTCTGTATTGTGAGCAGTTGTCAGGGACATCCTTCACTTGTCCTAGAGACAGCAACAGGAGAAGTTGGCTGTACAGGATACTTCCTGCTGCTGTGCACTCTCCCTTTAAGCCTCTTCCTCACCAGAAACTAACCAATGACTTCAACAAGTGGCCTGCAAACCCAAACCAGGTACATTTGTATTTATGTTTGTATTATCAGCTCAACTTAACTGTCCTGTCTGGGGCATGGAGTTAACATGAAACCAAGAAAATGCTTTGTAATATTATCTAAAACATAGTAAAAAAAAAAGAAGTAATAATACAACAATAAAAAAATAAGGAAGTTATGGACCAACATTCCAAATAATCTTGAAGTTGGCTTTGCCTATTTGCAGCATTTAGAACATGCCTTAAGGCAGCTAGCACCCATGTCATTGTGAAATCAGGATAAAAAAATTTCCTCCTTTTTTTCTGTTTTGTTACTAGAATTTTTCCTAAACATCTGTAGAAGTTGTCTTTCAAATTTTAAAGCAATAGGGGACTTGCATGATTATGTCACATACAACCTACCACGCCTACTTATGGTAGCAGTGTATTTCCAGTACCGTAGAAAATGTATTAGCATTCATGACTGGCAATGCTATTATTGAGAACTGCAACTACAAAGTAGCTACTGCTTTCACCATACTATAGGCATAGAAACTTTATAAAATTACCTGCTTGCTGATAGCAAATTCCAGAATAGTTTGAGCTATAATTGCTGAGAAATGGAGCGTGAAAGTGAAGGAAAGATTAGTTATGACCAAACCATTGAGGCTGCTGCTAGTTCTCAGAACTCATTGGCAGGTGTAAGCAGAGGTAAGTGTCAGACAGTTGCCAGAGTTAATCTTGGCCCAGAAATAGCTGCAATTCTGTTGGGCAGTATTGTGACAATGCAGAAATTCTTGGAGATGAGGTATTGCCTAAGAAAGTGTTTTTAAAAAGAATTAGCAGCTACTTGGGGCCACACCCTCTCTGGCAACTATCTGCACTCTCTGCTACTAGCGCCAACCAATGAGTTCCAAGAACTAGCTAGGGAGCTCACTTGAAATGTCACCACTTACCTTTATTTTCACTTTTAAAACCATTTTATCCACAAGCAAAAATCTGAACATTCTGGAATTTGCTATCAGCACGCTGAAAATTTTATAAAGCTTCTATTCCTGTAGTATGGTGAAAACACGAGCTATTTTTCAGATACAGTTCTCATAAGTAGTGTTACCTGTCATGAATGCCAATACATTTTCTATGGTACTGGTGGTTCACTGATAGTACCTGACGTAATCATGTAAGTCCTCTATTGAGTCTTCCGTTCTGGAGTTTAGGGAATTGCATCCATGTGAGCAGGAATAGTAGCACACATTCACTTCAACCATGATCAATATTAGTCTCAGTCCCAGACCCCTCCCCTTTATTCACAGCACTGGATGTATTGCATCACCAGCACGCAAATAAAATGGGTCTGGTGACTTGCCTGTGCATTCCATGTTCCTTAGGCATCCGTGGAATGCAACCATAACAGCCACATCCACTCATAAGGTGAACCAGAATTACATATTCATGAAGTCTTATGTTTTGCGCATAAATATATAGCGCCAAGTACTGGGGTGGCGTCAGAAACATTCATTCACTTCGAAAAATTTTACCACCTTGATGGTAAGTGTGGTTGTTATAAAACCTCGTTATAAAATTATCTTTGTCTGCGCCGGAATGTGGGAGCAAGAACACGGAATGCACAGGCAAGTCACCAGACCCACTTTATTTGCGTGCTGGTGATGCAATACATCCAGTGCTGTGAATATAGGAGTCTGGGACCAAGATTATATCAATATCTGGTTGTTTTATATGACCCCCCACCTCCCAATATATTTCAATACATTTCTTTTGAATACTGCTTCATCATGACCTCTGTTACTCATTCTCTGCTCTGTGCAGGGCATTGAGTGGGCACTGATCAACAGGAGGGGGTGTGGCATTGAGTAGGCACTGATTAACAGGAGGTGTGGCATTGAGTGAGAACTGATCAACAGGAGGGTGTGTGGCATTGAGTGGGCACTGATCAACAGGAGGGGGTGTGGTATTGAGTGGGCACTGATCAACAGGAGGGGGTGTGGTATTGAGTGGGCACTGATCAACAGGAGGGGGTGTGGCATTGAGTGGGCACTGATCAACAGGAGGAGGTGTGGCATTGAGTGGGCACTGATCAACAGGAGGAGGTGTGGCATTGAGTGAGCACTGATCAACAGGAGGGTGTGTGGCATTGAGTGGGCACTGATCAACAGGAGGGGGTATGGTATTGAGTGGGCACTGATCAACAGGAGGGGGTGTGGCATTGAGTGGGCACTGATCAACAGGAGGAGGTGTGGCATTGAGTGGGCACTGATCAACAGGAGGAGGTGTGGCATTGAGTGGGCACTGATCAACAGGAGGGTGTGGCATTGAGTGGGCACTGATCAATAGGAGGGGTGTGGCATTGAGTGGGCACTGATCGACAGGAGGGGTGTGGTATTGAGTGGGCACTGATCAACAGGAGGGTGTGTGGCATTGAGTGGGCACTGATCAACAGGAGGGTGTGGCATTGAGTGGGCACTGATCAATAGGAGGGGTGTGGCATTGAGTGGGCACTGATCGACAGGAGGGGTGTGGTATTGAGTGGGCACTGATCAACAGGAGGGTGTGTGGCATTGAGTGACCACTAATCAACAGGAGGGGGTGTGGCATTGAGTAGTACAGCTTGTGAGCAG